>CM028911.1:15848384-16418384 GCA_016801845.1 Polydactylus sextarius | reverse complement strand
GAAGAAAAGTGGGAGACCAGGAAGAGACAGTAGAGAGTAGATGGTTACAAGTAGTTGTTAAAGTAAAATTATCATTACAATTAATATTACAATAATAATAATAATAATGATGAAGATGAAAGTGATGATGTCGTCAAAGAATTGGAGTCCAACAGCTCTGGAGTCAAAACTTCCTGTAAAAGAGAAAGAGGTAGGAGGAGACACAACTGAGAGAGAGAACAGATGATGTTAAATATTCTATACTATTCTACACACTCTACACACTCTACACACACTCTCTACACACTCTACACACTCTACACACTCTACACACTCTATACACTCTACACACTCTACACACTCTACACACTCTACACACACTCTACACACACTCTACACACTCTACACACTCTACACACTCTATACACTCTACACACTCTATACACTCTACACACTCTACATACTCTACACACTCAACACACACTCTACACACTCTACACTCTACACACACTCTACACACTCTACACTCTACACACACTCTACACACACTCTACACTACACACAAACCACACACCCACTACACACACACACACACACACACACACACTCTACACACACTCTACACACTCTACACACTCTACACACTCTACTACACAATCTACACACACACACACTCTACACACTCTACACACTCTACACACACTCTACACACACTCTACACACACTCACACACTCTACACACTCTACACACACACTCTACACACACTCTACACACACACTCTACACAATCTACACACACACTCTACACACTCTATACACACATGCTACTCATGCTCTATGCACGTTACACACTCACACTCTACACACACCTTATACACACTCTACACAAACTCCACAGACTCTACACACACTCTACCCAGACATGCTCTACACACTCTACACATTGTGTTCCCTCCACTTAGCGCAGTGTAGATTAGTTTAAAAAGGAACAAAACCTCAGAACAGACGTGATGAAAGGTCAGTATTTGGTTTTCTCCTGAGTTTATTGGAAGTAAAAAAAAATGATGAGGTTTGTTTGAGCAGAACTCTGCTGCCACCTTATGGCCAGGAAGTATAACTGCACATAGTGTAAAGAAAGAAATTAGAGGTTTATGGATGGATGGTTGGATTGATGGATCGATAGATAGATACATTAATAATGTCAAAGGGAAATTAAGGCGTCCAGTATCATATACACAATACACAAGATGAGGATGAACACAACACAGGTCAAGGAAGGAAGGTCAACACTAAATTAATCTGAAAATAGATTAAATTAAAATATTTAGGTTTATACAGACACATAAATATATAAAAATGTTATATCGATAATGCTAATATAGAAATAAATATCAACAGACACAAAACTGATGATAAAACCTTTATAAAGATGCAGATGATCAATACATTAAAGTCTGAATAACCCCTGTTGATGTTGGACAGTGATGAACTGTTCTGTTGACATCTCATGTTAAAAAGCTCCTCCCTCCTTTAACACTGATGAATTTATGATTTTAATTTGTGTATAAAAACATTCCTCATGTTCTGTGAAAAGTTCAACTTGCTGCTTTTAAAACATGTAAATGAATATTTGTGGTCAGTTGTATCAGATGTTGGCAGCGACAGCGTTAACAAACACAGATGATGTAATGTAATGACACACATCAAGTCTGAGCCAAAGGACAATTAGAGCAACTGTGGTGTTTTATTACGGAAACGCCAGAGTGTGTCGCTGCTGCTGCTGCTCGTTTGTTGTTAAAGCTCAAAGTTTCATTTGTTTTGTAGAAAATAAAGAAGCTGAAGTGATGAAGAGACACGATCACATGACAACAGATGAAAATGTTAATGGAGATAATGTGAGACATGATGGTAACATCCACTCATACATGCTCATACTAGTGTTAAGTCGCTGAGAAAAACGACAAAAGAAAAATGATAAAAAATAACTGCAGATCTGTTTCCTCCTCCTCCTCTACACACACACACACACACACACACACACACACTCCTCCTCCCCCTCAGTCTTCTTCATGATCACTTCCACTATGCTGGTTTCTCCTCTTGTTGTTATTGTTATTTTTCACCCTCATCATCAGCTGCTGCTTCAAGTCTTTGTCTTTGTGCCTGATTTCCTCCTTAGAGTTTCACATGAAGTGATATTTGTGATATTTGTAGCAGAAAATGTGACATGTGTCATTTCACCACAATGAGAGGAAGATACAGGCAGAGACTGTGTGTGTGTGTGTGTGTGTGTGTTAGTGACCTTAAAGCTTCATGATGCACCATTTGTTATTTATCACACACTTGAGTTGACACACACACGTATAGCTGCTGGATGGATGGAGACATGAACACACACTTCTTTATAAAAACGTACGTATTTCCATACAATGGACGTAGTGATGTGATGTTGATGGAAATGTAACAGATGCTGCTGCTCTTTTCATCTTTGTCCTTCAGTTTTTATCTCGTTTCATGAATGAAGACGGAGTTTCAGCCTTGAGCTCATGATGACCCCTTGTGGTTTGAGGGAGACGTTTATTTTATTATTGTACAGTGAAGATGGAAATAAAACAAGGTTGAGTAGCTGCTTGAAAGAAATGATATTAATAACCATATAACCGTACAACTGTACAGTAAAAAAATGAAATAAAACATAAACATAGAGTTTAATTTGTTCCAACATCATCTGACTGAATTTATCTATTTCAACTTGTTTTATTCCAGGACACGAGGAGATTTAATGTGGAGAATGTGACATAAAGGCAGAGTAAAAACAGGTTGTTGAGGATTTTATTTTTTTATATTTAACTGAACTGTTTCAAGTCATCACTTCACAGAGATATGAACCTTCATGGTGCGTTTAAAGACCCATCAGCTGTAGGAAACTGTACTATGTTATTATCATGTTACGATGTGATAAAGTAACAGTTAATAACAGATGTTTAGATGTTTCTTTTATTGACGTTAAATAACACATTATTTTTGTTCTGACGCTTTTTATTTAATTGTCTGTTTCTTTTTCATTTGAATAAAAACTCGTTCTCAGTAACTGAACTGAAACTTTGCATGAAACAGAAAATGATGTAAATGATTTCAGCTCAGATCAGTTTCCATTCTGCTTAAAATATGTGGGGGGTTTTGCCACTAGATGGCAGCGTAACACAATGAGACAGGTGATATAAACGCGTGTATTGATGCTCATACTTAGTGTTTTCACTCTCATGAATGTGACATTTACACAGATGTGATATCTCTTAATCCCAGAACAAACATCTCACTCATCTCTGCTCCTCCTCAGGGCTTCACAGAGGAGGTGGAGGAGGAGGTGGAGGAGGAGGTGGAGGATTACATCAGGGAAATCAAAAGAGTGCACATTTGCACATTGCCCGCTGACATCGTCACACCAAGAACAGACGCCACTGAGTTAAGCCAATTGACCGTTTACACAGCTCTCAGCTTCTCTCTGTGCCCTCTCTCTATTCTCTCCAACCGCTCACATTCAATTTGGTGTGTGTGTGTGTGTGTGTGTGTGTGTGTGTTTTTACACAGATCAAGATGCTGCTGGACTGAAGCAGCAGCATCTTGATGAAAGAGATTTTCTTCTGTTCTTCTGAACTTTGTCAATAAATACCTTCATAATGTTCTTGATGTGTTTGAATGCATCTAAACTGAACGTGAACTCTTCCTCCTTCATGGTCAAACACTCGTTGTCTTGTATGTATCTGCTGCTGGTTTGAGTGAAGGCAGCGTTGAAGGACAAGGTCGGAGCTGGTTTGAATATTTCATGTGATGTGGAGGCCACCTCGGGACAGAGAAGAGCTTCTCTAAAGATGCTTCACCACCGACTCATGTACAGGAACCTATTAAATATAGAAAAAGTGGTCGGACAAAACAAGCAGTTTCAGCTGGGAGACCTCTGGAGCCCTGAGCCAGTTATTAACCAGTGAGCTACATCTTCCATGAAGCTCTTAAGTAGCTGCTCTTATAGACAATGAACTGAAAACGACGGATTTAAAAACATGATTTCATTAGTCTTTCTCCCTTTTTTCCAGATGGTTTCTCTTCATCCACGAGCTGCTACAACATGTAAAACCTTTCAGCTGAATATGTGAGGAGGGAAGTGTCTCCTACAGGATTCAGGTATGTTACCACTGTGTTTCTCTGTAATATATTTATTTGTTCACCTTTGACTTTAAAAACGTAGATTTAAAATACACTAATCCAACCTCTTTCCTCAAAAGTGCATGTTTGCCTGCAGGCAGTTTCATCTAATGAGGCTATGAATGTTGGATGTGTGTCCATCTCACTGCTGAGTCGGTACAAGTGGAAATCGACTCTCTGACCCCAGATAATAGTTATTTATACACTCACATGAACCTGAAATCAGGTCGAAACCGTTTTAGGACATGTGAGTGGCCACAAAGTGGAGGAATGAAAAAAAAGAGAGTTATTGCTTTCAGGCTGAAACATGCAACGATTTAATGGTGGATTTAGGCCTCGATGCCTCGAGCATTTAACTGTCCATTTACAGTGAAACCTTCATCCTCCTCCTCCTCTTCACTAGGGGAGTTGAACTCTAAAAGGCCGTGCTCCAGCAGACATCATTACATCCTCCTCCTCCTCCAGCAGCAGCCAGTCACTTGGCTCCTTTGCGGCTGTCAAACTCAGGGTATCAGTTTTGAAAAATTAACCAGGGATCAGAGGGTCCATTTCACTCTCTGGCGTCTGAATCCTTGATCTTGTACTAAATGGAGATGCTGCCTCAGTGTTCCAACATCATTTGACTTTCACGCAATGAAACTTTAATGAACTCACCCTGTACAGTGTGTGTGTGTGTGTGTGTGTGTGTGTGTGTGTGTGTGTGTGGGCAGCAGCAGTATGACATCAGCGGCCAGCAGCAGTCGTCCCCACGGTGCAGACGTGTATATGATGTTCGTGCCAACGTTGACATGAACTAGAGCACAATGAAGATTGAAGTCAAACAGACATAGTGACGGTTTCTTCTCTGCTCTCACTGAACACACACACTGGCGGCTCCATGAGCACAAACACACACGTTTCTATCTTATATCAGTTTAAATACTTGATATATAAAAGTCAAACATTGACTTTTGCATCTTTTGCATCAGAACCAGCCTCTGGAGGTCGTGTCACTTCCTCTTCACACCTCTAGATGGCAGTCAATGAACACGTTTGTCTCAGTGTGTGTGTGGCTGCACCCCCTCACCACCACACACTGAGTGGACTTTCCTCCTGGCCCGGGTCTGTTTGTTGGTTGGCATCGCGGGTAATCCATCCTCCATCCTCTGGCTTTGTAAATGGAGGTTAAATTGATAAGGACACCCAGGCCTCAGTCAATCCGTGACCTTTTGTTAAGTGCATAGGCACAAAAAGGAGGCGTGGCACCAGGAAGCTGAGGCTCTTTCTGTTTTTTTTTTTTTTTTTTTAAATGTGTCACAAATTAGGCCGATCACTGTTGATATATTCTCAGTGTTATGGTGTAATACATATGTCAGAGCATGTGAGGGAATCAAACAGAGAATAATTTATCCTTTAAAAACAAATAAAGAAGCTGAAATTAGCTGCAACAAATTTCCTCCTCTGACACACAATTCATCTTTTATCGTTTATATTTAATATGATTTATTTTTAAATTTGACTTTTTGGTTTTTATGAGATTCACTTTTAAAGATGCAGTGTTTAACCTCAGTGTTGAGGTGTGTGTGTGTGTGTGTGTGTGTGTGTGTGTGTGTGTGTGTGTGATGTGAGGCGCAGCAGGACCCGGTGTCCGTGTCCAGGTTGATCCGGTGCTTTCAGCAGCAGCAGCTCCAGCTGACAGACAATAGCCTTCAGCATCAGACCCGGGAACAATCAGCAATTCATGGAAGGAAAAAGAGGCGAGTCAGAGGCCGATGTGTCACCAAAACGCACCGAGTCCGGGAACTGGACTGAGACTGGACGGTTCTGTTCTGTTCTGTTCTGAGAAATGTGGCCCATTAATCAGCAGTTTTTTTAAAGATTAGATATTAACCTTTAAATTGTAATAAGATTTAATTCCTTACGTTGGTTGTAAAAGCTGTTAAAGTTGGTTGATGTGGCACAAAAAGGAGGCGCAGCGAGTTGAAGCACAACACGAGGGATTTCAGTCCAATCATTCAGTGAAGCTTAATACTGAAGATAAACTCCCTCATCCTTGCCTCTTATTTCTGACCCATGGCGTGTGTTAAAATGTCTGCGGCTCCACACACACACACACACCGCTCAGTGCTGTGCTGTGCCGTGCCACGATAAGAAGAAGGCCTGAGAACGGCGGCAGAAAACGCAGGTGCTGAGGCTCTGTTTAAGCTGCTCAGCCCTCTGTCCAGTCGGTGTGCACAAGGCGAGAGATCACAGCCTGCAACACACACACACACATTCAACCTATCCATATGTGCTGTGCATGCAATGATGTGCGCGTGCACGTGCGCGTGCAAGCGGGTTGGGGGTCGTGTTCGCTTGAGTGAATCAGAGTTGGGTTGCTTTCATGTTATGCTTGTTTTAAAAAGATGAGGCTTGTGCACTGGCAGTCCACACTAATGAGCATTAGACTGAAGTATTTCTACACACACACACACACACACACACACACACACACACACACACACACACACACATACATACACCTCCTAACCTGACTGAGGAATGATCCATCTGCCTATATACGGAAGCCTACAAGCTCATACAGCGCTGATCCTTGTTCGACCTCCAAATTACAGTTTAATGGAGGAACATTTTCAAACGGCGCCCTTGTCTTAAAGTGTGTGTGTGTGTGTCACAGGCAAATTGTGTGTGTGTGTGTGTGTCAGAAGCAAATTGTATGTGTGTGTTCGAGGCAGTTGACCAGCTGACAACAAGCAGCAGGTGCATGTTTTTGTTTTTGTTTTAGTTTTTGTTTTTGTAAAACGCACATTTTGCGCACACGAATTACGCACAAAACATAAAAACATATGACCTGATCCTATTATTATTATTATTATTATTATTATTATTATTATTATTATTATTATTATTATTATTATTATTATTATTATTATTGTCATGTCATTCGTATGTCATTTTTATTATAATTGCAGCAGAGTCTGTTGGGTTTTGTGTTTTTTTAGTTCATCACAGCCTCTTTAATACTGTAGAAATGAGGTTAAATTCATCTTCGCTGTGATTTTGCTGCAGGATCGTGTTGTCGTGGTTCATTGAACAGTAGCTTCTCTCCGTGTGAAACGCGGGTCACGGTCATAAAACTTAGTCTACATTACGGCTCAGTCAAGAGGAATGCAGCAGCTCTGTGTCTTACCTATTGAAGGGAGCAGAGAGAGGGAGCAGGGAGGTTTTAGTCCAAAGGGCCCCGCTCATTCCTGCACTGACAGCCGCGCTGCTCGGGCTGAAGCAGAGCTGCTGCTCTTTGGGTGCTGCATGAATACACACCAATAGGAAAGTTGTGTTCAGTTAACCGGTGAAATCCGAGAAAAAACAGGGCAGGGCAAGTATTTCTCACCGCTAGACTCCGGCCTAATAGTCCCCCTCCTCCCTCTGCCTCTCCCTCCTCCTCTCTTGTTCCCTATAGTTGGATCGACAGAAGCTGCATTAACTTCCAGATACAAGATGTTGAGGTTTGAAGTAAAAGGGAAAGTAAACTCTGACCAACTCTGATCAACAGTCTTCACTGCAAACGTGAGGAACTTATAGTTTTTCCTCTTTGAATTGAAACTTTTAAATTAAAAATGAAAACTGAGACAAAACTAATGATGTTTCTGGTGAAAACATGTGAGTCTCATTGTTGCCTCACATTCTCGTTTACTCTCATGAAAGTATCACACACACAGATTACTCCTCGCTAAGTTCCTTTGTCTTGTGATCCATATTTGAGTTGACAGATCACGAACACGGGCTCCCCCACTGTTAATGACCCAGCCAGCAACAGATAGACTCACACTTCCACCACTTTTTGTCTCTTGTTTCTTTTTGTTCTACGTTATTATTATTATTTTTAACAACACGACAGTCGCGTACCTGTTAACACGCGTTTCATTACAAACTAATAGAAAATCATTATTAAATTTTGAATATTGACACGTGATGTTTCTTTAAGACGCAGTTTGCTTCTGAATTCATGAAGAAACAAGAAAAATAAAAAACTTCAGCTGTTTTTTTTTTTTTTTTTTTTTTTTACACATTATTACAAATAAACACGTCGCTTTTTTCGTGCTTTTTTCTGAACTAAGTTAAGTTTATATCTGCACATTTACACCGTGTTTCCACATCCTTGGGTTTAATGAACGTAAATGAAGCCCATTCATGGCTTGTTTTGTATTCATGACTCTGTTATCTGTGGCTCCATCTCACAGATACAGCTCTAATCCTCGTGTCCTCCTTTTGCCGATAAAAAAATGCTCTTCAGTTTACGATTAATTTAATCTCAATCATAGCCGGGACTTGTCGCAGCCAATAAAACTTGTGGAGTGCGTAAATGGAGAGGTGGGGGGGCGCATGATAAGAGGCTGGTGGTGCGGCGGTGCCACGGCCCCTCGGTGCTCTTGATAGGGCCTATCTGTCTCTGACAGGCCGCTTTAAGACCCGGAATGGGTTTAAAATATGATACAGATTTTCTTCATCTGCAATCGACTGGTGATGAGATGAGTGCGGCGGGAGACGGTTTGTCTGCCTGTTCATCTGGTCTGCGTTTAGATTTGTATCCGTGTGGATGGAGACTCATACATGCAGATGGTTCCACGCGCTCATTTACAAACATTAATGCAGAAAAAAACAAAGTTTTCTCCTAAAAACATTTTAACCTCAGATTCAACAGAAACGATTTAACTTCACAATAAAACAAATATTTTCCACGTGACAACTATTTTATGAGACAGAATTAATCTTCAGTTAAAATTAAAGTCGTTAAATTATAATTTTTCTTTTTTTTTAGACGTGAATCATTTTCCTCTCTCGTTTTAAACGTTAAGCATCTTCCAACATATTGTCGCGCGCATTCTCTCATAATATTTTACATCTAAATTTTCAGATTTTGCACAAATTTCCAAACAATTTCCAACAAAGCTGCAGTTTTCAGATATAAACGTGTGAGTTTCCGCTGCTGGTTTCTCCGCCGTGGCCTTTTGTGTCTGTCTCTACTTTCTGAGCCAAACAGCAGCGTTTGTCCTACTTTCTGTGTCCAAAGACATGAGACTGCAACTTTCTCTCTCACACACACACACACACACAACACTTCGACGCGTATCACTCAGTTTGCCTGCAGTTAACAAATAAAGCGTCGTGTTTACATGTGAGCAGAGAAAGAATCTGCAGCGCTGCTTCTAGGAAGCAAAAAAAAATCTTTGCGCAAGTGTTTCCAGCAAAACTATAGTTCCTGCAACTGTGTCCTATAGCAAATCTGCCCCAGTCTGCAGCATAATTGGTTGGGGATTTAGATGGAAAGAGACTGCGGGAGAAAAAGCCTCTTTTTTGGAGGGGGAAATGGTTCTCGTCCGTGGAAGAAAAGCTCTTTTCAGCGGGCCACAATGGGAGATTGGGACAGGGGAGGAGTCCCATCGTGATTAGCCCATTTAATGGCGCGTTTACTTAATTTCTGTATTCACCAGCAACGGTAAACAAAAGGGGAAGTAGCACTCACATTTTTAAGTGCTGCATGACGTTGACATTTGCCAGAATCAGTGTGGTATAGAGGAGAAGACGTATAGAGCGACTCTACCTCCATCACATGACTGCAACCATAAAATAAAACAACTGAAGAGAAATAAACTGTTAAAGCCGAAGTTAAACCAAACTCATCCTCGTTTTTCAACACAAACTCTCAGAAATAAACATGAATCCATAAAAGAGCCAACACGAACATGTGTTAAACCAATTAACAACTGATCCGTCATCTGCTGCTGCTGCACGGACACAGATCAACCAGAAACTAAACCTGACGAGACGTGAGTTTGATTCAGAAAAATCAAATAAACAAAACAACAACGCGACAATGAAACAGAGAAGATTCTGGTGTAAATGAGAGTTTTAGAAGAAGAAGCAGAAATAAACACTAAGAATAAATTCAACTTTTCATTTTTTTCTGTTTTGTTTAAAATCACATGAGTATCAACATCAACCCAGAAAAATAAAAATAAAATAATAATAAAAATAATAATAGACCAGAAAAAGTAACAAAAACGCCTCGAGCACGTGAAGTGTAAGTTTTGACAAATATTTTATGTAGGAACACCAAGTCAAGAAAAGTGAGGAAGGGATAGAAAAGAGGATGAGACGGGAGGAGGAGGAGGAGGAGGAGGAAGAGGAGCAGAGCAATAATTATGTACAAGCATATTTCTACACGTATATTACAGACCGGGAGAATGATCGCATTATTTGAGATATACATAATTCAATATAAAATTTTGAAAATAAAAATAAAAATCTGATACAGTCATAAACGATCCGTTCGACATTTTCTTTTTTTTTTTTTTTTTTCTTGTTTGTTTTGTTTTGAGACCATGTACCCCACACAGGCAGTGACAGAAGTGTATTAAAAAAGGTGCTTACGACTTAAAATGATTGTCTGATGAACACAAAGTAAAAACAGGATTGCATCTTGTCTGCGCGGCGGCTGCTTCACCGTCATCATCATCATCATCATCATCATCACTCGGACTGAAAACGGAGATGGGAGGAGGAGGAGGAGGAGGAGGAGGAGGAGGAGGAGGAGGAAAAGCGACGAAGACACCAAGACGATCTGTTTTTATTCCCTCTGATCGATGTTCCTGATGGAAAAATCTTGCATTCAGGTTATTTTCCCTGATCACAAAATAAAAAAAAAATCAAAATCAAAATAAAATAAAAAAACATCATGCAAGTAGTCTAGTAGTGGTGGTGGTGGAGGTGGAGGAGGTGGTGTGGGGGTATGAAGAGGAGGGGGAGGCGTGGGTCCTTTGAAAGCGCTTTTGATAATAAAAAAAAAAAAAACGACGTGCTTTTATCTCTTTTTATTTTAATATTTATATCAATCGGTCCTTTTTTCATCCGCAGATATTTCATAAGTCTTTTTTTCTTCCTCTCAGGTCCATTTTCCCTGTAAATATTTCTCTTTTTGTTTGTTTTTGTGTTTGTTTGTTTTTCTCTCTTTTTCTTTGTGTTGTTGTTTTTTGTTTTTGTTTTGTTTTTTTCCTCCGTATCATACATCGCACTCCGAGTCACTGGAGGTGACGGACAGGATGGACGTCCCGGTGTCGACTCGCTCTGTCATACTGGACACGCTGGTGGTCGGACTGGCCGCGGTCGAAGGCGACTCCGCCGAGCTGTGAGGGGTGAGTCCGGCCTCTGAGAGGGACCTCATACCGGTCGGTCCTATTGCTTGGTGCTGGAGCCTGGAGAAGAAAAGAAGCGAGGAAGGGAGGAGGTAAAAAAAAAAAAAAAAGAAGGAAAAAAAAATGAGAGAAATGGCAATTAGACCTGAGAATGTCCCCCTTCCTCTTCCCTCCTCCTCCTCCTCCTCCTGCTGGAGAATAGAGGTTGAACTGGCCTTTCTTTCCCCCTGCCGGCCCCAGCCATGCATGCATGCTTTTATCACACAGCTTTCAGGGGACAAAACACTGCGCTATTTAGACTACCAAATGTTGGACAGAAGAAATGTGATGAGGTTTTTTTTTTTTTTTTTTTTTGTTGTTGTTGTTGTTGTTGTAATCCTGATCTGGGATTTCAACCAAAAACGTCTCATATCAGAAGAGAAACATCACATTTAAATCCAACTCTATTTAAAAAAAAAAAAAAAAAATCTAAATCCACTTTGATGACACTTTCTAGTCTTTACAACTCAACTCTGCACACGTTTTTATTTTTATTCTTATTTTGCATCAGTTTTATATTCATCGTTATTTATTATTTATTCTTCCTCCGCCGCTGCATCAATAATAACTAAATGATTATGTATCTAAATATATAAAAACCAACATATATAAGCTGCTTGTTTTGGTGCAGATCTAAACAGGGTGTATTTCCGTGTATGAATGAATGAGTGACGTGGAGATGCAGGTTTCATCCAATCATCCTAAATGTTTCTCTCAGTCCACTCATCGTAATAACTGCAGCTCCACGGCGGATAAATGTCACTCTGGAAATATATCTCTTCATTTAGTAAAAAGATTAGAATAGAGTTCATATGGCTTAGTTCTCCACCGAGGTATTTTCTAATCAATTATAGCATTTGACTGGATGATACCACTGTAACGTTATGAATACAGCCTATGTCTCCAAATGCTTTTTAATACTAATGTTCATTTTAGAGGAGTAACATCAATAATCTCTAATAATCTGGTCTGTTTTTTTCAACCATGTTAAGTAACATGTGACGTTATTTTGAAATTATAAATAAATCAACACAAACAGGAAATAAATTTTAAAAAAATCATCTAGAAAATGTGACAATTTCAAAATAAAATAAAAGTAAAAATAAAATCAGTTTCAGTTTTTATTAAATTCAGATTTAAATTAATTCGCTGATGTTTATTTTGTATTAAATTGATTCAAATGAATCAAAGCTTTTTACACTTTTATTATAAATATATAGAAATGATATTATAGACAAATAAAGTCCAGTGATGTTTCTATGTTTGTTGAACATTTTATTCATTTATCTTTAATATCATTTTATTTCAACACTTTCTCTGTCACGGAGAAAAACAACTATTGTTTCTATTTAAGAATAAAACTGCGCTGGTGAATATTTAGTTGAACATGAATCTAATTTATAATTAAACTGATATCATTTTATTATTTATATCTTTTTAAAAATGTGTTTTGTTTTTGTCCGTTTCTGTTTAAAAAAATCTTCGTTTGTGTCTTAAATGATTTTAGATTTTCTCTAAATGAAAAACTAACTTGTTTTATGTTTTTTTAATGATATTTTCATGTTTTTGCAGCTTCTTTAATGTTTTCGCTGTTTATTCTGTTTCCACTTCACAACAAAAATGTCGCCGCAGCTGCTCCCTCCCTCCGCGCGCAGGACTCGTCTCTTTCCTCGACAGCTTCAGTCCGAACAAACAACAACTACACGTTTCACCAAACATCTGATTTTTCTCTTTTTTGATTCTTTCTCGTCCCGTAAACTCTGAACCGTCGTCGTGTTTCGATCAGAGAAGCGAATAAAGAGAAGAAGCACCAACCTGTTTTTGGCTGCCGCGGCTCTGTCTCGTTGCCTCCGGTTTTTAAACCAGTTTCCGACCTGTGTGGGAGTGAGTCCAGTGGCTTGAGCCAGTTCCCTTTTCTTGCTGGGGTTTGGATATGGGTCCTGAAGGTACCACTCCCTCAGCAGGCTCCGTGTCCGCTCTTTGAAACAGTGCGTCTTCTGCTCTCCGTCCCAGATGGTCCGAGGCAGCGGAAACTTCTTCCGCACCCGGTACTTATCGACCGGTCCGAGGGGACGCCCGCGCAGCTTCTCGGCCTCCTGGTAGTGCGCTTCCAGCCACATGGCCTGCAGTTTGCCGTGCGAGTCCTTGGTGAACTTGTGGTTCTCCAGGATGTGGTAGAGGTCTCTGAAATTCCCCGTGTGGAAAGCCACGACGGCCCGGGCGCGCAGGATGGACTCGTGCTTGTTGATCGCCTCGCACGCTCCCGGAGCCACCGGCAGGGACCAGAGGAAGCGGCCCAGCCGTTCGATGTCCCCGGTCTCCTCCAGCGTCTCGCAGACGCTCGCCACCTGCTCCGGGGAGAAGTTGAGGGTCGGTAGCTGAAACATGGACAAGTCTTCTGGAGACCTGGTGGTGGGAGCGCTGTTCGCCAGGAGCAGAGGGCGATCAGCGAAGTTTGGCAGGAAGAAATGGGAGGGATAAAGCTCTAAAGGGGATCTGAAAACCATGGAAATGACCTGAGAGAGAAAGAAAATTATCGAGAAAAAGGAAAAACCGAAAAAATACGGCAAGTAAAAAAGATTGAATGATTCAATGGCTATCGCCTAATGACACCAGCCTCATAATATCTCCCCCCTAAATCCGCCGTTGAGTGTAGCATTGAAACATTTTGTTTCCCTTTTCTATTGGTCTTCTTGGTGTCGTTGTAGCGTTGTCATGGCAGCCCTGCCAATCACTGTCAAGCGTGCCAATCATTAGCCAGTACGTAGCGCGAGGCTTTCACCACTTGTGCAGCACGCACGGGGGGTTATCAGAGTCTCCGATCTCCACAGCAACCCTCCCACCGCACCGCGCGCATCAGGCACAAGCCAATGCTCGTCTATCTGCTGAATAGAATGAGCAATTAGAGGGTGGAATATTATTGCGATCTTAACGAGGCTCGTTAAAGCTAAAGAAGAAATGTAGACTGGAGATGCTTAGCAGCGCCGAGAGAGGGAGGGAGGGAGGCACGGGAGCTTTAAATGGGTGACAAATGGACAACCAATGACTGCGACTCGGGAATCCACGGTTTGAATAGAAGCGGGTCAATTTGCACATTATTTTCTTAAAGTTTTTTTTTCTGTTTTAGCTCTGACACCTTTTTCGTTAATCTTTTTTATCAGTTCATTCATTTTTTTCTACGACCGAAACGGAAAACGTTTTCATTTTATTTTTTTTCCTTGTTTTCTAAAAGATGAAATGATGTCACAGTCCTGTAACCTTCTGGCTTTTTGACCTGGATCCAAACTAAAAAAAAAAAAAAAGACAAAGTGCATGTTAGTATTTTTCTGATTTGACTCGCGGTTCTCGTCCCGGTCCCGGTGCAGGCTGCAGTGTGATGCCCGCTCCCCCTCCTGCTGTCCCCGGCCTCGCCTCTGGGACGCTGGGCGCAGCCCTGGCCTCCTGCCCGCTGCCTCCTCTTCAACCAACAAAAATGTATTGTTCCAAATGAATATCGATGCTCAGCGTCGTGTTGATCAAACAAAGATCACGACGTTTTAGTTCGAAAGCTAATTTGCCAAAGGCATCGCCCTCTAATGCCATCACTCTATCAGTTTTTGAAATAGTCCAGCCCTCTAATTAAGACCATTAGTACAGGAATTACAATCAAATGGCAGCATGAAAGCTTCTTGGGGACATAAAAGCAGCTGTGGTGTATTTGATCTGGAGGTAAGGACACGATCAGTGTCCACATCCAGTCACAGGACTCGGCTTATAGCGGTAGCCGCGGCGGTGTGATTTTCATGTTTATGGCTCAAACGGCTTCATATTTAGACAGGGCTTATAGGGTGTTAAAATAGTGTGAGTTCACTCTAACACGAACAGTGCTCACATTGTGAAAGGGCCGTGTACAAGGCGTAGCATCTAGACTCCGCTTAATCCGCCCTCAATAAAGCTGACATAATGATCCTAAGCCGCCTTTCTACAAAATCATTCAGGAATTCAAAACTTTTCCTTCCCTCTCTCTCAGATTTGCACATTCTCTCCGGAGCTGGACAGACAGACACACCAGCGGCTCCAGGCCTAGATGGACAGTGAGTAGAGCAGCATCACACTCATCTACAGCTACACGTTAATGATCAGCACTTCACCTCATCTGACGTGGACTTTAATGACAATTACGCATAACCGTGCGCTTTTACGCACCGGTGTTTTTGGTGCAGAGGCGGTGATGATCCTGTAGCAGAGGTCAGGCGTCTTTTTGGGGGATGAGTGTGTGAGGGGGAGGTGGGTGTAGCCTATATGGGGATCAACCTGCCCACTGCGCTGCTATACGAACCTCAGGACAACTAATTCCAAGTGGCACTTGAATTGGTCCCGTTGGAAAGCTCCGTGGACTGGAAGTAAAGGCTGGTATTTTCATGCTGGTGTTAAAACTAACCTCCTCACCGCCCCTCCTTCTCTCTGTGTGTGTTTGTGTGTTTCACGCACACTCGTACGCACCTGCGCACACATGCATGCAAGCACGATCCCAACATTAAGTTAAGAGCGCAGGCTTAGCAGCATTACTCCGAATATGCAAAGCCACCCCACTCCCTCCTTCCCTCCCTTCTTCTCTCCCTCCCTCCCTACCTGACTGGGTTTCTGCACCAATTTAGGTGATCACCATTCAGACCGAGGCTGCAGGTATTATCCAGCTTTATGTTTTGGAGGAGCCTTGTTTGGGAGTAGCCCTCGCAGGCAATTCGGAAATCACTCCTAGAAGAAGACTAGAGGTGAAATGTAAAACCTGAATGGGGATTGAGGGGGAAAAAGCCACTGGTAATTCACATTCTTTTACATGGCTTTTGTTTACGTTAAGCATGTAATTAACACCCCCCAAACAAGTTTATTCACCTGCCGTAATTGTGTGTTTATCCGAGGACTTGCTGAATGTTCGGAGCAGCGGGAGACAAGAGTGTGAATGCACATGGAGCATTTAGCGTCTTCTCCGTTTACTTGGAGCCTAAAACCTCCAGACACGACAACACAAACAGCGTTTTAGGCGCAAAAACACTGGAATCTGTTTGTGGATCAGACACTTCTCTGCCTCTGTGACTTCATCTCTGCTCACTGACTCTAAAACATTTAGTTCAACTTTTGTTTACAAGAGTTTTTGAATAAATAAAGTTAGTTTTTTTTTACTTGTTAGGAAATGTTTGTTTGTGGTCTTTGGTTCAGGCTGCTGCTGCTGCTGCTGCTGCTGCTCTCCACAGAGAGTTGAATAAAAAAACACGCCACCACACTGGTTAATTGCCAATTAGAAAGTTATTTTCATTATCAGTCTGTTCCAATAAGGAGAGCAAATAAACAAAGCTGATGTTACGTCATGTGCGGGAGTGAGAGAGAGGAAAGGGCCGGATGAGAGAAAGAAAGAAAAAGGTGTTGACTGTAAAAGGTAAGAGGGAAAGAGAAAGAAGGCTCGAAAAGAAAGGGTCTTGTTTTATTTTTTCGCTCCCTCGTTGACCCCGGTTTGGCAGAGGCTGGTCAGAAACGGCAGCACACCCCTCCCTGCCAACACAGGAGACACTCACGAGGCTGCTGCTCCATCCTGGATCCACCGCGACAACACTGGACCTCAGTCTGGGTAAATAACGGTGAGTAACAAAAATACCATCGATGATAATTATCAAGTTTTCTGTTTTTATCTTTTAAACTGAGATGAATGTTTTTTTTTTTTTTTTTGTTTTTTTTGACGTAGTAGAACTTTTATTATCAGTAAATCAACTGAATTTTCTGTTATTGATGATTAAATTCATCACTTGTGCACACTTATTTTTATTTATTTATTTTTTACCTTCTCTCGTTTTTTTCTTTTCTTTTCTAATCTTTTCTTTTCTTCTCGCTCTTGTTCGTCTCCTGCAGAGCTCTGAGGAGGCTCCAGTCTCGGACTGTCACCAGCTTCACACCGGACCTCACACCGCTTCACTGCTCAGTTTATCCTTCATCAGGACTGAAACCAGAACCTGAACCAGAACCAGAACCAGAATCCTGCTCCTGTAAGTTCCCTCCAACCAAGACTCGTTTTCACCCTCGGTGTCGCCTGAGACGGTCGGTAAACTAGAACTAGAATTACATTTTTCGGGAAAAATATGAATCGATAGAAGAAAATATTTTTTCTCAGTAGTTAGAATAATATTCGATTCTCCGATTTTCATGTGAAGCGTTTGTCTTTTTTTTATTGATTCCCGGGGCACCGGGGAGGTGTCCGCCTCTACAGAGCAGATGTGTGATGCTGTCGGGACGGGGCGCACGATCCCCTCAGTCCCACTCCGGCCAAGCCTCGGTACGCAGCCTCTACGGTGTCCACACTGTAAGAAGTTTCGGTTTAAACAAGTCGTTTAACGTCGCGTTGAGTTTATTTATTTAAAAAGAAAAGAAAAGACGTTTCTTGTTGCAAAAGACGTGAAAGATTTGAGACATTCTGTCAGTTTTATTATGTTTTAGTGTCATTTTTAATCATTGCATGTTTTTTATTGTAACAGAAAAATACTGAACATATGATGTTTTACTTTAAGATGCTGAATCTTGTCTCTGACTGATTCCTGCTGTGCGTAAAATCTGTGCGTAAAATCTGCACCATTCCGTGCGTTTTGCAGGAAAAAAAGGATAAAAAGAGTTTTGAAATCTTGAGACATTTTTTGCAGTGCGCTGTCTCCTGCTCTCAGATAAAAGCAGCCTGAGCTCTGCTGCTGCTGAAATGTTATTTTATCCTTTTCAAACTTTTTCTATGATAAAATTACACGCGTTATTTTTCCACATCGGTTGTATTTGACTAAAAAACTTTAAGTTTCTGACTTTACATTAAAAAACTGTAAATAGTTTGAATCAGAGTCACAGGTTCAGTGAATCAAACCAGAACTGACAACATCAACGAAACACATCAGAGTTTTAATTTGAATTTAAAGACACGACGACAGAATAAATGCACAAAGTGTCATAATCATCTGTAAACGTGGCGCCAACTTTAGCAGCAAAGCCTGTTCAAAAGTTTTTAACACCCCCCCCTCTCTCTCTCCCTCCCTCCCTCCCTCCCCCCTCCATCTCTCCCTCTCTCTCTCCCTCTCTCTGTCTCCCTTTCTCTCTCCTTTCTTTTATTGTTTTTATTGTGTGGTCTCATTAGGGGGACTTCCTGGCAGGGCTGGGAGCTTGTATCGGAGCTGTCCAATCAGTGTATTTACACGGGTTGTTAGCGACAGTTAATGAGGGCTCCTCCCCGGGCCGGTAGAGAAAGGCGCCTCAACATTAAGATTTACCTTGTGTCAACTCGTTACTTCTAATGAACCTCCATGCAAAAGCCTCCTCGTCCTCAATGGAGCCGTGCGCCCGGATCTTGTGTGTGTGAGACCCTGGAAGAGTGGAGCTGCGCGCCGGCGTCCCTCTTCCCCTTTTTCTTCCGCTCACTCAGGGAGATTTGCTTTTTCTCTGCAGGTTCATGACGCGTGCACGCGCATCACATGCATGCCTTTGCGCGTGTGCGTGCGTGTATGTGTCCAGTGAAAGTGGGTGGTGCGTAAAACCAAGTTTAAAAACTGTGTCATTAGCAGCCAAGTGGAACTTTTTAAACATTTGGTTTCTAAGAATCACTGATGAGTTTGTGTCCATATCACAAACCTGAGTTACTGACATGTCAGCTTATTGCCTCTGCAGAATAAGTTCACATATAATCGCCACCTCCCCCACCATCCCCCATCTGGAGGGTGTGTGTGTATGCATGTGTGTGTGTGTGGCTCCTCTGGCCCCTCCGTCCACCCCTCATCTGGCCCCCAGTGCGGCTTGTTGAGCCGCATCAGCAACACATCAATGCTCCTCAATTCAGGTACAAACTGGAGGAGTTTGGCGGATCCCTGAAGTGGACTCTGCTCTTCCTGCTCTAACCCACAGAGACACCACTTAAAAATCAATTAGGCTCGTCTGGTCTGTCTCTGCCCGCCGGTCACCGTCTCACAAACAGGTGGAGAGATTAAAAACTACACATCAGCAACATCTCAGCTCCGCTTCTGGATCATTAAATTCGCTTTCTGACTTTTTATTTTGAAGATTTTATTCTCATTTTAGAATAAAAAACAAACCTCCACCTGCCAGCAGGTGACAAAGTGTAACAACATTCTATATATTTACGTCTGTTGACGTTTTGTCACCTGATGATTATTGTGACAGAAACAGTTTTGTGTCTAAAAAATCATCTCATCACTCAAACAGACCGAATCTAAACCGTCTCTGCAGTTTCCGGTTCCTCTTCCGAGAAGGAGGCCGCGTGTGTGTGTTCACTCCTCAGGTAGATGTTTTGATGTGGACACACACACAGAAATATACTGTTACACTGTTTGAATTATCAGATGCATCGCCCCGAGTTTTACATATGATCCACTTTCTCTTCACTCTAATCCAACGTGTCAAACCTCTGACTGTCGTTTATTCACCTGTGTGTGTGCGTGCGTGTGCGCGCACGCACGCGTGTGTTAACACCATCACCAAAATCCCATGAGCTCAGATGTTGATAGAGTTTCTGTGGCAGAATAGTTTTTAGTTTGAGTGTTTCGGTCTCGACTGTCAGCGCTCATTAATCATCCCCGGCTCTCGGATGCAGATCGAGGCGGTGGAGATGGCCCTTTAGCCCGGTGTCACACAAGCTGACAAGCCGTAATTACTCCGCCTGACACATCGCTCTCAACGCGCGCTAATGTGAGAGATGTGGGTACCACAGGCAGCGCGCGCACACTCCCTTTTAACCGGGATCAGATGCTGCTGGGCTGGCCACGCGCTCCGCCGCTGACCTTTTCCATTTTAACATTTCAGCAGTGAAATAGCCGCTTATTTATGAGCCAGTGATATAGTGGAGGATGATTGTGAATGAAAAGAGAGAGAAGATACAAACACAGCAGTAACTCAGGAGGAAAGTAACGGACTACATTTACTCCACTGACGAGTATTTTTTATTTTTTATCACTGAGAAATATTTACTCAATAATATTTAACACGTGCAGCTTCAACGTTACAAGTTTTAAAATGATAAAACTAGATATGTTTAATAATATCTCTCTCAGTAGATCCACTCTTTGATTTTTAATATTATTTTCAGTGTTTTTATCAGTGTTATAGTTGTTTTACTTCAGTAAAATATATTAAATATTTATAATATTATACATTTATTCATAATTATTATAAATAATGATGTGAATCTTTATATGAGATGTTTTAATCTGTAATTTACAAAGAATATATATATTTATTTATTTACAACACTTAGATACTTTATTTCTAAACTATTTTATATTTTATTTCTTCTTAATTTCCGGAGGAAATATTCTATTTTCTCATTCCATCATGTTTATTTTACATCTTTAGTTAGTTAGTTTAAAACACAAACATGTTAACAGTTCAGCTCAGTTAAAACATTAAATCATTTACTAAAACTAACTTTAGACTTTTTAGATAATCTGTGAAACCCTCTGACGTCATTGCACAGTTGATGTAATCAACACTTTTACTTTTCATACTTTAAAAGTTCGTGTTGTACATTTATCTGATGATACTTTGATTAAACATGTTAATGCAGAAGTTTAACTCTCAACACTTCTTCATGTTCCAACCTGTTGTTTTTTTTTTTTTTTTTACTGACATGTAATTATTGAATTATTGGTGCAAAACTGTTCACACACTTAATGACTGTGGTGACGTCACTCTCACAATAGACACAATAGACACAACATTTATCTTTAATCTTTAATCTTCATCAGACAGTTCAACATTTATTAAAGCTTTATTTTGTAATCGACTAGTGGGAGTGATCCACAGATCCATATCCAGCCTGTGTGAGTGTGTGTGTGTGTGTGTGTGTGTGTGTGTGTGTGTGTGTGTGTGTGTGTGTGTGTGTGTTTGTCACTCACGATCCTGTCATTGTCTCACGTTTTGTTTGTTACGGTGTTTTCATGGCACGCAACCAACAACGAATCAAACCGACGTCTCCTCCCTTCTCCTCCTCTCCTCACCCTCCTCCTCACCCTCCCTCCTCACCCCCTCTCTCCTTCTCTCTCTCCACCTTCACTGCGGATTTTGACATTACTCCACTCGATTGCCCGTTTACCCCCAAGTCAAGTTGGGGCCGGGCATGAAGTGTAAAAGAGGTGGGCCATGTCACATCCGCTCAGTGTTGCATTCAACTGTTCTGGTCTGAGACTGTGATCATTGTTCAACACAACAATTCCTGCACAGAGCAGGAAGCAGCAGCTTATTACAGAGAAACTGGAGGAATAGTTGCAGATGCAGTCACTAACATTCACCGTGAACGACTTTACATTTAGATTTTTATCAACATGTAAATGAGAATTCATATTTCTGCCTCTAATCTAATGAAAACTATTGACTTTAACATTTAATTTACTGAAAATACTGTTGTTGTCAAACTCACCATTAATAGGAAATTAAAATCAAAGTATGAAATCGTCTTAACACTGATCTCTGGACACTGGAAGTTAATTAAAGTGACCAAGAGAAACTGTAAACCTCAGTGAGATAAAGTTATATCCTTAACACGAACTTTGAGTATATATATATATATATATATATATATATATATATTCTTTAAAACATATAAGATGGTTTTGTATATGTCTAGAAATATTAATTATTTATCGATTTTATTCTATTTATGAGTCTAAATATTTATTTATACTTTTTGATCTCTATGTATATATGTTATATATTGTAGCATTTTTAGCTATTTCCTATTTGTTTCCTTTGTCTTCTGAAATTCTTCCTCCAAATATATAAAAATATGATGTATTATATAAATATGATACATCATATAAAACATTCCTCCAGATATAAACAGTTTCTTCGTTTTCTTATCAACGTCTCAGAATGTAGAATGAACATAAACAATCTATATTTATTCATATATTTGAGCCTTAAACGTTGAAGCTAAAGTAGTTTCATCATGTGAACAAACTGCTACTCCGCCTCCAGCAGCTACGTGGCGCTGTTTGTCTCTGGACACGAAGAGTCAACAATGTTTCTAATTAGTCGCTGATTGTTCTGTTGGTGCCACGTGTTCCGGTGGTTGCTAGGCAACAGATTGGTTCCGCTGTGTGTTTAATGAGTCTCAGGTGTGTGTTCAGGAGCAGGACAGTAGCGTCACAGTAGCGACCCGCTCCTCAGCCAATCAGAGACAAGGATCGAGGCTACTCGTTCTATGATTGGATCGGTAGTTTACGGTGTTTTTTTTTTTTTTTTTTTTTTAACGGAAGGAGGTGAATGTACGGAAGCCGGGGAGCCGGTTTACTCAAGGATGAACTGAGTCCGTCCGATCTGATTTATGTCACGGATCCGTTTAACTCCACGGATCAATAACGGACGTGAAGGGGGGGGGGTTACACTACAAGACTCAAAGATACAAAGATACAGAAACAAGACAGAGGTCGCGAGCGATTTGACCAAAATTACCTTTATTATTATTATTATTATTATTATTATTATTAAAAAGTCAGGTTCGTAGATATAAATAGTTACAAAAATAATAATAATAATTACAACAACAACAACAACAACAATGATAATAATAATATTATTATTGTAATGTTATTATATAATAATTATCATTATGAATATTATTAAAAGCCTTTTCAGGCGTCATTGAACCATAATAAATGATTATATTATGATTTAATATATGAGATGATAATGATAATAATATTTATTTATTTATTTATTTCAGGTTTTTATTTGATGTTTATACCAAACTACACAAATGTTTCTGTAGATTTTTATTTCTGTACAGTTCTTTATTATCTACGTCACAAAACATCAACAGTCAAATATTTTTGTTTTAATTTTGTCTTTTTGTCTAAATTTCTCCTTCAGGCTGAAGTATGGTTGTGTTTCAGTGTTGACTCGTCACCACTGAACTGATTCATTTACAGTATCAGTAGTTTGACACACACACACTCCCTGATACTGAAACCATAATGTTTTCATCTCTTTGGGTCTCAGACTTTGCACAAACCAGTGAAACCAGCAAGTGAACCTCAGACCACATCCAGAACTGATCCAGACCACATCCAGAACTGATCCAGACCACATCCAGAACTGATCCAGACCACATCCAGACCACATCCAGATCTGATCCAGACCTGGACGAGTCTTCACATTAACTCATCCTCTCTTTATTGTCACATTTTACGTTTTAAATCCAAGTGAAGAAACTTGACCTACATCTGCAGCTGCAGGCCACGTTGGGATGTTTCACCTTAACATTTTTTACAGATTCACTCTCATTCATTATTGAGCTGCGGGTTATTAGCTGAGGGTGACAGATGTCACAGCGTGATGGAGATGTTTATGTTGCTGCTTTAAGGAGCCATTATCCCGCCCGCTTATCAAACATTGATGTGTGGCAGCTGCAGCTGTGGATCAGTCTCCTGTGGCCGCTTCATGTCTCCTCTGAAACAACCGCGACCTTTCCACTCAGTTACCCTGCTCCTCTAACAGCTCAGACGCAGCTCGGACACTTATTTACTCTGGAGCTGCAGAAAATAACTGTCACAACCGGAAGTCTCCACAAAAACTAACACCTATAATAATCAACGAGCACGAAACTGATACTACCATTTATTATCATTAAGACCCACGTGATCAAATATCACACACTTCAACTTTAATATTCAACTTTACATTTTCATTATTGATTAATTAATTAATTACAGTTAATTAATTACCTTTTTATATTTCTAATATTTATATATAAATAAATAATAAATAAATATAAATATTTATATATTATAATATATATGTTTTTTTAATTATCACAACAAATGTTGTTTTCTTAAATAACAAATTCTTCTGAGAGCAATTTAAATGTAAAAACTACAACAAGTTATTTTTTGACTTTATTTTTCTTAAACCAAAATTCAAACAAATTAAAAATTAAATTTTCCTCTATTACCTCACATTTCTATTGTTATAAACTGCTGCAGTATTCTTATTATTTTTATTATTATTATAGCTGTAACTGTCTGATGATGTATTATTATATAATATATGATATTTAACAGAAAGATTCAATGAATTAATTTTTCCAGATTATGTTTTTAATCTAATCAATTTTTATTTCTAATTGATTTTAACTCAAACAAAACGAGATAAATTAAAAGAAAAGACAAGTAATTTTTCCAGTTTGATAAATATTTGTTATTTCAGGATAAAACCTGATATTTTTCTTCTGTCTGTGGCTGCTCCTCATCCACCGCTCCCGTCTTTCATTCTTTTGACCCCTCCGTGAACAGCTCGCCGCCGCCCTCTCCTCCCCCCTGCCTCCCCCTCTTTTCACCCCCTTTTCCAAACACAGCTCCCACACACACACAATAGCGCGTGTGCGTGCGCGCTCTGCGCCGTGTGCGCGGAGATGTCGTGCAGAGGTAATGGGAAGTAGTCGGAAGGTAAGGTCGCGGGTTCACGGCGGGGTTACGGAGCCCGGGCCGCGGCTCCTGTTTGCTTTCTTTCCACAACTCCGCTTCCTTCCTACAGGAGGATGTGTCCACTGTGCCACCGTCCTCACCCCGCGACAACCCCGTCACCGTTTGTTTTTCTGCGTTTATGAAATCTTCCCCGGCAGGAAAACGACCAGCATCACCACGTCACTGGGCGCTGGTGAGTTTAGCACTTTGCATCCCTCCTTGGTTCCCTGAGAAAAAATCTTTTGTGTTTGTACTTGTGAAGTCTGCCTCTATTTATATCCTCAAGGCGGCTGCAGTTTTTCAGCCTTTTTCAAGTTTTTTTTTGTTGAAACATTCAAACGAGTCAGAGTCATTTTACCGATTTAATTTAACCAGAAGTTTGTTAAACAACATCCTCTGATTCTCTGATCTATATTTTATTTCATTTTTATTTTATTTCATTTTTATTTTTTCTGCATAAACTTAATTTAACTCTTCTCGATCAACAAAACGGAGTCTTTTTGTCATTAATGATGTAAATGATTAAATGAAACAGACAGAAATGTTTTTATTTATTTAAAGATTATTATTATTATTATTATTATCTCATTAGATGAACTGCAGCTCAGGTGGTTTATTATTGTTCAGGCCTTTAACTGCTTTCATCTTTTTTCTTATTCAGTGTAAAACTAACAATTAAAAACTTTTTCATATTAGATTTTTTTTACAGATTATTTTTATATACATTTTAACAGACTTGATTGTTCTATTTTCTATTACAGGTTTGATTTAAACAAATAAAAAAATGTTTTAAAAATAATTTGGTGTCTTTTTGACTTTTAAACCCTTAAATAAAACATATAAGATGAAGCACAGTAAATAAAGTTGTGTAAAGTCAGTTTCCTTCATTATAAAATGTTTTATTAGTAAAACACTGATGATTTTACTAATTTTACATAAATGATATAAAAAAGTATTTGTAGAAATATTTGTTTTATATTTAAGTTTCTTTGATTTTTGATCAGAAAAGTCAATTTAACGTCTCATTAAAATAATAATTCACATGTAAAAAACAATGTTTATTTTCTGTCACAGAAAGTTACGATCTAAAGTTTCATGTAACTTTGTCGTGTTTATTTTCAACAGTAAATCTGTTCTGAAGGAAACATGATGATGTTACATGTTTCACGACCTCTGGGATTAAATACATGGAGACAAAACATGACAACATATAAGATGCAGCAGTCACATTCACTCAGAGGAAGAAAGACTGAAAGACAGAGGATGATGGAGAGAGAAGAGCTGAAGTCATAAATCCTGAAAGCAGCTGACTGATTCATGGACAGAAACAGTGACAGTTCAGTATCAGTTGTGCAGCTTTGCTTCAGCTTTTGCTTCAACGTTGAGAGGTCGTTTCTCTCCGTCTGTTTCTTTCTCTCTCAGCGTTTTTCATCCTCTTTTTCTCTCTTTGTGTCTGTGAAGAGACGTCTGAACCGCAGAGAGAAAGAGACACAGAGATTTTGGTTTTCTGCCTATCTCCTCCTCACCATGGCGCCCCTGAGACCGAGCGAGCAAAGAGAGAAAAACACACACACACACTCACACTTTTAGCTGCCGCTGAGGAGAACAGCTTGGCTCTGTGTTACACTGGAAACCCCACTTTCCCTCAATAAGACAGACAGGTAGACAGCTGGGTGTTACACTAAATCCCTTCCCCCATGTGTCCCTCTGAACAAGGGCTTCACTCTTACTGTCATTTCTGTCTGTCTGCCTTTCTCTTTATCTCATGTCTGCCGCCTCAGAGCGACGGCAGAGTGGAGGCGGCTTTGGGCAACATGTTCCTAAAGCTATAGGATGTAAAAAATATGGAGCAGGTTGTGAATATTTTAGAGGAAGTGTTACAGTTTAGTCAACAACAAAAAACAGACAGAGAATAAAAACACACAGCGTCCTGCAGGACTGTTATCTGTCCTTCTACCGTCTCCACACACTCTGACCCCAAGTTCACTGCTTCTAAGCACCACTTCACCCCCAAGCACACGCTTCGTGTGTGTGTGTGTGTGTGTGTGTGTGTGTGTGTGTGTGTGTGTGTGTGTGCTGAGAGCTTTTTGATTTCCGGAGTGTGTGAGAGAGATGAGAGAGGATGATGGTCAGACTTGGCCTCCTGACTCATCTACAGAAAGAACAGTGTTGATACAGGAATGAAGCCATCACACACTCACACACACACACTCTCACACACACAAGCTAACAGCCTCTTCCCATCAGTCTTTTGTTGTGCTTTCCAGTGAAGATGATCTCACCACATAGCAGGACTAAGCCTCGACAGTGAGTGTTGGCAGCAGACAGACAGTCAGTCAATATGGCCGTCAGTCATTCAGCCCAGTCGGAGTCAGAGTCCGTTAGCAGCAGTTAATTATCAAAACACAAAGTTATTAAACAGCTGAGCAGGTCGTTATCCATCAGTCGATTATCATCTCAGCGTTAAAACATCTTTCCTCTTCTCTTCCTCAAATTATTTTCATCAAAACAACATCTCGACTTCATGTTTAGGTCAATTTTCCAGCTGCATGAGCTCAGATATAAATTCAAACAGCCACATCAAGTCAATAACAAACTCTGTCTATAATCTCAACATCAAGTCCAGGCAGGACTCGACTCTGAAAAACACAAACCGAGCTTTTTATTTCCAGCAGGTTGAACTTCAGAAGAAAAACTCAACACGTCGACTTTTAAACTGATTTTACAACATTTATGTCTGAGAAGTTTAGTCACATGACTCAAACTTATGTTACTGTTTATCTGAGTTAATGTGCATTTAATCATTTTCCTTCATGTGGATAATTAAATGTTTTGTTACATTTCAGAGAAAGATAAAAGACAAACTGAACACGTCGGGTTTAAACTGATTTAAAGACTAAAACACTTTATTTCAGTCATTTTTATGATGTTATAGTTCATCATCAAAACAAAACAACGGTTATACATCAAATTACTACACAAGATCTTTAAAAAACAGATGATTGTGCTTCTGTTTCTCTTAATTTGTCTAAATCCATTTTATTTCCTGTAAACTACGACTTGTATAAAATATTCCACAGAAATAAATAAACCTTCATGTAGATAATTAAATGTTTTGTTACATTTCAAACAGAAAAAGGAAAAAGAAACTGAACATTGAGTTTTAAACTAATTTAAAGACTAAAACACTTTATGATGGTTGGTCAGGTCTTCATGTCTGAACTGACACAAACAAAACACTGACAAGTTCAGTTAAACGTCAAATTAAAAAACAGATGAAACATGTTTGTGTTTTCAACTGAATCATCTTAATTCATCTAAATACATTTTGTTTCATAAAAAAATACGATTTGTATAAAATATTCCACAGAAAAAAAAACCTTCATGTAGATAATCAAGTGCTTTGTTTTACTTCTTTTGCTTGAAAAGTGTCGACTTCTTGGACTGTGTCGAAGGAAAATGTCAAACCAATTCTCAGTCACAGTGGAAAGAGCTGAGCAGTGTTAGGTAACAACACCGGTGGCACAGACGTAAGATTTCACGTCATCGAGCTGCTGAAGCATGAGAGAAAACACACTCCAACCACATGTCAGCTGATTGGGTTGGAAAAAAAATACACACAAGCCATCAGCTCAGATCCATACGCTTTTATGATCTCAGTTCCTGAAAAAGTGAAACGTTCCTTCCCGTTTCTAAATGACAGCTGTCAGATGGGTGTGTAGCGGCTGTTGGGACGAGATTAAAGGAAAGAAACTGTCTCCATTGTTGGCGTCTGTAAGAAAACACTGCGAGTGCAACACAGAAACCTGAAAAACAGAATCAGGTGGTTTAATCGATTGTTTGACAGATAATGGCTGCGGTTACGTATCTAACACTACCTGTCTGATTGAGTTTCACTTCCCTCTCCTTCCCACAAGTCGACTTAAAACAGAATACAAAACAGAACAAAAACCCAGTCAGATTTATTCATTTATTTAGTTATTTTAAATGAGTCAGGTGTTAATATTCCAGCAGAGTCTGATGAACGAGAACAGTGAGTTTGAATTATTTTCTAAGAACAACTGTATCCGTTGTTGTGTTAATCCTAAATGAAATATGTATTCAGTAAAAGGATTAGGGCGTCCAGTGTCATAAAAGAAACCACTTACCAGCACCAAAGGTAATTTGTAACCTTAGCAACTGCTTGTGGAAATGAATGGGGGATTAGGATTGGCTGCAGCCAGCATCGTCCTCCACACACACACACACACACACACAACAATGTTTGTTTAACGTTAAATTCAAACTCATGTTCAGAAATAAAAGAACGTGTGAAAGTTTCAGAGGTTTTTTTCAACATAATGTGAAAGTTTATAAAAACAGGACGGAGCAGGTTTTCAACTGTGACTGACGATTATGATGATGTTTGTTTTGGCGTTATTAGTCCAACCGACACATTTAACACACGTGTGTTTGTGCAGCTTTCTGTCTTTTCATATCTACATGTGTGTGTGTGTCTTTTAGGCCTCGGTGACGGTTTTCAGGAAGTAAAGGCGTCGACCGTGTCTGCAGCTTCTCACATTTCACTTAATGATGTCGACTGTTGCTTGAACAGACAAGGATAAGTGTGTGTGTGTGTGTGTGTGTGTGTGGAGAGAGAGAGAGAGAGAGAGAGAGGGAAAGGCAAACATGCAGACACAAACATACTGTAAATACATTGAAAGGTGCCAAGATGTGGAGATAAGTTGAGTGGGAGTGAGAGAGAAGGAAAGTGAGAGAGGGATTATGTTCTAAATATCCACTTCTGTCTCGTTGCACCACCTCGTTGGAGACATCTCAAATAGCTAATTGCTTAATCATGTGGAAGTGACAATAGCCCAGCCTTGTTCTCATCTGTTCTCTTTCTCTTTCCCGTCTTAATCCCTCGCTGGGTTTTGTTCCACGTACATGCGTGCATGTGTTTGTCCCTTCACTTTGTCTCTCTTCTTCCTCCGTGTGACTCATCATCATCTTCCTTCTCTCACCTCATACCTTCTTACTTTCCGTCACTCCCTCTATAAGTCGGGTGGAAGCTATTAAAGCGGTGGCAAATAGCTTCTCGGGTGACATTTGCTGACATTCAAGGAAGTGCATTTATCAGCGTACTACAGTTCACCTTGGTGAATGAAATCCATTTGTGCCACTGTGGCCTGGTGGCCCCTCTCTCTCTCCTCCCTCTCTCCTCCCCCCATCGGTCTCCCCCCTCCCTCCCTCCTCTCCATCCCCTGTCCCTAAATGGATGCCCAGTGTACAGGGAAATGGCAAGGTGGCGCGCAGCTTCGCAGCTGCTCTCAAATGTCATGCTGAACAAAAAATCTTTAATGGGCTAAGTGTAGCCTTTCCAGCCCTAACTTGTCAGGTAATCAGAAATCTCTCTCTCTCTCTGTCTCTCTCCTCACCCACCTTTTCCTCCTTCCTCAGCTCCCCAGGGCCATGACACACCACTAATTACCTGTTATACCAATCGGAGAGTGGGATGGCATGAAAGAGGGAGACTGCTTTTAAGACGGAGGATATCTCATCTTCTTCCTCATCGCCTTCATTCAGCCACGCTGCATATTTTTAGCCTGGTTAGGATTTTTATTTAAGCCGAGGTATAACTCCGTGGCACTGGAGGTACCTGGAACATGACACCTCTTTTTATAAGTGGGTGATTTTCATGTAAGTGTGGGGATTTCTTTCACTATAGCTGCAGGAACTAGTGTTAACCTGCTACCGATTGTCGCTGTTTCTCTCGGGAGGTTTTTCATCGTGACATCGGAAGCAGAAGAACACGACTTGTAGTTCAGATGAAACCACAACCAGTTCGTCATTTCATGAATCATGACAGAATAATAATAATAATAATGAAAACTTGCTCAAAGCTTCTCATTTCATCAAAAACCATAGTGTCATTTAAATTTTACATGCACCAGCACAGCAACAAGCAGATGAAGAGTAAAAGACACTGGTTTTGTTTTGATATCAGTGAATAAATAACTGCTTGTTACCACATTCACCATATCATCTTCACAAGCATCTGACATCATCATGTCATAGCATCAGCATCTGATCTAATTAGAGGTGTTAACATCTGTGGTAAATGTTTCACATGTTTTATCAGGTAAAAATGACCTAAGGTGTCTATCAGTTTATAATGAAGTCGCTGCTAAATGACAAATGTGTTTGTGGTAGAGAAGCTGAATGTAACTTGTATTTCTGACACGAGTTTCCGTCTCAACCCACAGGCGTCAGGTGAGTAACAGCGAGCAGAGTCATGTGACGAGAGGCACCAACCAAGAAAATGTTAAAATGTTAAATGAAGTAAATCTGCTCAGATTCAGAAACAAAATGGACAAAAATAAGACGGCGAGTAAAGAATGTTTTATTCTCGTAATAAAATCACTTCTTCTCTGACATCTTCTCTCTTTCTGTCGACAGGCTTTACGTGTTTACGTGTGTGTGTTGTGATTAAAATGCTAATGCACGGCGAGCTGCCGCTCTCCAAAGCGCTTTGTGCCTGGACAATAGCCCAGGTCAGAGCAGGGAGACGACAGGGGGAAGGTTGATTGCAGCTGAGCTGTGGAGGCCATGAAGCTAACAAACCCAATCCATCAGACCAAACACACACATGGAGATGTTCCCATTGGCAAGTAAAAGCACACAGCAGAGTGGAAACAGGTAGAGACACAAACACACACACACACACACACCCAAACCACTGCCTCTCCACTGGCTTATGAACACACACACACACACACTAAAAACCATCCAGTAGCGGGGTGTAATGTTATTTTCCTGGAGGCACAATGTTAAGAACAAGTGGTAGAAGGAGCAGATGATGCAAAAAGAGAAAATAGAGAAATGATGATTGACAGGAAGACGGACACGACAGCGAGAGAAGCAGAGTGATGGATGGATTTGACCTTTTTGTGGTTTTCCATCCTGAAGAATACTTACACATTGAATTCCTTTTTTTAAAGATAAATAAACCGTGAACTAGAACCGCAGATATTTCTCTTTTATCTCCCACATATTTTCACAATACAAGCCAAGACACAGGTGTGTAGTGTGAGTGACGTTTTGGCACCAACACAACATCATGTTGAAATGAAGCGAGGGAAAAACTGCAGAGTCACTCCCATCTCTGCTACGCGGTGTTCCTAAATACTTGATTTGTTTTTGTAATGTGGCGTGAATGATGCCTCCATGCCTGGAAGATGATTGTGTTCCTCAAAATTAAAACGATGAAAGCCTAAAGCAACACGATGGTGACGGATGTACCTGTAGTTTTGTATGTGGCGTTCACACCTTTGTAAATTAACAGCAACTTGTCTTTTCAAAATACGACATGTTGCAACTTCTTCAATTAATCCTCTAAAAGTGATGTTACTGTTTTTTTCTTGTTTACACACATTTTCTGAAATCACATCTCTCAGATCTCTACACACAAATCAAACACACACACACACACACACACACACACACAAGCAAAACCCCTCAACTCTCCTGCAAAATGAAACTTTACATTCAAAACAATGTTATTTCTTCTCAAAATGGTGTTTTGTTTTCAAATGACAAACACAAACCATCATATGAAAAGACTTTTATAAGAAGCAGTTGAACACTGACGGTCTCAATGTAAAACACTGATGAATGAAAACACTTCTTGTCCATTCATCATAATGACTGAGGCCTTTGTTCAGTGTTACACTGACTACACATACATAAGTGTGTTGAAATGATTGTTGAAATGATGTAAAATGATTTTAGAATATTGTTTTTATACTCAAACACAAATACATGGTAACATATATATATATATATATATATATATATATATATATACTAATATACCAAAGTCACTATATAAAGTTGCACAAAGTTGCACAGACAATGGTCAACATACAAAACAACAGAAAAATTTCCTGTTTACAGTTACAGTAAAAAAAAACAAAAAAAAAAAAAAACCTCTGCTGCCTCCTCTCTTCTGTGTGGGTCTGGTCACAGCTCCTCATCCACATCACCACCGGTGTTTTCTGTGGCCAAGCAGCAGGAAATATCACCTGTTGTCCTTTTATGCTAAAGCTCTGACTGCTAATTATAAAACTGTGTTACAGGTGTTTGTTCAGTTGTTCCTTGTGAAAACAAGATATTTTCTTCATGAAAATTGAACCAAATGCAGAGAAATGTGTGTATTGTTTTGAAAACCGTGTGTTTTAGAAGTGTAGTTTGAGAGTGAAGCAGGAATTGTGCTTGTAGTTTAGCAGAGCTGGTTCAGGGGGTCGGTGCATGAGTTACATGTTGTGGTCATTGCGTCTCAAGTACCAGTATCTGTGTGTAAAGAATTGAGAAAAACTGTAATTATCTATATTTGCATTAATCTGAGCAAACTGTCTAAACTGGAAAATATGTTGCAGCTTTTAAAAAACATGTTTGATATTCATTGCACATTTGATTAATCAGTGTCTTTATGTGCAAATGAAAACAACTCAGTGTTATTATCTATTATTACCTCCAAGCTCTAAAACTAAAACACACACTCACACACTCCAGAGTTTTGTGTTTGTGTGTATTTATTGTTGTTTCCAACACTGCAGTTGAGCTGAATAGCCGAGGGTTTTTATGAGTTTGCCATTTATTCTGTCGGCCACGTGCGCTGCCTTCCCCGACGTCCAAACCTTTAAAAGTCTGTGCTTTCTTCCTCCCCACATTCTGGCCTTTCACAGTGCTTGGCCTCTTTATTGATAAGCAGGCTTTTCATTCAGGGGAACATGGACTGACACACAAAGACTTGAGAACTGGGAACGACCTTTAGGGTCACACATCATTTGACAGAAATAATTCCATTTTTCGCAGCTTGGCTGTATAAAGATGCAGGTCTCTTGCTGCTGATGTATTGTACCACAGCGAGACTGCGGGAAAGAGCACGAGGCAGAAACATGGGGACAACTTTATCTTTTCTCACCGCCTCGCTGTCGCTGGTCTGCGCCTGTCCTGCCCTCCCTGTGGGTGGCAGAAATAGGGGTCTCTTACTGTGCAACACGGGCACTGTCAGGGATTCATCCCCACACAGCAGAGTGAGACCTGTCTCTCAGGGCAGGGTGTGTGTCTGTGTGTGTGCGCATGCACAACTATTAGTGTAGCTCAGCAGCTCCAAGAAAAAGGCCACAAAATATCTTGTCCACACCTTTCCCCAGACAGCCTGTCCATGAAGTGCTTTTCTGTGTTCGAATCTGGGATGTGTGTGTGTGTGTGTGTGTGTGTGCGCCCCTGTAGACTCTGCTATGCTACCGACAGTGAGTTGACGTGAACATGACTGAGCGTGTGTCTCAGTTATGATAGGGGACACTGATAAAATGTCCGTCCTCCGGTTCATTCAGGACAAACTAACGTCTGTTAACAGCATTTTTTTCTGCTTCATCCTCATCAACATGGTTCAAACTAGTAACGACAACGTTCATACACAAATAATTTGTATCAAACCTAAATCTGAAACCTAATATGTTGAAATCTGCTCCATGTGGCCTCAGTCATGTGACACTTTAGATGGATAAACTTGTTTGAACTTGACTCTACTAACCTGTTTTAAAGAAGCTGAAGAATGAATCTTCACATTGTCGACGTCGGTGGTTTCTGTGTCATGATCTTCCACGAATACGAACGACTTTAAAGACTTTGCAGACGCTGACACTTTGAACTTCAACGTGAACCAAAGTGATTGGTAGGCACCGTCACATTCCAAACGGTGGCAGCATCAAGTTTCACAAATGATTGTCACTGGGAAATTCCTAAACGCTCGTGCAACTATTGCACTGGAACGGCTTTGTTTTAGTCAAACGTATTAAAACGAACAAGAGACGAAAGGTCACATTTACAAATCATAGCATGACGTAATTATCATCTGTAATATACATCTACACACAGAGAAATGATGAAGTATCTCTCTTCCTTCTTAATGAGAAAAATCCTATCTGCAGTTAAATTTGGTAATTATTAATTATTAGAGGGTAAACTCCCTCCGAGTTCTCAGGAGGGTGATTGGGCCGTGGTGATAAGATGCAGCGGCGCTGCTAATAGTGCCATCCACCAGCACGACACTTCAAAGATGCTGGGAGTGGCAGCCATGACACTTTGAGGCTGCGCCGTAATCATAATTGTTTCTAGATCAAGAAGGCCATAATTAATTTGCCTGTCTTGAAGTTCAGCAAAGGGGAATAATGGCTGCTGGTAAAGAGGAGACAGTGGAAGGTTATGTGTGTGTGTGTGTGTGTGTGTGTGTGTGTGGGCTGCAGTTTGTGCCTATGTAATCATAAAAGCTGTGCAAAAGCTATAAGGTTTGAAAAAAAAAGACGTGAAGCGACGTTAACATGCTCAGCTATGTACCATCTGTCTCTAAGACGAACCAAGGTGTGTGTGTGTGTGTGTGTGTGTATATGCTATTCTGTGTGTGTGTGTGTGTGTGTGTGTGTGTGTGTGTGTGTGTGTGTGTGTAACGCCATCCCATTGCGATGGAATTGAAATGCCATAACAATGACAGTTTGTCTGGCGTGCTTCTCTCCACTTAATAGTTCCACTGCGACGGTATTTAATGCAAGGGGCCCTGGCTTTTTAAAAACTATTTAAAAGAATGCACACAAATCATAGTGTGCAGAAAATGACCGTCTTAATGAAAACAGTGTTCCCTCAACACTGCCCTGCAGGAGGCCCAGGACCTGAGGGAGTATTTGGGAATGCAGGGACCACAGGGTGCAGAATAATGACCATGGAACCTGGACCGCAGAGTGCACGCTTGTTATGCTAAAAGGCAGAACTGGTAGCCCGAGGGCTGTGATTGGAGGGCAGGGACATACATACATAAACATAGGGAGGAGACAGCTGTTCCTTAATAACCTCTGGTAAATGGTGCCTGAGGTAATTAAGGTGCCCAGTGGGAACAGAGAAGACGGACACTTTAAGTCTAAGACGCCGTCAGTTTTGTTTGTCGAACGTTGCTTCGATAAATAAGTTTGTGGATCCAGAAGAAAAATGATTGATTGTTTGTTGAAAACCATTTGTTTATCTTTTCTGACGTCTTGTTGCAGGAAAAGTGGAAATAGTTGAACAAAGTTTGTATGAAGAGTCTCGACATGTAAACCACTAAACATACTGTTTGATCACTTATCGAAGAGACTTCTGAAGGTGGAATATGAAACTTTCTGCAGATTGATGCGACACACTCAAGATGCACACTCATTTGAAGGTTTTAATCAGCGGTGCAGCTCAGGTGGGTTTGGTTGCTACGTTTCATATATAAGTAAAGATATTTTCTTATTTACCTCAACATGAATTTGAATACGACATGTCAGTTCTCACACATCTAAAATAAGAATCACTGTGTTATTTCCCAGTGTGCACACAGATGGATTTATATAAAACAAGCTTTTAACTAAAGTAATGAACACAGAATGCTGCCAACAACATACACAACGAGGGTAATGATGATAGTGATGATGATGACAGATTTGATGATAAGACAACAGCTGTCACTGATGATGACTGTGATGCTTCTTTTGTTTGTGTGTGAATGTGAATGTGTTCGTTCTGACTGATTTTCTTCATGCTCAGATTGGATTCCAGAGCAAAGAGGTGTGTTGCTAATCTTTGCAAGAATGTCAGGTGTGTGTGTGTGTGTGTGTGTGTGTGTGTGTGTGAGAGAGAGAGAGAGAGAGAGAGAGAGAGCGTTGATTACACCCTCCTCTCCAACACGGAGAGCCGACATTTCTCAAGTGTGTGTAATTATAGTGAGCACACAGCTTCCTAAGCATCCTGTCAATCTGAATCAGAAAGAACACACACAAGCGCATGTACAAATACACACATGCACACAAACACAAAAACACTATTGTGTTTAGAGTGTGTGCTTCAAAGTGTGCACGGTCATCCTGAATGCATGTGTGTGTGTGTGTGTGTCTGATTTGAGCTCGACAACATTGCGTCCTGTGTGAGAATCTGAGTGGAGACTGCGTACATGTCTGCACAGAGATCCTCACTCCTCCTCTTGCACAATGACGAGGTTTGGGTTTCAAACACACACACACACACACACACACACACACACAGTCAGGTGCTAAACAGAGGCTATGGCGATTACCCTTAAAGCTTATGGCTCAATTATGGTCTAAATGAGTATCTAGGCCCAAGGCCAACGCTGTCAAAATGTCCTGTCTCCTGAGAATCTGAGTCGAGGAAATCACAGGGAGGCGTGTTCACTGTCAAACTGACGGTGATGGAGGATGAATCTGCAAAAACACGGATTAGGTTCAATGACAAAGGTTCAATGAACATTGCTCATTGTCAACATGTGTTGGACATGTGACAACTAAAGTGCTAAAATCATTTGATGGTTTTGTTTTTTATCACACTTGTCACATGGTTGATGTAAAGTCACAGATTATTTACCAAAATACAACAACTTCAATCTTTCAAATGAAACATTTAAAACACTAATATGTATGTGTGTATGTATGTATGTATATATATATATATATATATATATATATTCAAACATACCAACGAGTCAAATCAACTTTTAAAGGTGAAATCTGAAACTTTGTGCAGATTCACACCATTCAGATCCAGAAATACAGATTAAACAGGGAGTTGTTTCACCTCTTGTTTGTTGTGCAAATTGAATAATATCATCAGCGAAGTTAAACAGAGGAAACGTAAACTGGACTAGAAATGTGACTTTATCTCAGCTGCAGGTTGAATCTGTTTGTTGATGTGATTGTTGCTGCATCAAGACGTAACATTTCCATATATTTAATAGTAAACTATAGGGTTGTTGTGTTGTTCTCTATTCAGCTTCTTATCTGTTGTAGCTTGTGATAGTTGTCAGTTTCTTCCAGAGACTCGTCTGAAACGTATCAGTAGATGGTTGTTGAGTGTGTAGACCACAATGACCCCGAGGCCACCAGGAAGTCTCTGAGTTCCTGGGAAGTGTTTTGAAGAGCAATTTGCATTTTTGTCAGTTACCACGTTAAAAAAAATCTATCAGTAGCATCTCCTCTAAACATTTCCTCCAGTATCTGTTCTGTTGTTGCTCTGTCTCCACCACTCTGCTGCTGGATGATGTTTCATGTGTTAAACATATTCATGATGGAAACCCCAGCGGCTGCTCAAGTTCCCTCACCTCACTTTCTCCTTCCTGCTATGAATTAAACAGAGAGATAGCGAGAAGAGGAGGAGTGGACGAGTCAGACAGAGAGAGAGAGATGTGCTAAATTACATTGTCAATTCAAATCCAGTCACTAATGCATCTCATTGAGTCTGTTTCGCTGTCGTCCTGGATGCTCAGTTATCTGTGTGTGTGTGTGTGTGTGTGTGTGTGTGCATGCATGTGTGGAGGGCGGCCATGTTAACGACAACAACAATGGAAAGAAACACCAAGTTTAGTCTGGTCAACATGAACGAAGCAAAGAGATGTGAAAATTTCATCTTTCCTGCACCAGAGGGTGTGTGTGTGTGTGTGTGTGTGTGTGTGTGTGTGTGTGTGTGTGTGTGTGTGTGTGTGTGTGTGTAGCTGTATCAGTTTAATTACAGCCAGCTCCCCGTCCTCCTTTCCTTTCTGACACGGCCTCTTTCCTACATGAATTAAAACATCCCTGTAACTTACGTGCACATAATTGACATGCACAATGCTACACACACACACACACACACACACACACACACACACACACACACACACCACCCTGTTGTAGTTGTCAGACCCTGTTGTACGCTCACCAGCCTCCTCCTCCTCCACCATCCCCCCTTTTCCTCGTCCTCAAAACTATTTGAAAATCAATTATCTCAACAAACCAGCTGTAAGGAGTGGGTGCCAGCCACTTACTCCTGAAGTGAATAACTTATTTGAAATTCATTATTGTGTCGAGCGCTGTGACAGGGCCCTCCAAGACTCCAAGACTCTGCATTTCCCGCTTGCTCTCTCTCACCCAGTGTTTCTCTTTCTCTACATAAACTAACTATAGAGCTGCTTGTTTCTTTTTCATTTTTCTTTTTGCTTCTCTCACATTTCCTCCTCCTCCTCCTCCTCCTCCTCCTCCTCTTCCTCTTTCTGTCATGCAATTTTAACCAGCTGAGCGACGTGGACACACACACATACACACACATACACACACAGCTTCTTGATTGGTTCACCTCATTTATTTATCACATGCAAATCACAGGACGCCCAGAGAAGCTTTCTCTCTCCGGCCTGTTTCTACTCACATGAATATGGATGTTTGGAGCAAAATCAGGTTGAAGAGGAAAAAAGGAAAAGAAGTAGGATGAATACGGATCCACATCCCAAATTTTATTCACTTTTATTTATCAACATCTGGCAAATCAATATCATCAATGATGAGAATTCAGTTTACAGTCACCGTCGATGGTGTTTAACCTCTGGATCGTTTCAACGACCAAATGAACAGATCTACACTGATCAGTGGAGATTAGAAGAACTACATGTTAGGATCTGGCTTCTGGTTTTTTAGTTTGTGTCTACTTCTTGTTTTATTTTGAAATGTTCTTAAATAATATATTTACACCTTTCTCTGCTGCGTCTTTATCCTCTTTTGCTCCAGTGCTTTTTTTTATTTATGTTTCTTTTTTTTTTTTTTTTTGCTTCTGTTCTGTTTTCATCTTGTTTTTATTTATAAAGTGTAACACTTTGCCCTTAAATATAAAATGGTGGTAGACTAAGGATTAATATCATGTTAGTAATAAAGATATAGATTTGAAAAATCAAACGTTGTAGTCTGCTACATGGTCTCACACAAAAACATTCTCCATGTCAAAAATGATCTTTAACATTCACAAACGTCATATATGAAAACCATGACATGGTTTCATCTCTCCATTGACTCTCGGTTATCATTTTTATGATCGTAGGACCCGTGGACCAGTAGATGATGTGACTGTTTCTGAGATTTTATTTTCTTTCTGCAATTTGTTTTGGGGAATAAGAAAATTTCACATCTATAAAAATAAATAAACCAAACTTTAAAGACTTTAGAGGAAGTTAAACCTGGAATAGCTTTTACCACATCATCTGACAACTTGCTGCACATGTTTCTATTTCATCTTTTAGTCTCACACGTGTCTTGATGGTTGAACCAATGTTCACGGTCTCTTTAGATGTGGACAGACACTAAAACCTGACCATCACCACCTAATGCTCCTCTGAGTGAGTTGATGCTTCAGCTATAGTTTCTAACTGACCCCACTCTGACTCTGTGACATTAAAACATGTTGTCACTTAAAATTCAATCATTTACTTTTTGAGGACTTTTGGTTTTGGTTCCTATGATAAACACACATCAACATAATGTGAGTGTGTGAACATGTTTCAGTCAACACACACACACACACACACAGAGTGGTGGTGTGTCAAGGACTGTGGCTGAGACACACGAGTATAAAAGCAACATGAAAGTGAGTTGATGCAGTGTCACCTTCCTTCCTTCCTTCCTTTCTTTTTTTCTTGCTTCCTCTTCGTCTCTGTCTCGTCCTTCTCTGTGTGCGACTCTCCTCCATGTATCTCTGGATGTTCAGAGGAAGAGTAAACGAGTGTGACAGCGCTGTCATGTATGTTCGAGCGGAGGCCGACGGAGGCCACGGTGGAGACAGGAGGTGTCATATCCTTACATCTCTCTCTGTTTCTGCCACCAGCTGGACTCTCCTCCTCTCTCCTTCAGTGTCACACTCCATCTCTCCATCTCCTTCTTCCCGTGTTGTGTTTCCACCGTCACACTCTCTCTGAGACTACATTCACGCTCAGTCAGCGAAATTTGACAACACTGTCTTCACCTGAAAGCTCTGTGCATTTTTAGGTCATTTTTCATAAAGAAGAATAATGAGAAAACGTTGTGATTCTGTTAAAAAATAGTGAAACAGTCTCTTTTTTTGCTCTTTTGTTATAATATTTCCACCTGAAATTAAAGAAAGCAGCAGGACAACACTTTGACTTCAACCTCAATTAGATTTTCTGACCTCGACCTCGTTGCATTGTCACTTCTTCTGTCTCTCTTTGCTTCCATCGTCCTATTGTGTCTCCTTTCTTTTCACTTTTCACCGACAGCAACTCTCATCTTTGGTTTCATGTGTGTGTGTTGTTGTGTATGTATAGGCATGCACACACACACACACACTTGAGTGTGAATATGTGTGAGACTGTGCGGCAGGAAATTGTTCAGTTGAAGCGTCAGAATAAAAACGAGGTCAAATTGGCCTTTCAACCGGCCTTAATCTTCCAATCATATAAAACCTGCTGCAGCGGCACAAAGCAGCTCCACTCTGAAACACACGGTAAATAGTTCATCTCAGCATCTGATGAACACACAAACATACAGCAGCAGCTCTGTTCTGTATAAGCATGAAGAGCAGTGTGTGTGTGTGAGCGTGCATGTGTACATGTGATTAGCCGTGTGTGTTGCTCACAAGTTGCCTGCAGTAGAATGGGGTTTGTTTGCATTGGCAGTGAGTAAGTGAGAGTTGCGATCAATGCCAAAACCATTATGGGACACGCTTTAAGTAGAGCAGCCCCATTTTAGCAATTTGGCAGTGTCCAAGGCCCACATATGGAATTATTTGATCAATAACCTCGTAGCTTGATAGAGAGGAGTAAATTATAGGATCAATGTTGTGTACGGCGTCAGTTCGTTGACACTTTGTGTTTGTGTGTGTTTCAGAAGAAATACCAACACATGTGTAGGTGCAGCTGTATGACGGTACAGTATATATACACATATATACATTCAGCTGTTGTTGGGTTCATTTTATTTTCTGCTCATCCTTGTTTCCTTCCTGGAGTTAATGCTCTGGGTGTTTTTTCGGAGCGTGGCGGTGAACTGGGATATCAAATGGCACAGATGAAAATAGAATGAATGAGCAGGGGAGAGCATATAAATCATTGATGTGTATCATAGTGCCTATGAACACACAACACACTGAGCCATCTTCTTGGCTATTCACCTCCAACAACACACTCTTATCACTCCACCAACAAGCACACCTCTCATACTTTCCATATGTATAATGCAGCTGTGTATAAATACACATGGATGCAGGTGAACAATAGTGCCGTTGGTGCTTTGATTGGAGTGAAACTCATGAGCTGAGGTTCAAACACACACACACACACACGTTGACTGTGAGTTCACGTCTGTCTCTGTGGATGAGATCACTCCCCTCTCTGTCACTTTGAAACACTGTCTGTGTGAGTGGCATAGATCAGGGTGCAGAGATACCTCTCCTTGTTGGAGGTTCATGGTCGTCGACGTGTCATGGAGACGTCTCCGTTTGAGCCTGATTCGATTTTTTTCTCTATCTCTCTATCTTTCTCTCTCTGCTGTCACATGGTAAAAGTTGAACCGTCGGGGGAACGATACGACAACGACAGGAGGAGGGAGGATGGGGCAGAAAGAGGGAGGGAGGGAAGCAGGGAGACAGGGGTGGGTGGATGGATGGAAGTAGGGACACAGGAAGGAGGAGGGGGCCAGAGAACGACACAAAGGAGAGCCTGTCACACTCACTTAGATGCTGAAATATTAAAGTGAGCAGTCAGGTTGTAATTTTCCTGAGAAAGCCGAGGGAAGAGGGGGATAAGTGAAGCGAGAGAGGGAGGAGGCGGGGGGACGAGTGATAGAGACGTGGAGAGAGGAAAGGTATCACAGCTGATCTCTCTTTCCTGTCTTCTCCCAAGGAGACACGGCCACACTTTTAATACTGCTACTTTAATTAGCTTGGCTTTATACGGTCTGTCTCTCTCTCTGCTCCTCATCCTCTTCTCTTCTCCACAAGATGTGAATAATTCAGCAAGAACAGTGTAACACTGCCTGGCAAAAGACAGCAGGCCCAGAGATCTGCAATGTATCTGTAGGAGAGACATGCAGAGAGATGGAGGATGGAGGAGAAGACGTCTAACACCAGACGTCTGAAACCACAAGACTTTGTGTCTCACATCAGTGTGGTCTGTGTGTTAGTTAACATCCTGTCACTGATGCTCTCTGTCCATATTTAACACCATTTTATCTTACGATGTGTGTGTGTGTGTGTGTGTGTGTGTGTGTGTGTGTGTGTGTGTGTGTCAGACTCTGCTGAGCTCATCACTTCACATCTTTGAGGTTGATACACCACGACACTGTATGTTGGTGGTTTTGTTGGTGAGAGAAAACATGATGTGGTTTCTTTTACGTATCATCATTGATATCGTATGTTCCCACATTGTGTGTGTGTGTGTGTGTGTGTGTGTGTTATAATAGTGACTACAGCTCAGTCACATTTGGTTTGACAGCCTGTCACCCTCCTGCACCTCCTCCTCCTCCGTCCTCCCCAGCTGAGCAGCATCCCTGTCTGGATGTGACGGAGGGGCCGCGGCGCGCTGACTGGCCCAGACAAGGTGAGTGTTTCTGGGCCAGGCTGAGGTGGGCCGTCCCCTGTGTCAACCCTGGAGGCCCTACTGTCACCGCCGGAGGGGAAACAGAAAAAGACTCGAGACAAACTCACAAACTCACAATGACAAGAGAAGTGCGACGTCTTTCAGCTCCTCAATAAGTTTTAATGAGGCTTCATCTCTCTCTCGTTCCATGTTCGTCTCTGTCTCGTCTTTGTGTGACTCGTCTCCATTCCAATCACAGCTCGCTTCAGCGACCACTGAGTCACATCTGAAACTGAATCGACTTGGCAGCCTGAGTCAGCCAGGACAGCGAGCCGAGTGCAGATTACTCATCCCGCCGAGGTGCTTTTGTCCGGGGACGATGACAGATCTATGAAATGAACGGGAGAGTGATGCATCATGGGTGTCTGCCTGTCTCAACCAGGGATTACATATACTCCTGAGTGTGTGTGTGTGTGTGTGTGTGTGTGTGTGTGTGTGTGTGTGTGTCCACCTCTATAAAAAGACATGACTTTACAGCTCAATCTCAGATTCAAAGGCAAAATGACTTTGGAGTGTTGTTGTACTTTGTTGTCTCAGAGTCCATCGTCGTCTCGTCCTCATTTATTTTCTACGTGTATGTGGTGATTTGGCAGCGACTCGTCTTCACATAGCGAGGTCTGTTTTGGAGCTTCTCAATCAAACATGATCCACTGCCACTAATCTTGTTTGCGACTAGATCGGTCACTATAATCCTTTCTACAACAAACAACACGCGGTGAAATCCACCTCCACCCAGGTTGTGTTGGACTCTTGTGATTCTTTATGAACCAAAAAACATGATCACTTCTGTTCATCTTGTTCAGTGTTAAGCTGTTTATTATGTGATGGATCCCTCAAGGGAACGAAGATAATCAGCTCTAATTGGTTTGTTTTTTATTATTTCTAAACCAAACATCACTACATGTTTGTCCTGAAACCAGAGTCGCTTCGGATGAAACCTCGTGTTGTTTTCCTTCATCAAACCAGTCGAATGTCTGGTGAATTAAAAAGTTATTGTGTGAGGTCACTGTGACATTTGTGTCTGTTAACGTTTGAGTCCAAGTGAATGTTTGTGTTTGTTGTTTTTGAGAAAATCGTGTTCACAAGAACGAGATGAACAACCTGAGAATAAAACGTTTCGATTCAACGTTGTTGAGTCACGAGATATTGACGTTTTTCTTGGAGATAAAAGAGATTTTAACAAAACTAAAGCTGTAGATTTTTACAAAGATAAATGTTCATGTCCAGCTCTTCTCTGTCCTCAGACTTTAGACATCAGACGTCCGTCTTTAGTCCTTTAGACATGTTTTCATTCACCATCAGATCTGGTTGAAGTGGAAACATTCAAACATCCATCAATAATCAATATCTGATCTTTAAAATGAAGATGAACAAATGAATGACATGATTCAAAAATATATCTCACACATTAACATCATGTTATAGTTTAACCCCAACAACAACAAATCCTGAAGTAGCATATTATACGATATGTTTCACATTCATCTATTTTTGCATATCTACCTGGTTAAAACAGCTTTATTTTTATGTTCCACTTGTCCTCCTGCATGTAATTGTACAGTGGAAGTATCAACATGTTTATATGAATGAACAGGTTGTAAAGCTGCTGGTTGGACACTTTCCCATGGAAACAGATGCCTCAGCACTGCTGTTAGTGTTGTGTTGACAATAGAAATGTCCTGGCTCATTTAGGGAATGTGGAGTGGGCTGATGTGTTTTGATGACACACACAGACTCACACACACACAACCTTGTCCCCCTCTAACCTGGACTGAGGAGGTGTGTGTGTGTGTGTGTGTGACTGATTAAATCAACTTTCATTTCTAATTCTCCTCAGAACCTCGGGGGGTTTATCCTGAGTCCATCACCGCTGAGGAGGAGGAGGAGGAGGAGGAGGACAGAGTCAACTGCTTCTGTAGTTTAACAGACAGAAATAAGAGACATACATGCAGAGGATCACTCACAAAGCATGATGGGAGGCCTTTAGTCATAATGCAGCCTTTCTCTGACATTGTTTTCTTTTTCTTTCTTCGGCTGAAAGGTCAAACTGAACCTTTAGTTGCGGCTTCAGAGAAGACGACTGAATTATAAATCTAAATATATACATAAAGCTGGTGTGTTTTTCTACCACCGGGCATCCTCTTAAAAGCCTCAACATTCAGATCACTTCAGTCCCACGGACTTACAGGTCAGTTAAAACTATCTAAATGCCAAGACACTCGGGAGGATCCAGGCTGTTTTACACCGGAGTATAGACCGAGGTCACTAAAAGCAAACAATACTGTTTTCACAACAGGAGCCTGTGTTGGAGCTTGTTGAGTGGGACGTCAATCAAACGTGATGTAGGTGTGCGGTCGATGCGTTTGGTGTTTTGAGTCTGTGCATGAATCACAAAAGACACAGAGTCAAGGAGATGTAAATCAGCCTGGTTCAGGGACAGTGGAGAGTTCATGGTGGAAATATAAAACCAGTTTACAGAGAAACATAAAAGTGAGTTAACGCTGACGGCGGCACGTTCACTCACTTTAACTGGGATTAATGTGTTACAACTATGGATTTATTTACCTGGTTATAAACTGGTGCGATGAGGTCAATATTTGTGTTTTAGATTTCATTATTAAAATAATGAAAATAGAACAAAAGTTGTAACAAACTAAAATTCTCTTTTAATCAAATCAAATGTAATTTTACTGCTGAACTTCCCTCCACTGAACTGGTTTAGATTAAGTTCAAGTACTTGTAAGCTTGGATAGATGGAGTCTTAAAACTAAAAGTGTGACACTACACCTCCTCTTATCTTAGACATTGGATACACACACACACACACACCTGCATATGAAGCTGTTATGTTTTTATAAAGGAGTCAATTTATCAGTGTCACACTCTCCTTCTCCTCCATCTTTCAGGCCTTAGTCCTTTTCTCCTTCCTGTTCCTCCTCCTCCTCCACCTCCTCCTCCTCCTTCTCCTCCACCTCCTCCTCCACCTCCTCCACCTCCTCCACCTCCACCTCCACCTCCTCCTCCTCCTCCTCCTCCTCCTCCACCTCCTCCTCCACCTCCTCCACCTCCTCCTCCTCCTCCTCCTCCACCTCCACCTCCTCCTCCTCCTCCTCCACCTCCTCCTCCTCCTTTCATTGTGGCCGGTGGTGAAATATCAGTATTGTTTACGTAGAAGATTAGGGCAGAATTGGGCAGAAGGCGGTTGTTCTGTGACGATGGAGATAAGATAGGGGATGCTGGTGTGTGTGTGTGTGTGTGTGTGGGGGTGTGTGTGTGTGTGTCCTTATCTCAGCAGCAGGCGGAGCAGCCATATGAAGTTGTTCATTGTAATTACCCATGGCAAGAGTAGATTTCATAGGGAGATTTAGAGGAGAAAGTGACAGAATAAAAGCAAAAAGGAAGAAAAAAAAAGAAGATAAATAAAAAAGGATGAAGATACAAGGAGGGTGTGAACAGACTGAAAATACACACATGCTATTATACACACACACACCTGACTTTCCTGTGTGCTGCCAACCCATCATCCTGAGTATTTTACAGCTCTCATCTGTGAGATCTTAATGCTGCCGTATCTTAATGACCTTTTGTAAGTCTAACATCTTAGCCACTGTTCTAATAATCAGCGTCTCATGACTCATCCACATCTTTTCCTCTGGTATTCAATCAGTGATCTTTTCTCTCACCACTGCATATTGCTCTCCACTGTAATTATCACACCGGATGAGAATGTCAGGTGCAGTCGACCAGATATTCATCTTCAAATGGAAAATCAATCCACAATCTGCTCAAACTTTAGATTTATGTTTCCTAAGTTTGTACAAAAACTATAGAAAAGTTTGATATGATTTTACCAACGAAACCTCGTCATTACATCCAAAGAGCTAAAAATATCTTCTATTATATTCGAGTGAACGAGCAGATTTGTGTGTCAAAGTGTATCAAGTAAAAATACGATGAAACAATGAAACACAACGTTCGTTCACATTGAATCAGAATCAACTGATCTTTGGATTTATAACAATTTAAAATTAGATAATTAATCATTAATCATCTTAATGTTTAATTTCTTCATCTGCTTCAACATTATTTTCCTCTTTTGTCTCTTTTTCTCTTCGTCTAATTCATTCAGTATATTTTTCTCTTCTCTCTCTTGTGAAGCTGAAGACGACAACGCGAGTCTGAGTCTGGCTTTCACTCTAAATGTCAGAGTGAAAAAATAATGGCAGTTGATTGTATGTGGTGATAAAGGCCATGAGATTTTTATGAAGTTATTAAGAATATTCTCTCAGACTCGACCACTATAATTCAAATTGTGCATATTATGTATTAGTTTATACTTTTCGACACTGAGACCTGGACGATGGTCAGAGGAGGAGTCAGGACGGAGGTCGAACACTGACCGCGCTTTTATTATTCAGGTTTCACGCACGCACACACACACACACACACACACACACACACACACTAACTCCAACCCTTAAAACCTGATTTACGTTCGTCCGTCGATACACAACGGCGCAGATCGTCTGCGTCGTCACGTAGCCCGTCTGACCTCCTCTTCGTGAGCTGACGTTCACCTCCCCAGTTTTTGACTAACAATCAACAATAGTTCATAATAGTACGAGAAAGAAGTGTATCACCCCCTACTGTTCTGGAGGTGAATTGCTTTATGACACTTTGAAAGAGTTCACGACTTCGTCAATCGGACTGCGTGGCCGCGCATAACTCAGCCTTTAGGCTAATTTCTGCTCATCTGAATCCGTAGACACACAGTCTATGATACAGTCCTCTGGATCTTCACGAGGCCCATCTGACCTCCTCTCTGTGGGCTGACGTTCACCTCCCCAGTTTTTTAACTATCTGCCAAGAAGACGGAGACGACACGGAGGCCGCAGGGCTGTGACTGGTTCACTAGAAATACATAATGTCCAGAATTTAATTTCCTCAGTCTCCTCTTTCGTTCATTTTGTGTAGAAGAACAAGGCCGTCACTAAACTCACAGCTGCTTGATACGGCTGCGTTGGCCGTGCAGTCGCAGTCAGACCAACATAACTCAGCCTTGACCGTAACTCTTAGTAAAGCAAACATCTCCATGATTCACACAAAACACAATTTGTCTGAACGCTCAGGAACTTCAACATGTTACATTCCTCATCATCTTAATGAAGAAACATTAATTTCAGATAAAAATCTCAACATTTATCTGAAAGTATAAAGACCTGAGATTGAACCTGTAACATTATTAATAGAACATCATCTTTCTTCTCTTTAACGGCTGAAACATAATGAACCGGGCTCCTCTCCCGCAGCCGTAGTGATGAGACACTTGACACTCGAGTTGTTCGTCTCTATACGAAGACGTTCAAACATCATTTATTTCATAAAAACCTGTTGGAGAATTTCCAATAATTGTTTGACTGTAATATTATATTTGATACTAAATAAATGTTGTTGACCTTCAGTGGATTTACTTCACACAGAAATAGAAATTACATGTGTTTCACCTGTCGCTGGGTTATGAGACGTAATGTTTGAGGCTTGTCCAACTGTCTTTATATCATGAAGGTCAGAGGTCAGCTTCATTGTGATATTATCACATTGTGTCAAGATACTTTCATCACCATTATTCAACATTATAACTAATATTTCATATTGAATCGCTTCCCTCTTGAAACTGTAGCGACATTTGAGTTCAACGTGTGGAAACGTTTCATATCTTATATATGAAGTTTTGTTTATTGTCTCATTAAAGGTCATTTGCTCTCGACCTTCAGGCTGTTTTCAGAAAAGAAGTTTTTAAACTAAACTGAATGAAATGAAAAGACTAAATAAAATAAGCATTTTTTTTTAAATGAATTTCCTCAGAGTTTTTTCTTTATTTAATGTAAAATCAATTTTTAATAAACAGTAGTTGAATAGTTTTGTTGCTAATCTGTAGCAGTCTGAGCTGAGTCCTTATCTACGAAGTGTCAACACAGTTTAGTGACACACACTTTACGACACACTTCACAACACTTCAGCATTTAGCTCCTCATTAGCTCTGCCTAAAGAGATGCTAATGTTAAGCTAACATAACACAGACTGAAAGACTCAGCGTGGCTGTGGAGGTGTGTTCAGATCCTGCTTGTAGCGTGTGTGTGTGTGTGTGTGTGTGTGTGTGTGTGTAGATGGAGGTTCCTTACCTGAGGGGGAGTTTAAGCTTTTCTTCAGTTGACTGAGTGGAGCAGGAAACTCGCCGTAGGCAGAGCAGACTGAGTTGAAATGAGAATGAAAGAGCAACGGAAAATGAATTTATCACAATTCAGCTTGAGATCGACGCTGATCCGGTTTGTTTTTGTTGCCGTTTGTCGACGGAGGGAAAATCCTCCATTATTCTCGTCGTAACGTCGGTTCTAATATTTCACACTGAATCACTACAAAGGATTAAAATATACTTGTAATATTTTTCTAGCAAAAAAACCTCAGCTGAAGGTCAAATTCCTCTGAATTTGACCTGAATGATGAATTACGGTTGAACGACTGAAGGCATGTAAACAACCTGAGAAATATTCGAAACATTTCAGCTGAAATGTCAGTTTCAGAGTTTTAGTAAAGAAGAATAAATAAATAAACGGTTGTAACTTTAGTGTTTGAACCAAATGTAAACTAAAATGTAGTGAAACTGAGAATGAAAAATCTTATTTTTCCTATAAGAAGTGAAACATTCAGCAAATGGAAATGAACACGATCACGTCATGAATCAACTACAAAGTCTCAGTCACGTCATTAAAACTTCCTCCTCAACTGTCACGACCGAGCTCATGTTGATGCTACGAACGCTGGAAACTTTGTGGCACAAAACCTCCGAATGATTTGTTTTTTATTTTTATTTTTTTATTTTTTGGGGGGTGAGTCAGAGAAGACTTGTCCCCGTTAAAACGAGTAACAAAGAATTGTAACATCCACGGTTTTCAAGGTTGAGAAGTTGTGTTGGTACAGAAAAGATTGCTAAGACAGCAGTGGCTGCAGAAAATGCTGCAGGGAACGGTTCCTTTCACTGGATGATGTGACATTATTACTGTAAAGTGCTGCTTCTAAAGGACTTTGATGTCACCACAGGAATGTCATCATTTCCTCACACGGAGAGATGCATCCCTGCCTTTGTGACCATTTAATAAAAAGAAGTGGAGGTCCACAGTCTTGTTAAGAATTGATAATATTTTGCTAAGAAGTAGAAAATGAATGTTATTGTGTGCAGGCTATCAGTGAATAGCGCTTTGTGTTGCCCTCTCTTGTTCTTTCACCACCTTGACGCTGGAGCACAATGTGTGTTTTTGTGCATGTCTGTCTAAAGAAACCTCGCCTCGTAAAAAAAGGGAAAAAAAAGAAAGAAAAAGGGGAAAAAATAAGCTGAGACAAACTGTTTTGCTCTTTCTCTCCTTCTGTGTTTCAGCCTCGTTCATTTATACTGACTCAGTGTGAGAATAAATCCTCTGAGGTGTATTAACATCAAAATGTTCCCAGTAAATATCAGATGATATGAGATCACAAGTGACGGCTTCAAATAGGAACAGAAGGGAGGAAAATGTGTAAAAGAAATAAAGAAAGTAAAAAAACTAGAAAATAATGTCAAAGGTGAGAACATGTCATTTTATTTATTTTATTTACAGTTATAATCAGTCAAACTGCTCCGGTTTTCTTCATTTATCTTTATACTTTATACTCTTCTTTTACTGTCCAGATTTACTCTGATGTGGAGCAGCTGCAACAATGAACCAACCAACCAACATGACATCAATAAAGGAATATTTGGTCTAATTTGACCTTATCTGATCAGATTTTAGCAGGTGGTCAAGTCTCAGTCAACACACTTTAGTTACAATTACTGCCAACGTTTAATTTAAACCATAAATTTCTAATTCATCTACTTATTTAACAAATTTAAACCACTGGTTATCAAACATCCTGCTGGCTAACACCAGCACATTTACAGTATTGTTCAGTAAAACACGTTTCAGTTTAAAACATGAAATTATTCTAAAATCAAACATAAACTCGTGTTTTATGACGTGACGCAGCAGCAGCGTATCGTCGTGACCTCTAAAACCATTACAGATAAGTGGAGTGTGACCGTTTTCTGATCCGCCACCGTTGTTGTAAATATTTCATTTGGTCAAGGTTGAGAAAATGTCACGGTCGTGGTGAAACAAAACCAACTTTGTCTCTCATGTTACTCAGTTGTTATTTTTATGTGATGTTTTAGGTGTTGACACATAATGTTCAGGGACAAAAATAAACTGATAAAAATAGATGAATGTACGTTAAGAAAGCAGCATCGTGCCGGTTGTGTCTGGTTGGTCTGCGGGACATGAGGTTTCAGGAAGGAGCGTGACTGTTGTTGTGCTGTTTCGCTGCCTCCTCTTGGTTGTTTTGAGGGGGTGGTAATGCTCCGCTCATCTATCATTCATCAGTGTTGACTATATGATCCAGATCAGACGATCCACATTTAGCTTTTCCTTGCTTCACCGGCCGTCTTCCGTCTTTCATTTTAGCTTCTCACTCACTTCCACCCGACGTTAGTCAAATTAAAATGATGCAAACGTTTCAGTGATGCTTCTGTACTATTTTAAGAGTTTTCCTTGATCGTCCTTGTCCTCTTTACTCCTCTGTCTCTCTGTAACATTCAGCCTCGGGTCTGTTTTCTTCCAGTGATGTTGGATAAACCAGACGAGCTGAGTGAACTCAAACACATCGACTCTCCGTCGGGGACATTCCCAAAGGCAGCGGTTCATTTGACACCCAGCCAATCAGCTTTTTGCTTCTGCATGACTGACAGCGACGGTGTCTAATTACACAGGAATGTTTGGAAGCAGTGGGTTAATCCTCTAAGTGTCTATCCAAAACTAAAACTCCCCCACTTTGGATAAACAGCAAAAACAAGTCCTAGTATTTAAGAAACGAGGGGAATTCCCGTTCAGTTTGGACAATTAAGGAACATTTTCACCAGTCTCAGGGTGTCGTAGCTGTTCAGACACGTTTAGAGCAAAATCAGAGGTGTGAAGTTTTACAATTGTTACCTCTTTGTTCTTCCATCCAACCAGGGAGAAAGAGAAGAGTAACTGGAGACAGAGCAGGAGGAAGATAATGTGACGTTTGAGGCTTTGCATCAAAACAACAGTTAGCGTCTTTTCAGAGAGGTTATTACAAGACACTTCATAATAACCTGCAGTTTAAAGGTTCATTATTTCATAATGTTTAAGTTCCTGTATCATGCTGGTCAATGTGATGGTTAAATGACTCCTTACAGGGTGAAACATAGTTAAAACACATGAAGTATATTCGTTCTTTATAGGACACAATTTCAGCCATGGAGGCAGCCATTATTTAGTGTGGGCAATGCATTCTGGGTCAAATACGTCAGTTCGTGTCAGTCATGTCGACGGGTGAGTTAGCGGCGCTAAGCTAACTTGTTGCTACAGATTAAAAGTGAAGACAATGACACATTGTAGCAGCTTTTGGTTTTTAGTTTCCAGTTGAAAGTAAACAACAGAAGAGATGTGAACCAAAGTGAGATGTGAAGAAGAAGAAAAGACGACGATGTCTGTCGATGAGTCCAACTCCCTGAAGACCCGAGGCTGTTGTCGTCACTTCAGCTCTGATGGATTTGAGGTATTTTAGTGACCACAGCCGATACTGATATTCAGATGTTCACTGAATCTTCAACCTGAAACTAACCGGACCTCGTCTCCTGCTAGGATGTAAACAACTCGCTGCTACAGTTGAACCATCGGACGCTACGATCATGGAGGAAACCGACCAGTTGAATCATCACTTCCCCTTTCGACAAGTCAGACCCATGATGTTCACTGTCCGCTAACAACGGACCGAACTGACGGAGGTAAAACATTCAAACGTTTTTATCATCACATTATAGTTTGATCCATATTCTGATCCTGGTCAGTTACTGACAGAAACAACAAACACTCTCCCTTTCAGTTACATTAACAACCAGTAGACAAACAGACAGCCTTGATTTAGCTTCACTCTCGCTGCCTCTATTCTCTGATCGTCTTTGTTTTCATGTAAATGTCGATTTCCGTCTTCATCGATGCTGATTTACGGTCTGTTCAGGTTCAAAACGTCTAAAACGTGGAGACGTCTAAAACGTCTCCACAGAGGACGTGTTCATCTCGTCGTAGCTGTCAAGAGAAAATAACCATGTGACGTAAACAACAATGGCGCCATCATTTATCTAATAAGACCAACGTCTCTGACTAGTCTGGATCCTTGTAAAATCAGAGTCTACGACCTGGAGATGTTGGTCGTTTCAGAGACACAACGTCGATTGAAGATCTTCATCAGTCTCTGGAGGTCGTTTTCTCCCATTTGGTTGGCGTGTTTAAGAAGTTACCCGACCAGAGGGTACCGAAATCGACACTGTCGGGCCAAGCTGGGCCAGGGCCATGTGGGGGCCACCTAGGTGCTAGTGGCCCAGGTCTAGCCCCAAGACTTTTGTGTTCAGATTGTCGGGTCACCAGCCTCTCCGGATCACCCTTTGACCAGTCCCTATCTGTGAAAACATCACCAACACTACGCATTTTCAAACATGATGGGAAGTTCAAGCACGTAAAAACAAACGACTAGCGGCAAGTACACTAATCTGTCACTTTTTTTAATCCTACCCGATCTACATGGGTCTGCTGTAAGAGCTTAGCTTGCTAACTGCTGCCAGCACAGTTTATATGCACCTGTAGTTTTTTTGAGTTTTTTCTGGGACTTGGAGGGCAGATCTCTGGATGTTTACCTTGGAAAGATCTGCCATGATGGTTTCTTGACCTCCTTGTTCTGAGAGCAGAGCACAAACATCATGGTGAAACCAGAACTATTGGTCGATCGCTCTCCATATCAGCTAAAATCATAAATACATTTCTGTTCTGCTGTCTTCAGAGCTTCTACCTACTGTCTCCTCACCTACAGCAACGGGTTGACTCTGCCTTAACACTGACGCCGCCTCTAGCTCCTCTCTGGCCTCGCGTGGCCCAACATCACGGTCAGGCCAAATATCTGGAGCTGGTGGCCCTGAGACGGCCCCATGGTGGCATCAGTTAGTACTGGCTGGAGATACAATTAGCCCGAGCAGGTTCAGCTTTGGCCTGACAGTGTGAAGCCGGCTAAAGACCAGAGTTGTAGAGAAACTTAATGATTAATCTGCTAAAAGTGTGTTTTCCACCAGAATAATAAACTTCCTGTCTGTTGTCAGTGTTGTGAGAACAGTTGAGGACGTTGGTCGTCGTCTTCTGTTCAATCAGGTCAGTTTGTTGGTTTATTTAAATTAAAAGAATTAAAATAATCCAGACCCAGACACAACCACTTACAATGTGGCGAATGTGAAGTGAAACAACAACAAAAAAAGAAAGAAAACACAAACACAATTATTTTTCCACTGATCAAACCCGGTGGTCAGTCTCCTTGACAACAGAGCTGAAACTGGGACCGGTGAATAATTTTAAGGATCTAGTGGTTTCTTGCTGGTTGCTGGTTTTACATGGAAGCTAATGGGTTCCTTACATCCACTGTTCATCCTGTTCATGGTCCAAACGTGTACGACTCCGTTCTCAAAGAGCAGACTGTCATGGCTTCATGTCGTCTGGGGACTGAGGAGGCAGTTTTAGACATAAAACAACCCGAGTGGATTGTGCATCTGTCAAACCAGAGTTGAGTTAAATGTGACCTGATTTGCTTATGTTAATATCACATGACATTTCAGAATTAGCAAGGCGGACACACGGGACAACACACACTGTTTGCTTTGCTTAATGGTACCGTACCGGTATGTCGACATCTGTGTGTGTGTTCAAGCAGACAACGTCTGTCTATGTTCTCCTTAATGTAGTTGACTATATTATTGTTCACATATAAACCCTCCTGTGTGTGAAAGATGGAGGAAAAGAAGACGGAGAGATTTCAGGTGTGAGGAGGAAAAAAGGAAAAAAACAGGTTCAGAGAAACTTTGGGGAGGAAATGAGCAGGACATAAAGAGGAAGGAAGTGTATTCTGACCTGGTTGCTTCGGCTTTAATGGAAGATCCATGTTCACAGGGTCATCGATCACCTTTGGGAGACGGAGAGGAGGAAAAGATCCGGAGAAGGAGGTGTGTCTGGAGAACGAGGAGGTGTGGAGGAGAGAGGTTGAGAGAAACAGAGAGAAGCCGGAGGAATTTTCTGAAACTGAAGTCAATTTTCAGTCGATACAGTTTGTTTATTTTCAAATTATCAGATTCTTCTTCGTCTTTATCTCTCTTCTGGTTCACAACCTTGACTTTATTGACACTAAAACCCCCAAAAACACAACAATGAAAATTGTAGTAAAACACACCCTGGTTGAGTTACACTGTACTTTTGAGCTCAGGAACGACTTATGACTTCTACATAACACGGAGTCACATTCCTGCTGTCAGAGCTGTCAGGGATCGTGACAAAACACAGCTGAGAAGATTTCAAATGAACAAATGAAGGAGAATATTTCTGTGACAATTTCTTCTTCTATAGGAAGGAGAAATCTCTGGTGAACGTCGTAAATAAATAGTAGAAGTTATTTCTTTTTGTCGTCTGTTTACAGGAGAAAAAAAAATCAATTATAACAATGTTTGTGTGCACAACGAACAGATGTAGTTTGTTGAAGATACAATTTCTACAAGTTGTTTAAGACTGAAAAACCAGAACAGAAAAACTGAACCGTGTTACAGTTTACACACATCTCATGACCATATGTTCATATATACACTAAGAACCTCGATCAGGCCTCGATCAGCTCATTGGCAGCAGACGAATGAGACACACACACACACACACACACTGAAACCCAGACACACACTCCCTCCTCTGTTACAACCTTCCCACTGATCATCACACACTTGATTTGGTCGAGAGAAAGACGGAGTGTGCGTGTGTTTGGGTGTGTCCATATTATGACACGAGTGCTTATCTTAGCATGTGTGATGTGATGTATTATATGGCTGCTCTGTTGTGTGTGTGTGTGTGTGTGTGTGTGTGGATGTGTGTTTTACTTGCACTTGACTGACCATGTATATGAAATGAGTGCAAATGTGCCACTGAGGTGTGAGTGTGTCTGTATGATCTGCCAGTCTGTGTGTGTGTGTGTGTGTGTGTGTGTGTGTTATGAGGGCACTGAGCTTGTGTACACTGGTGAGGGAGTGAGCGAGAGAGAAAGAAACAGTGAGAAAACCATGCAGACAGAGTGGGAGGTCTCTGGGGGTTAGTGGTGCTACATGATTACGGTCCGTTGTAGGTCAACCTGTTGCCCCCACCCTCCTCTCTCTCTCTCTCTCTCTGGCTTTCCCTCCTTTCCTCCCTCGCCCTGGCTTGCACCTGCCTACTCCGCCCCAGCATTGTGCCGCTGTGAAAACGTTTAACCGATGCTGAATGAAGCAGCCGCCCCCCTCCCTCCCTCCCCTGCCATTTCCCTTCAGTGTTGGAGAACTAGCAGGGGTGAGTGGGTGTGTGTGTGGGGGGGGGGGGTAGTAGGCAGGATATGGAGAGATAGAGAGAATGGGGCAGGAGGGCAACAAAGGGCACATTCTCCCCTCCCCTGCATACTTTGCCCCACTTCATTCTGGCCCAACCCAGAGCAGAGGGCTTTGTTTCCGGGACGAGGCAGAAATCTGGCTGATCGCTCTGCTGCTCCAAAGTGAGCATCACAATGTGGAGAGAGAGGTGGAAGGGCAGAGCAGAGGAGTCTGCACATGTAGAGAAAGGCTGAAAGGTATAGATGTAATGTTAGCTGCAGATGTGTTTGCTTTAACCCCCAGAAATCCACCAAAACACACAGGAGATCAGGTCAAATTCAGGCCCGATTCACTGAGGTTTGAATGTGTCTTCACTTCGCCCTGACACAACTCCAACGCCTCCTCAGACTCTCAGAGCTGATGTGATATTTGTATCAACTTCAATTTATATAATAACATCAAGTCGAACGTCTTCATGACAGATTAAGTGAAGTAATGTTGCCATTACTGAGCCTGAATTTTTAGCTTCATGATACTTATTCTGACTCCTTGATGAGCTGATGAAAGGTATAATCCAGACTTACACTTAATGCTGAGTAATGTGGGTGTAGATTCATCAGCAGACAACTTGAATAGAAACACGACAAAGTAGAAAATAACTGAGACATCGACTCAGATTCTGCTCAGTTTCTCTGAACCTCGTGTCCTCTAACTGCTGCGCCGTCAGACACGCTGAGATGCCGACGATCGACGTCTGTAGACGCTTGTTTTTAGTTTCTAGTGATGAGTTTGTTTTGTCCTGTTATCACCTCTGTTTCTACCTCGGTGCAGCAGGTCTGACCCACCGGTAGGAAATAGACGTTGGTTCCTGCAGCAAACGCCAACACTTCTCACTGACCAGTCTGGTAAAACACAGTGAAGTGTTAACACCTGATGGTTTCATCATAACCACGACACTTCTCACCCTCAATGACGCCATCTTGGCTACGTAGCAGAAGAGGAGGGACGGCGGCGGCGGCGTAATCTCCACCTCACATGAAACATGGAGCCACACAAGCAAACATCAGCACTTGTAAGACTTTGATTATTGATTAGAATTTAAAAAACAAGCCGACAGATATGTTGGTGGAGACGATCACGGTCCAGATCCATGATTAACGTTCTGTCCAGTGATAATTCACCGTTAAAAAGGAGAAGAAGACGTTGATCCTCATTTCTGGTCAGTGAACAACCATTTGAAACTAAACTACGTTGACGTTCACACACTACTGAAGTAAGAACACAGTGTACGTAGGTGTATGTATCCGTAGTTCGTAACGGCCTCATCCTAAATCAAGAAATGAGATGGCGCTGCATCGATTCTACTACAAATCTACAAAACAAATAATCTAGTTGGGTCTTTGACCATGGTTGCAACAACAGATGCACATCTCTCACTCACTTCACTCAAAGACAAGTCAATAAAAGAATTATTGATCATGTTTGTTTATGTTGAATCATAATTCCAGCAGATAAAACCTGATACGTAAACTTCAGTGTCAGTAAACTATCACTACAAACAACTTGTGTCCACAAAGTTATTTCACAAGAGTTAGTGGTAACTCATGACCAACGGTACCAGTTTATTGTAGTGTGGTGTCGTGTAGCAGCGTCTCAGTCTGTCACATACAAGCCTCACATGTGAGTTGTAATTTTTACTTGCACGGTGAATTTCTGGTGAAATGCGACCATTTGGTGGTAGTCTGGTCCATAAACAGATCAGAGCTGTGAGGACGTGACAGAGTTTCCCCCAGAAACAACAATCTAGACAAACGTCTTGATCATTAATAGAACTGGTGACACAACCGGGAAAGATTATTTTTATGTAGAAACTAAAAGTCAGGTTGATTCATTTCTCCAGTACGGAGAAAAATACTGTTAATGCCAGAACTTCTCAATGATCCGGTCTTTAGAAATTGAGCCTGTTTGGTACCAGGTTTCACTACCATCACTAGTTTTGATCGATTTTTAATCAATTTTGTGCCTAAAAATCGATACTGAATCTAATCATGGTTAAGTTGTACACCCTAGTGTACGTTTCTGCTACAGAAGTACATGTTTGTCCAGATGTTTGCAGCTGCACCAGTGTTCAGTCTAATGTCATTTTTAACATCTAGTGCCGGGCTGAAGCTAATTTGACGTATCATTAGTCGTCTGTTGACGATGTTGTTGATGTGATGAACAAATCACTTCTTAAAAGTCATAAATTTAATAAATTTAAACAAAAAAGTCTGTCTAACATTTGAATCTATTAAATAATGTCAACATCTAATTCAGTTAAAAGAAAAAAAAAACATAAAACACAGTTATTTTCACTTCTCAACACCCTCTTCACGTCTGCGTGTCATGTTAACGGTTACACATAGAGCACAGTTTATTCTTCACAGGAACAGTTTCCCATTAAGAACATGTTAATTGTAGCGTGTTGAAGAGCTCCCAGTGGACGTCTCCTCTAAAGCTGAAATGAAAATTATGCCCTTGTTGAACAAACATCACATTAAAGCATTATTTTCTCTTTTAGTGTGAAAACTTGCAGCGTCTTTACTGTTTTAAGTAGTTTGTTAAATTAAAGGCATTCTGGGAAATGTAGGAAACTGAAATTAGAGCTTGTGTGCTAAAATATTCTGTTATTTTTAACAGATGAACATTTAGTCAGACAACATCTGTTCACGCACGGTCATTTCAGCTTATCAGTGATGACTAATGGAAAAAAAAAGTTTCCCAGTGAGAAACCTCCAGTGACGCTGCAGCTGGTTGCTGCTGTTAAACTTATCAGGATTTCTGCACAAAAGTTTGGTAACAGTGGAAATGAAAAGATGTCAATAATCTAGTATCTGAGGAGAAGCTGAAGCTGGTTATGTTTCCATTGTTCAGTATCAGCTCTTGGCTCGTTATTGTGGGGAAATGTATTTCATAACAGACGCCGACCGTCCTCTGATATGGACGAGAAAACATATTATTTCAGCGCTGTATTCATTTTGTATTTAAAGGAGGGAAACATTCATTCAAGACACATTTTCAGCCTGTTTCTGTCGCACAAATATCCACACACATGCGAACATATCCATAGAGCGAGGCTGAAAAAAACAATTACAGTTTCTCATTAAGGCACTCCTAATCCCTTTATGCAAAACACAGTTACACAAGTACACACAATGAGGAGAAAGAGAGAATGAGGGAGGGGAGGAAAGAGGGAGGGAGAGCGTGAAGAAAAAAATGTCGCACAAATGCGAGGAGAATAATTACATATATCATGAAGTCGTCCCTTTTATTTCGGATGTCACTTCTGATGTCACTGGCCGGCTTTGGCGCTAATTTGAATTCAGACCTTTATCAGTCGCCGGCAGCAGATTTTGAGTGACAGCGCCACCAAACGCCTCTCGCCAGCCGTCCTATTGATTTCTCTAAATCCCCAACAATAGCATTTGCATGCTTGTTTCTGTTATAATACAGATATGCTGTTTCGGAAATTAAAGAGCGGCAGGCAGACCAGAGGTAACTAATTGTGTGCCTGTGTAATGAGTGCAGTTTCAATTTGATATAACCCACAGCTTTTCCCCTCGCAGGCCCGCGCTAAGTACTTTCAAGTCTTTGTGGGGAAATAATTGATTTTTTGTGCTTTGGGCACAGGGAAAACTATTATGATCTTTTTGAATAATGGCAGCGGGAGGAAAGGCACGTTGAACGATTTAAATTGGTATTAGAGGAGAGGAAGGGAGGAAAGAAGGGCTTGGTGACGGGCGGAGGACTGATAGCGCTGCGGAGCCTCGGATTTGACTGACAGTCGACAAATGTGCTCCCGGTTTGTTGATTACTCTTATTCTCTTAAGGTGGAAGTGTGTGGCTGTGAGGTGGATGTGAGGAGAGGCCGGTCAGGGTGGTCTGGTCGGCTCACGGTGCCAGAGGCCTGTTAACGGGCCAAAACAGCGGGTGAATGAGGCACACAGGGTGGGGTTGGCACGTTGTCATGTAGCCGCAGGCCACTCTCTCTCTCTGTGTGTGTGTGTGTGTGTGTGTAAAGAGGATGGTGTAAATAAAAAGTCAGTGTGTGTAAAGTGGCAGTGAATGCGTTCCCTCTCCTGTGGTCGGTTGCTGTTTGTGTCTGTAGATTCATTACAGTTCGCCTGCGTCTGTTTTCACCACATGCCAACCACTGAGGTTTATTGGAGGAAATGTGATGTGAAATGTGTGGATATCAGTGAGACTCGCTGTCTTTCTCTCTCATGACACAGAAATCCTTTTTTCCCTCCGTCCCTGCCCTCTCTCTCCCTCTCTCTCTCTCTTCTCTCCTGAGGCTTTGTTTCCTTTGTCACAAAAGCAGCGTTTCTTAGTTAATTCGGCATGTTCGAATTTCACACTCTTAATTGTACGCAGAGATAAACAGGTTTTTCCATTGTGGACGAGGGTGGCGGTGGAGGGGAGGAGGCTGTCGGCTTTCCTCTCCCGTGTGTCGTTTTTTAACGTGATGGAGGGCAACAACCGTGCCATGTTCACTTGTCCTTTGAAGCCCACTGGTTCCCCATTAAAATTACAGCGACCGTTTTCAATGGCGTTATCCAATACTCGAGGCTTCTGAGTGACAGCGAAGTACAAAAGGAAACGAGAGGACTGGTTGGGGAAGGCACTGTCACCAACATCAATATGAGGAGAGCATGTGTGCTGCTCTCTCACATGTTGTCTTTTTGTTTTACACCACAGTTTATCTTGTATTGTGTTAAAGCTTCGTTACAAAACAAATGAAGAATTGTAGCATTTTTCTACAAAAACATAAAGATAAATTCTGCATTTTTTTAAACAAATTTGGCAGCTTCAGATCATTTAATAAAATTAAAATAATATTAGTAAAAACAGTGAAAACAAATAAGAAAAATAACTGAAGAAATAAAATTAAAATGAGGCGACAAAAGGCGACAGCTTAGGAGGTGTCTAATTAATCCTGCAGTTAGCAGTTTGAATGAATAAACCTGCTGTGTATTGATTATTTGATCTGTGAGGTGGGAAGTGTCTTTTCACGACTGTTTGAATATAAATATCATATCAGAGAAGAAGACGAGGGAGGACGAAGGCCCCGGGGTCCTCAGGTCTCGTGTCAGTACAACACAGATGTGACGGCTTAATACTGTTAGCATAGCGTTAGCTTAGCTGTGCGTGCGTGTGTGTGTGTGAGTGGTCAACACACACAAAACAGACAGACAGTGTGTGTTTGAGTGTGTGTGTGTCATTAACATATGAAGAAGCAGGTAATATTTTTGTTTCCATCCGTTTCCTTCATGTTTTCCACCAAATCAATCACTAAAATCTTTAAATGTGAAACTGTTTCCTGAGGCTGATAAACACAGAAGTTGAGTTTGTTCATAAATAATTCCTCTGAACCGTCTCTTTGTTCTTCACAAGCGTTGATTGACTCCAGAGACATGAAGATTAAACTTACAATCATCTGAGACGACGTCAAGTTAAAGGACATGACGGAAAAAAATCAAGTCTTAAAATAACTGATGATGATGATGATGATGATGAGTAACACTGTGTCCACGGTGTGTGTGACGTCTGTTTCCTGTCCGTGTGTGTGTGTGTGTGTGTGCATATATTATCTAAGTCTTATGATATCAGTGCAGCCAGAGTGTGTGTATGATTTACGATACATGCATCTCACAGTGTGTGATACAGAGTGAGCCACTTCAGAGTGAACACACACACACACACACACACATGCTGCTCGCAGCACTTGGCCTCTCTTCCTGCCTCACCCACTTTCCCTCCGTCTCCCCCGTGTTTGTCCCCCTCTTTCTAAATGAACCTCCTCCCTCCATCCTCTCTCTCTCTCTCTCTCAGGGAAGCGGCGGTGGTTAATTTAGTTGGTCATAACTAATAGCGGCTAATCTGCGGGCAGGAGTCTGCCGAGGATATTGGACAGTGTCGAGGTTAATCGCAGCCCGCCCGGTTAGCCAAGGCAGACAAGGGGAGGAGGGTGGAGGAGGAGGAAGAGGTGGAGGAGGAGGAGGAGGGCTTAATTCCACCGAAGGCAAATGGCATGCCGGTTTTTATCTGGGCCCCTGATAAGGCAGCGCTAATACACCGAGGAGAATGGATGCTCAAGGGCCGGGTTCCTCTTATCAGCAAACTTTACAACAGGAGCCCCGGACTAACGGCGCAACCCCCACGCCGCGCACAATAAGCACCTCATTTCACCTCTCAAGCAGAACTATCACCACCACCACCACCACCACCCTCTCCCCACCCGCTCTTGTACGCCAGCATGCACGTACACACTTACACACACGTACGCAGCATCCTCTCCACTTCACTTTTCCCAGTCCCCAACCCCGCCCACCTCCCCACCACCACCGCCGCCGCCGCCGCCATCCCATCAAGCCACAGAAAACACACACATTTACGTGAACACACACACACACGGCGCTTCCCTGCCCGTCTCTCTGCAGCCCAGAGCAGCCAGCCACCAGGAATGGGGGAGTATTATGAGCGTGGGCTAATTGGAAGATCACTCTAATGCATTAAGAGATAAAATAGTTTGGCTGCGGGCCTAGAGGCAGGATCAGAACAACATTGGAGGAAGCTATCTGGCCCTGTCACACATTCGCAGATTTCCATACTAACGCAGCGAGAGCAATTACCCCAAACACAGAGCTCTGTTGGCGCTACAACACACTCCCTGCCAGTACCACGGCCCCAGGAAATTAGAGGAGGTGTGTGTGTGTGTGTGTGTGTGTGAGTGAGTGTGAGTGTGTGAATAAGCTTCAGCAAGGGAGGAAATTAGTGTGGCTTAGTGTTGTTTGATTGTGTGTTTGTTTTCTGGGTAAAAGAGGCAGGAATTGGCTTTAGGATGAGTTTGGGTTTTGCTGGGTGGCCTTGGGTGTGTCGAGGAGCGGGAACGAAGCGAAGAGGACACACAACCACCAAAACAAAGATATTAAGACTGTAGGCTAATCAACATGGCTAATAAGGAGACAGGCATCTGCTTGCTTACACCCCGTCTGTGTTGTTTTTCACATGCTAATCACTATTTGTTATCACCGTCAGCGGGAGGTGTGTGTATTTGTGTGAGAGTGTGAGTGTGTTAGCGTGTGTTTAGCTGATTTCTCTGTTTACTTCACTTTGACAGTATCATCCTCTGTGTTCTTGGCTTTTTTTAAAACGAGGTCCACCCCGTTCAGGCTGAGTGTTGTGACTCCCACAATTTTCTTAATTTGTCTCTTGTTCTTTTCTTTTGTTTGATTGTTTTTTTAGTGAAATGATTCAAACTTCTTCTTGTTCCCTTTGTTCATCTGTATCACCGGGTTTTTGTTAACTATGCAAATAGTTTTTGAAGCAACAACCTCACATCTTTTTGATGAAATTATGTTTTTAACTCACGCCTCCTTTGTTTTTTTCTCCTCAGCACCTGTAGACCAGCGGAGCAGGTGTAACAGGTCGTCTCATCTCAGCTCAGATGCTTTCTTTCTTTCTTTCTTTTTTTTGTTCAGATCGACTGTGTGCTGGCATCTGCCTCGGGGCACAAACAACGACTCCCTCGACTCTCCTCAGCTAAATGGATAACAGGTCACGGCTGGAAAGAGAAGGTGCTTATGGTCACAGCAATTTCATACCTAAACCGAGACGAGTGCGTTTAAGCAAACGCTTCCACACAAACGCACTCGGAGGTCCGGGTAGATCCTGGCTGTAGGGTGGGACAGACAACAGCCCTTAGCATCCTCAACCATTGTTGACTATGATTTGCCGTTAAATCCAATTTATCGCTGTTATGGAAATGCATCTCTACCCTCCGGCACATACAGCAGGGTTAACTCCGTTTATCCGTTCTTCATCCCCTTGTTGATTTGCTACGGTGCTGCAGCTTAGGTTAATGTAACAGCAGCCTGGGGACACGACACAAGGCAATACTTACACATTACTGTAAGTATTTGTGTGGCTCAGGTTGTAGAGTGGGACACACATGACTCGGAGAGGTTGGTAGTTTGATTCCCGTTGCGAACGGCTCATTCTCCTTCCTAAGGTATTTCACTACGAAGACAGTTTTATTTTTATTTTCAGGTTTTCAGTTTTCTGCTTCAAGTCCAATAAAATTGAAGCGAATGTAACAAAAAAAAGTATCATCTCGTCTCAGAATCGGTGTCCTCGCTCGCTATTCTGGAAAATCCACAGACCTCACTATGAACCGTTTCCACCGGAGCGGCTTTACACAAAAGAAACAGTCGGTATGAAAACGACCAGGGACACTGATTCTGTGGAGAGATGTTGAAAATTTTTTAAATGCCATTTCTCGGCAGCGTGAGCTAAAAACGATCCTTTCACGTCCATTGTGCGGAGGTGACAGCAGAAATTTCAACAACATATTTTTATTTTTGAGATTTCTCAAAAACCAGGACACAGAAAAACCAGAAAACCGCACGAACAGATCGACGCTGCCGACGGTAACGGAGAGATGTGGGTAACTGACCTTCAGATACAGAGAGTGAGGTAGAGGTGGTCCATTTACCTCTACACCTCTGGTGACTCTGCTTTAGAAAAATAATGTTAAACAAAACAAAGCACCAACACACACTCAGGCTGCACCGTGTGTGTGATGGTGTGTGTGTTTCCTTCACCCCCTGTGCTGTTTGCTAATTGCTCACAGGGTGATAAATAATAACCAGAGCAACTCCCGTCACAGTTTTCATTTCACCGAGGGTAAACAAAGACTCAGTGTGGAGATGTGTGTGAGGTGTATGATGGGATGCATCGTTTGACAATAAATATTCATTATCACACACACACACACACACACACACACACATAAGCCACAGGCGCTGTGGTTGTTTGGCTCCATGTGTCAGTGAGAGGCAGCGAAAGGCAGCGAGGCCAAGATATCTGAGATAGCTGCTGTCTGAGCAGAGGATTTCAAAGTGTTAGGATATGATGTTACACTTCTAACACTCCATCTGTCTGTCTGCTTCACACACACACATCAGATCAATACAGACTAGGACGATGACACTGAGATGCTCAATGTGAGGCCAAGAGCTTTTTCTATCTGTCTGTCTTAGCTCCAATCTCCTGTTACCTGTCTGCTCCCTCCTCTTCCTCCTCTTCTTCCTCTCCCTCCTCGCCTGGCCTTCCCTCCCTCTGTCATTGTCCCTGTGAAACAATTGGCAGATGTAACATTTAATTACGGCAGTATCTCCTCCGGCGCTGTCGAGGCAGCGCCAGCCTAACGCCACTCAGAGCAAAGGAGGAGTTGCATTACAATTTGCAGTGAAGTGATTTATTCGCCGAACAAGGCGGGAAGGAGGAGGAGGGGAGTGAGAGCCAAACAGGAAAGGTAATTTCACGATACTCGCTACAAAAAGGTCAAATGCTTTTTAATGACTGTGTTTTCTGATAATGCAGAACGGAGTACGACGGCGGCTACAGTGGAGGCAGAGCTGCCGCGTGGGGGGGTGGGACGACCCGGCAATAATAAAGTTGCAGATTGGTATCACACGGCGACGTTTTAATGGAGTCTTGTGGCTGAGGACTTCATTTGCGGCGGTGTTGGGCCCTCGCCTCACCACCACTGTCACTCTGGGTGATTTCTCTATTCCAGGCAGGACCATGTCGCTGTCGTCGGCCATCAACACGAGCCAATTTTAAAAGAGCAAATGAAGTGTGGCCCATTAAATGTTGCCATTCACACAGTCATCGTGGGGTTATTGAATGACGATTAAAACAAGAGAGAGAGAAGATATGAGTGTGTGAGCAAACTGAAAATACCTGGCACGGACGGAGAACGAGGAAATGAATAAAAACACAAGAGCAGTGATAAGAATGAGCAGCTGCAGATAATTAATGAAGATGACAGACGTACAGTAGACCTCATCCAACACATTACAATAGTCCAGCTCATTTATATTCACAGTCTCTTCACACAAAGGTCAAATATTTTCTCTTTTCCTTTTCATTTTTACAATAATCCTCATGTTTCTGCAACAAAATCTGCAACAGTTATCATCAAAATGTTGCTAATTTTAGCTTATTTTAACAAACAGGTTTCAGATACTGTTGAAGAATGAAATCAAATCCATGTTTTAATTATAGCTTTGTCAATATGTCTGTATATAAGAGGAGCAGTGTATTTATGGTGAATGAGTCCATGATTCATCAGTGTGTTGCTCAAACATCCTCCTCCTCTTTATCATCCACACCCAAGTCCTGTTTGCAAAATTACATAATTCGCCTTATTAATGAGTGTGAATTGTACTCGACAATTAGAGATGGGTGGAAAATGTTAAGTTGGGTGTACAGAGAAATGCTTCCAATTACACAGCGACACGGGGCCTTGTACCTTCCCCAGTCTGCACCGCCGGTAATTAAATCCACAAGCTTCTTAACGAGGCAGCCATGAAATAAGAGTTGAAGGGTTAATGCGACTATCATTTCTCACCGCAGAACGACTCCATGAGGCACACACACACACTAACACACACTCACACACACACACACACACACACTAACACACACACACATTAGCATAAATTGACTATCTACTGCAACAACACAGACCCTCACTCTGTCTTTGGCTCCGTCGAGTGGAAAAATGCACAAAAAATATGATGCAAACATTATAAATGATCAAAATTTAAACACGTAACATCACACACCTGCACACGAAATATCACATCTGCCCTCAGACACTTTTCCTCCAGTATTTTATATTCTATTTCTTTTTTTAAACCCTCCAGTGTTAAAGCTGCGGCTCCAACTCCAGAGGAACAATACCAACCCGGGAGTTGCTGATGATAATGGAGCTGCTGCCCCTCAGTGTCTGCAGCTCTCTCCATAAATAAACCGTCACTGCACCGACACACTTGATTTGACTCCTAAATAAAAACATAGAATCTGTTCACGTGCAGCTTTAATATGAATCATTAGAATAAATTAAAATAAAACTCAGTCTCTGAGCTGTTTTATTGGCTCGTGTCGTTTTTATTATTATTATTTTATTTCTCGGCCCAGTGACATGTGAGGGCGCGCGCTCTCTGGCTATTTGATAATTTTGTTAACTTTTCACCTCCGTTCAATATCCTGTCACTGCGGCTGAAGCCTCGTGCCATTATCAGCAGCAGCCCGTGACTTATTGTAATGGTTCCCTTCAATCACCGGAGGATGTATTTGAATTCATAATAGCGACGGAATCGGCGTCTAATCTGCAGCTCAAGCTCGGAGATGGATGGAGGATGGTGGTGGAGGATGGTGGTGGTGGGGGCGCGGAGCGCGCGGAGCCGCAGTGTGCGGTCACCCGCACTAATGGAGGGAGCGTCTGAGCGCGAGGAGGCACTGACAGCACCAGGCTGTGTGTGTTTGTGTGTGTGTTTCAATCTTTATGCATCATATTGTTTTTCCTTAAAGTTTAATGAACGAGACATGATGGTAATTTATCATTAAAGAGACACGCGCGTATTCAACGTTATTTGGCCACAATGCGCGTGTGTTTGTGTGTGTGCGTGCGCGCGCTGCACTGTGCGTGCGCCTTTTTTCCACATAGGATCCATCCATACAGGCTGTTTCCAGTTATCTGACACCATTTGAAACGACTCTGCCCTGGCACCTACAGATAGTTGCATAATCCGCTGACACAATGACTTTCCCATTATTGTGTTTGGTCCCATAATCCTCCGCTTCACGAGAGGTCAGATCTGCTCAGCTCCTCCGGTCGCGCGGCCTCCTCCTCCTCTTTCTCCTCTAATTTTTTTTAATGCTGCCAATTATTGATACCTTCTTCCAATAGGCGATGGGTTTCATTTGTATTTCATTCATCGCGGAATGAGCTGAAATGTGTCAAAGAGCTTTGACATTGTTGAAAACCAACGATGTGGTGAAACTCATCACTGCGCATTTTTTTTAGGCCCGTGAGCAGCGTTTCTCCTCCAATAATTAAAAACACTGTTAAAATATCAATGTCCCGCGAGAAATGAGCACACTTCTCCTTCTTAAAAAAATAAAAATGGGCCACGGACATAAAAGATATATGAGGCTGTTCACGCTTTTATAATTCAGTGAAAGAAATGGAGTCTGTCCGTGGTAATGTGATTTAAGGTATTGGTGCTTTCTAATTTCTGACACTGAATATATCCGCTGTATTCGACCTGCATCGACAATGACCTTCTGCTTTTTATTTTTTATCTGAATATTTCCAGTTCCAGCAGCTACGAACAGGAAGCTGTTATTATTATTATTATTATTTTTATTATTTAAAAAAAAACATTTGCAGCCTCCTGCTCGGTTTCATATCACTGTGTTTTATTAAAGTATCCGCAGCTCCACAAACAGGTTTCATTAACTCACCTGTGTTTGTCCTGTCGACCTGTAAACACTGAAGGCTGATCTGGTATCTGTAGCTGCACCAGACACAAACACATTGGTTTTAATGAGGCTGCTGCTTCGGCTGCACACACTCCTCCACTCCAGACCATTAATATTGTATTGTTCATATCATGAACTCCTAGGTTACACCGAGCATGCATTTTTCATTGCGATAATCCTTAATTATTTTTATGCACCCTTAATCTTTCATATAGTTTCAGTGTTTTGCTTAAATATTTAATGGCATGATGAAGCGGCTTGTCTTTCAGGACTCGGGTTTTCTCAGACGAGGAGGGAGATGGAGAAGAGGAGGAGGTGCAGAGAGAGAGAGAGAGAGAGGAAATGGTTTTTAACGCCTCTCCCGTTATAAGCCTCCTCGGCTCTGTCTGCTTCAGTGACTAGGCCTCCAGTGGAGACGCTGTTTTAATTCACATCAACACTGACCTCATTCAAAATAATCCTCTCTGCTCTAATCGCTTTTATTCTGGAGCTGCAACTCATTTCTTCATATTTAACTGCTCGAGGAAAAAATAGATACACGGAAGAAAAAAACTTTAAATAACCTGGGTGTTCATTTAAATGTATATATTATTATCATTTATATATATTATGTATTATTATTTATTATTGTTGTTGTTATTATTAATAATATAGTGATGATGATAAAATTGGCACATATTTTTTTTAGATATAATGATTAAAATAAATCTTAAAAGAATATATATTTATACATATATATGTATACATACACACACACACACACACACACACACACACACACACACATATATATATATATATATATATATATATATATATATATTTTTAGCATCTGACGCAATTAAGATAAATTGCGTCAGATGCCCAAACATCCCGTCCAGTTAAATATAAAATAATCAGAGGCCTCGAGGTTTAAAATGTGTTCGGTTCAATTCATTAAACTTCCTGGAAAAGAAATTTTAAAAAAGCATCATAACCATTGATCCTTAAATATTAACATGTTAATGAAAATTAAATGAAAAGTAAGACCAAGCAGCAGCAGACTCAGTTTAGACGTTTATTGAGACTAAATTGTTTTAGGTGAAAGTTCAGCCTGTAAACAGGATCAGTGATTTGTGTTTTGAAGCTGCTGAAGCTGAAGCTGAAGCTGATGCTGATGCTGATGCTGATGCTGATGCTGATGCTGATGCTGATGCTGATGCTGATGCTGAAGTTTCACTGCGTCCTTGGACTCAAACCTCCTGCAGCTGAGTGGCAGATGGGTGAAGTTGTTGCTGGTTCAAAGGTTCATACATGAACGTGTTTATCTCCACACGTAACATGGAGTTTAATTTACACGTCACGCTCAGGGAGACATTAATCTCATCTGGTGATATGATAGGAACCAAGATGGGATGAGTGGTGGTAATGTTCCAGTTATTATACCCACAGTTTAGAGGCGGTGTGTGTGTGTGTGTTTGTGTGTCTGTTTCAGATGTATAGGGTTGTTGTGAGTAATCTGGTTATAGCTGATGATTGATGATTGATCGGTTTGATGAGGATGAAGATGAAACGATCACAGATTATATGAAACTGTTTGTGATTAAAGCTTTAAAACAAGTTCAGAACATTATTTACACCCGGAGATGGTTTGGTTTATTTTAATTAACGATAATAATGAAGATACATCTACTGAGTCATTTAAAGGATTGAAACGACTTTAGATCTAAATCTTTATGAAAAACATTCTCATATAAATGTTCTATAAACGCTAGAAGAAAGTCAAACTGTTGTGAGTTTTATCTGTCTGCTCTTTTAGTTCTGCAGCACAATCAACATGTAAACATGTAAACTGGACATTTTCAACTAATTTGACCCTGTTGTTGTAACTTTATGTTTTTTTGAGACATGAACAACTGGTTTTTGTGTCTTTATGAAGTAAGTTGTTGGTTCCCAGGGAAGTTTCCGTTCTCAGTGAAACTTTAGTCCTGGTCTGTGGTGAATACATCTGTCTCTTCCTCTCCACACCTGTCTTATTGTCCTGAGACGTCGCTCTTATCCCTTCTTCCTGATTCACTTATACTTTGCTTTCACTGCACTTAACTTTCTTCCTGATCTCCAGGACCTCCCAGGTTCCCACTGTATCAGCCTGCAGGTCACATTAGGCTGAAGACTTCCCCTTCAAAATAAAATCACTCTGACGCTTGTTTTTCTTTATGCAAAAGAGTATTTTTGTCATGAAAATGTTTTAATGCAGAATAATGAGGCATGTATTTATAAAGAAACTACTGGGGTTTTACAAAGATTTTCCAGAAACTGTTCGTTCCAACCAAAAGCCTTTACTACACCCCCACCCCCACCCTATTAGCAGAGTCAACACTGACCCTGTGGAGCTGTTTAACAAGGCTGTAACAGCATCAGGAAGGAGGACAGCCATTCATCCACAGATCCTGGACCCATGATCTCCAGGCATGAAGAGCCCTTCTTGGGGTCCCCACTGTGCATTTCTGCAGGATAGAGGCCTGGATGATTGCAGAGGGGGCTGCTTGTATAGCGTACAGTATGTCAAGGCAGCGGTACGAGAGGAAGCCGGGGGCACCGTCTCAAAGAAAGAATGGTAAATAAAATGCACTCATGGACGTAAGAAGAGGAGGAGCAGAAAAGCACAAGAATGAGAAGAAGAAAAGGAGGAGGAGAGTGTCTTCAGTGCTAATTAGCCACCTAGCACAGGCCCTTTCTTGAAGAATACCATGATGGTGAGGACTAAGACACTCATGTACACACTGAAGCATAGGGTAGTGTTGTGTGGGGGGTATAGCATCCTCTGAGTGTTAGGTAATTGGAGCGTCGTAACTCTAGAGAAAACTGCTGATTTCATAGGAAGTGCTAACAGGACCTTTGTGTGCCATGTTTCCCTTTTCCAGGGAGCCGGTGGGGCCAGACAGAGACAGAGCTATGGGCCTATAGTGGGAACAGACTCAGCCATACCTGAGTAGGGCCAGCCACAGCGGTAATGAACCTCTTCACATGGCCGTTCACCCAAAAGGAAAAGAGGTGGATAAAGAAAGGAGGACTGAGAAAGAGGGGGGGGTGCAGCCTAATTTTGCAGCCGGAGAATAGCAGGTGGGACAAAAGGTCTAGCTTGAGGAGCAGAGGTGGGGGTGGCGGGGGCTTTATTAGTGGTATTCTCCTGCCCCATTTACACCATCTCTCTCCTCGGCAATGGAGCACTTATCACAAGTGTACCCATCCAGCTCACCAATAGAAACAAGCAAACGCTATCCGTCAATGTTTACCATTAAGGATCTGTCATTTGCAGATTCACCATATGTGGCAGATTAATGGGACGCAGGCCTCTCTCCCTCTCTCAGCCTCCAGTGTTCACCTAACGCACCGTGTGGCCAAACTCCACGTTACTCTGAGAAACAGAGAATGAAAACAAGACACTGAGAATGGAAACAAGTGATAGAGAGAGGAGGGAAACGACGGCGTCGGCTGTGTTTTGGTCAAATTTAGTCTTTTAATCCAGAGACATGGAGGGAAAATAACTGTAACATTTTCACATGATTCAATAATGAGTTTTTTACCTAAAAGTTATGTTTACATCCTGGTCAAAATGTAACCACTGAAACATGAAAGATCGTGACTTTTCCAATTGTTTCAATAAAGATAAAAAAAAGTTGAAAGAGGAATATGTTGATGAAGAGGAATATCTTTGTAGTTTGCTGAAAAATGGCAACAAATATTCTCTAACCTCAAACTGGTCCAATGAAAAGATCATGTAACATTCACACTGCAACAATGTTTCAACTGATATCTCACCTATAAATCCTAACATATTCACCCCGGCAGCAAAACTAAAGTTACAAAGTTACGAAAATATTTTGAAGCAATTAAAGTTTAACAGCACATCTGTAAAAGAGAGAAGAAGAAATGGGAAATACACATGTTTGTTTTTAAAGTAAAGTTTCTTTTTTACACATGAAAATAAATTTCTCCAGCTCCTTCACAGACTTTCTACAAACATCCCAGCGACGCACATCATGAGTAAAAATGAATTTGTTGTTTGAGTCTGAAGCATCTTGATCCGGTGAAACCAGAATAGTTGTTGAGCAGATAAAGCTCGCTGACCTCCAACCTGACATTTAGCCAGTAGATGATCATGTGTTAAAAATAACTGGAAAAAATCTAAATTAATGAATGTCACGGGTCCAGGTCTGGAGGTGATAGACACGACTTTAATTCTTACAAACATCAAACATCACAGAAGTTTGAAGCTAAAACAAATTAATTCACGTCCTAAAGTTAGTGATAACGCTGTGATTACCAGTCTGTATCACTTCACCCTGGACCAGACACCAGCAGGACTTTAATAACATAAGTAGTATAACTCTCTCTGATAAACTAGAACAAGACTTTATTTGTCCCATAACCGATAAACAAGTCACCGATTTCTAACGTTCCATAACTCATCAGTGATTTTTATGATGTTACACTGATGAATTCATCAACGAATCATCTGTCAAAGTCAAAGTAAAACAAAAATAAAATGTTCAGTAATTCCTCGGTGAGTTTCAACGTTGTGACTCTGACGTATAGAGACAATAAAAGAGTGTTGAGACTGACAACAGGTTCATGAGTCGACCTCAGCCTGTTTGATCCTGAGTCAGAGGATCAGACACTGAGGAGCAGTCAGTCGCCCAGAGACTGACACGAACGTGTCAGAGTAGAAACTATGTTGCAACAAAGCATCTGTTGGTGTCAAACACTAACAAGCTGATAAACTTTACTGAACTAACAACTTTTTTTCACCTTGAACACACCACTGTTTGGCCATAAACACAACACAACACGTACAGTCAGGTGTAATAACACTGTCATTACCAGTCTATATCCTTCAGCCTGGACTATACCATAACTACCATTACTCTCTGTGATAAAACAACTCCATACATAACTGACCAGTGTGTTTTGTAATGTTACACTGATGAACTCCACCAGTTTATTGTTGAGTTGATCAGTGAGAAATGTTTGATCATGTGAAAAGTTATAAAACTATTGTAATTATGAAAAATATTTGTTTTCACAGTTAATTTAACAATATTCTTCTGGAGCTACAGCTGCAGGAATATTACTGTTTGTTGTTTTTTACAGTGTACAGACCCTGAAGGAAACTGCACCAGAACGAAGATGTTCATTAACCTGTTTCACCGTTGAACATTCAAGAATCAAATAAAGAATTTACAAGAAACATTTAAAAAAACAGACACAAAGTAATTAATTTAATGAATGAATGTTTATTATTCTTACCTGGTTTATATGAAGCAAAAACACATATTTAGACATTTCAGTCTAACACACACACACACACACACACTGTAGTGGAGGGCAGTCAAGCCGTCGTTGAGACACTGACTTCTTTTCTCCAAAACACACACTGGACATCATTGTCAGTGGTTGGGCTGAATGGTGATCCTCTGCCAAAGAGGAGGAAGGGGGGAGGAGGGGGGAGACAAGGCGAGGGTGACACTCAGGTGGTCCTGAGTCCCTTCTTCTTTCATCCACTCTTCCTCCTTTTCTGTTGGACAAACATCTCCACACTGCGCTCCGTCTGTCTGTGTGGCTCTCTTCACCCTGGAGGCCATTTCTGTCCATTCAACAGGTCCCATAAGTAAGTGACTGAACAAGAGGGGGGAGGATGGGGGGAGGGTGGGGGGAGGATGGGGGACGGAAGGAGGGAAGGGCAGACAAATCACTTGGGTTCTCCCCTTTTTGTTGTGCTCTTCCTCCAAGCAACACAAAACAACACAAAAGAGAAAGTTCCTCTGTTCCTTTTTCCTGACCCACACCCCCCCACCCCCACCCCCCACACCACAACCACCACCACCAAAACACACACACACACACACACACACACACACACACACACACACACACACACAGAAGAGACTCTTTCTTAACTACGACTTCTCTAGCTCATGTGACAAAGACTCCCTGCTCCTTGGCCTATACCCGAGAAACCACAATGTGTGTGTGTGTGTGTGTGTGTGTGTGTGTGTGTGTGTGTGTGTGTGTGTGTGTGTGTGTGTGCAAGAGGCAAAACCTCCCCACAAATTGGTCCACATTAAGAGAGGAGAATAGTGGAAGACAGAGACTATGGGGTGAGAGGCCACCCTGCCCCAGAAGTTATCACCCATTTACAAACAACGGACAGAAGGAGAGAGGGAGGGAGGGAGGGAGGGAGGGAGGGAGGGAGAGGGAGAGGGAGAGTATGGGGGAGATGCTGAGGGGGAGGAAGGAGCAGCAGTAGTAGAGGAGGTAATGAGTAGGAGAGACCAGACTTCCCAGAAGTTATCCCTCATTTCCGTTGTGTCCGTTGTGCTTTTGTGCCCTGATGGCCTCCCTCAGAGGAGCTGTGATGGCTATTGTTGGTCCAGACTGGACAGGAGGAGGAGGAGAGGAGGAGGAGAGGGAACGAGGGATAACATAGACTCTCCCGACATTAAAGTGTCAGGTTAAAGGGAAGAAAAGAACCTTTCCATACAATATAAACTATGATTTAATATGTAACTGAGATGAAACATGAAAACATTTCTGATTCAGATCAGACACCAGTTTTTAAAAATATCATTTGATGGATCCTCAATGTTTCAGATGTCTTGTGTCTAAAGTCTGAGGACAGAAACAAAGATGAACAAACCAAGATACGACGTCGGGGGTGAACACAAACATACACTGGCTCAGCAGAGCACAAGAACCACACTAAGATCTATGTGCACATCGGATGGTTTGGATGAAATCATCAGAAACTTCATCTATGTTTCATAGTTCATACTATGTTCATTTATGTTTCTTCTTCTTGGCTGTGCTGTTATTTGTGTGTGTGTTGTATGTGATTTGAAATAATTCATCATCAGGAGCATCGTGACTGATGCTCCGTCTGTTTTCATCATCGTTCATGTCTGATCCAGTTTATATCTGTGGCCTCTCGTCACTTGTACTTATTTATTTTTGTATTGTATTTATTTCAGTTTTAATAGCAGAGATGTTCATCAGTGACTTATGACAATTATCAGTCCCATATAGAATATATTTAACATGTCACTGAGTCGTCTGGTGTTATAATATAATATAACACACAGTCTCCTCGTGGCCTGACAGGAAATCGACTTCACAGATTCATCCCATCGTCTTCATCGTACGTCACATAAACAAACTATAGTCTTCCTTCTTTCCTTCTTTCTTCGTTTGATGGTGTAATTGCTGCAGACGTCACCTTATATTTCTCACCATTTGCAGTTCACGACCATTTAACAGCTCTATTTAACCGCATGGGAGAAGAACAGAGAACAGGAGGAGGGTATGGCATCTTATTGTTGTATATGTCACGTACAGTTGGGTGCAGGGAGGATGGAGACGTACTGAAATGTCACAGCAATCAAGTGGCCGTCGAAGGGGTAATTTGACAGCTGATTTGGTTGCTAGGTGGTCAGATACATCGTGTAACGGACGCTGTGTGACGTGATGCTCGGGAGGAAGTGGGAGGCAGATGGATGTACAGAGCAGTGAGCAGCCACGGCATCGTTTCAACAGATACAGAGAGTAAAACTAATAGAGGAGAGGGAGACAGAGCAGAGCAGACAGACAGGTTAGTGTCACAGAGAGCTGATGGACAGGTTTGACTGACAGGCAGACAGACAGGTCTGTGGCAGCCCAGTCAGTCCCATTATGGCGCAGGGGTGTTCCCTCTACAGTGGAAGCTGTCACTCCTCTATCGCTCAAATGACAAGCCACTCTAGCCGGGGACGCGCCGCAACGGGCTGAGAAAGCATGTCATCTTTTTCTTTTCTTCCCCCTCTCGGCGATGTCTCGCTCGATAAAGGAGCAGCCGCGAGAACAATAGGAACGACGGACTAGAAAAGGACAGAGAAAGACAGAGAGATGGGGGAGAGGGCGAGAGGGAGAGAGCGAGACGGGGCGTTTTGACATCTGAATTACATTTCTATCGCCTCAGACACCAGAGAAGAATGGAGGAGAGAAAGAAAGAAGGAAGGAGGGAGAGGAGGGGGGAGGCGGGACGGCAAACCATCACTTAGATGTTTATTTTAACTTCACTGTAGTTGGCTGGCGTCGAAAAAACTCAAACCTCTGCGCCCGTGACATGTGCTTTTTGAATATGGCTGCAGAGAGAAGCAGCTCACAGTCAAGTGATATTCTTCTGATTTGTCGAGTGTGTGGGCGAATTTATGGTCTTTCTCCAAGAATCACTAACTTCACTCGAGTTTCTACAAATACCACACACAAGGCCTGACGATGAGAGATAACTGACACCACCTGTCCACGTCTTTTTCCTGCTCAGATTGTATCACAGAAACATTTGTCTTTCATATCAAACGCTACATTAATGTCAATTGTGTTTCATGTGGAGAAAGAGAACAACAGAAGCCGAGGGGGTAAAGAATGAGCCTCCATCTATTCACTGATTCGGAGACGTTTCACCCCCTTCTTCCGTCTTATTATCCGATTCTCGTACTTTTAACTTGTCACATATCTATACTTGTGTGTGCATGTGCATATGCAAATGTGTGTGTGTGTGTGCAAGAGTGTGTGTGACACCCAGCCCTCTATAACCTCATTAGAATCTTTCAGGTCCCGCTGTGCACCCATCCACACACACTCATGCTGCTTTGATTTCTCAAAGTCTAAAGATGTCAATCACCTGCCTCCCCGAGTCAGAGCAGGGGAATTCACACACACACACATGCACGCACACACACACACATAAACGATCCATCAACGTCCTCCTCCCACTCCCCTCCATCTCTATCTTGCTCTCCCTCGTCACTCCCCCTCAGCCATTCCACTATTTGAGAGTAATTTCATGTGCCAGCGTGGTGCATAATACACTTTTAATGGACAACTAATTCTCTGCCATTACTTCGTCAACATGATTACGGGATCTGCCGCTCGCAATCCTGAGGAGTTGGGCCCAGGCTTTTTAAATATACACAAGACATTAATGTGTCTCTATTCAGCTTTACATCAGGGGATGTCAGCCATTTACATAATGCTGCCATTGAGGTCTGTGACAGCCTCTCTCTCTCTTCCTCTCTGCCTCGCTCTCTCTCTCTCCTGCCCTGGCTCTATTTTTCGACATGATTTCTTTCCACAAAGGGCCTCAGAGCGCTGCCTTTTCCCTTCTCTCTCTCTCTCTCTGAGTCTATGAATGCTTGCACTTTCCACCAATGTCATGAAACAGAAGGTGGAGAGATGGAGGGAGAGAGAGAGAGAGAGGGGAGAAGGGATTAGGCGAGGTTGGTTTTTCTAAAGGGGTGTGAATGGGGAAAGTTGCCTTTCCATCACCTGTACAAAGACGGGATATCAGAGGATAAAAAGGGATGAGTGTATAATTTGACCACTTAAACGGCTAGTTCATTAGGCCTGTCAGGATAGCACTTCTCCGCCTGTCGGGAGCCGTGGCAGATATGCAAATCTGTTCCCTCGTGGAAGACGTGCTCTGCTCTCGCTTTCTGTTTTTTGAGAAGAAAACACGACATAAGCTGCAAAACACAAGCTCTGCACTAAAACAGCTTCATTTTAAAGCAAACATGTTTTCTTTTACTGTTTTTTAACAAAGAGATTAATCTTTTACGACGCTTTCGTAAAAAAAAAAAAAAAAGAAAAAGAAAAATCATCATAAAAGAGTCAGAAATAACACAATAGAGACACACACATACAAACACGGCGCCCTGGTGACTTAGGAAACATTTTCTCTCAGCTGGCAGGAAGTTCAGGCGGCGTCTGTACATAATAAAAGCCTCCGTCCGGTTTCGGTACCTTTTGGCCTCGGTGCTCAGCTTCGCGTGTGGTGTTTGTACAGTGTCGGTCCACTGTTACATCAAAGACACCAGCCGTGTTATTGTCTCCGCGGGGACATTTCCTATTGAGCTCTGTTTGATGTATGAGCGTGAGACACGATTGGCCACTGGGGCCAAATACAGGAAGTCGTCTTTCATGTTGTCGGACGCCATCTTGTCAGGTCACAGGCTGGTTTATGAGTCTCTCAGGAGCAGTTTAACATAATGAAATCTACTGTCGGGACTGAAGAAAGACGTGTCACAGAGAAATGAAATTTGTCACACATTTGAAGCTATATGCCATTACTGACCACAGTATCATGTAACTTGTTTACTGCCGTGTACAATGCATACTTGACATGAACAAGGCGGCTTTTTGACCAAAAGTGATACAACCATATGAGAATGCAGGCAGCTTGTGCTGTAGTCTGAGCAGTAATTGCCTCTAATGGAAAGACATATAATAGCAAGAGAGTAGGAAGGCCATATACCAGCTTAAGAGTGAGAGTGAGTACTTTTCTCTGGAAAATGGAAGGAAAAGCTTGTGTGTGTGTGTGTGTGTGTGTGTGTGTGCAGTCAGGGTGCTGCACTAGCGACCATAAGGTGGGTAACAGGTGTGTGTCCAGATGTCCAAAGAGCTCTCTCTCTCTCTCTCTCTGTGTGTGTGTGTGTGTTAGTAATGGTCTGGTCTGGTCTGTAATTTGTCACTATTGCCACCATTAAAGCAGCGCTCAACATGGCTGCATACATGTGGATGCGAACACATGTTCACTCTGAGAAAAGAAAAGATGATAAAGAAACAAGACGCTGGAGCTGAATGAGGCTGAGATCGACGTCTTTAACTCGTTACATTATAACCACAATAATTAAAATTAATAATAATCCAGACGTGTTTACATCGTCTGTTCAACCTCCTGACTTTATTCTGGTGATTCTGGTTCATTTCTATTTAAATTTATGTGAATTAGTTTCATTTATTTTATTATTAAATTGAAAAAATCTTTAAAAAAAGAACTCGAATTTCAAGGTTCTTTACAGTGTTATTTTTTGTACGTGTCAGTAAATTCAACCATTAAAGCAGATTTTGATCCATTTTCATTTTTATCTTTTCAACATTAGAAACATGAATATTTATATGAATCTATTCGATTCTTGTCAGATCAATCAGTCAGACAATCAAATGTTTCTGTTTTTACATAATTACATTTATATACATTTAATTAAATTATATGAATTTGATAAACTCAAAAGTTCCAGCTGTAAATTCACTGAATGGATGAAACTGGAGTTAAATTCCTTGTGTGTTTGTATGTAAACTTGACCATTAAAGCAGATTTTAATTCTGACTTTAACCATTTTCATCTAAATTCAAACTCAATCGTGTCATTTAAACATTAGGAACATTAATATTTAATGAATCTATTCAATAGATATCAGATGATGTGATGAAACGTCACAGTTACAATCCTCTGATCCTCTTTTTACTATTTAATTTCTAGGTTTTAACAGTTTCTATAAATTAAATAATCACTTTACTTTGCTGTGAAAGTAAAGATTTGTCACAAAAAAGTGACAATTACAGCACTTTTCTGCGGCGCTCGTATGAAATACTAATTGATGAAATTCAGATGTAAATACCCACTCGCTCTCAGAATGATTTTTTTACAATGTGACTGCTCATATAATATTGTTTTGACTGGTACGAGGCTGAGCATCGGCATCTGAGGCTCTGAGACAGTGACAGGTAAAAACACATGCTATATATGATAACAGACATTTCAATGAATAGCTGAACAGTGCCATTAGAGAGGTGAGGGGTGTGGAGCTATGCAGATCACAGAGCAATAGAAAGATGATATTGCTATTACCAGGTGTTGACACATGAGATTGCATTTACATTTTCATCCAATGGAAACCTAAACACAGACTGTTGTTTGTGAGATTTAGCCTCGAGGCGTGAATACCAAAACAGTAATCAATATGTAGAATAAATTGCATTGTAAAACATGAAAACCTGCAACATCCTGAGCTTTAAACACCTCCCCCTTTTCCTCCCCCGCACCCACACATCTCATCTGTCTTTGTCTCTCTTTTCTCTCATTCTCAGTCGTTTGGCTGCCGATTCTCATCCTTCACTTCCTCTCGCTTTTCATCCGACCATCTCTCTCTCTCTCTCTCTCTCTCTCTCTGGAGCTTGAATAGGTTGTCGGCGAGAGACTTCTCTGTGTTTGTGTTTCGTGTTGTCAATGGCAATGGCGTTATCAATTAGTGCAGCAGTGGGAGCCCAATTAACAGCATCAAACAGCTAATTAATAGAGCTGTGTGAGTTAGTAGCGCACAACAGCACACGGCATGACTCTAAGCTAGCACATGAATACACTGCAGGGGGACGAGGCTATACACTGACACACACACTCACGTATACGTACATGTATGTAAATACATCCTGAATATACGTTAACAAAGTCGACACAAGACGTCTGAAACAAACAAACACTCAAAGACAAAGAGAAGTGATGAGTCCACTGACACTTTCCATCTATTTGTTACAGTCACGTGTCCTGAGTTTAATTAGCAAACTCAGTCACAGCAAGAGAAGCAGCACATGACGTATAAAACAAAGGAAGAAGATGAGGAGGATGAATAAAGTTTATAGATCAGTCGACTTCTACATCTCGACCTGTTGATCTTTCACCTGAACAAAACTAACCTTAATGTAACGGTTTATTTGTCACTTCAAGTTTCCAGACGGTGCTGGTGTCTTTACTCAACTTTTTATTAAATCACTTGTTTCTTCTTTAACTAGACGAGACAAAACCGGTTTCTGTCTTCTCTCGTAGTGTTTTCATCCAGACAACAAACTAGTTATGAAGCAAAAAGGAAAAAGCTTGTTCTTCTTGTTCTCTGAGGTTTTTGTCTCAGTACTTGTTCAAATCAACTGCTCAGATCACAGTTATTTAACAACAATGATACAAAACATACGAGTGAACGCAGCAAAAATGATGAGAAACTAAAAGAAAAGAAGTGAGTGGATGGATATACACGCAGGGCAACAATAAGCTGCCTCTTCTCAATCGTGCCAATATTTTGGGGGGTTCCAATATTTTTCAGCACATACTTAACTCAGTCCACTGCAGCCAATAACACAAAGACAACCGAAGGCTACGAGGGTCTCGACGAGAAGACGACGGTCTGCCAGGGCCGGAGGCTACGAGAGACCAGACCAGACCAGCAGCCGTCGAGGCGACGAGGCTCCTTCTGCAGGATAAACCCCGGACATAAGACTGAGGCTCAGAGGCTGAAGTCATTGGCTGGAGAAGTGGCTGCACTTATGGCGACACACACTCATGTGAACACACACACACTGAGACAGATTTACAGGCACATGGGAATTCTTGAGAAAATTATGAAGCCGACTACGTCCCTGAGTTTTATTACTTAAAGCTCCAATTCAGTATATCAGAAATACTCTCTCTCTCTCTCTCTCTCTCTCTCTCTCTCTCTCTCTACACACACACACACACACACACACATTTTCTCAATCACTCACATGAGGTTGTGGTTATGGCTTAGGGAACACTCCAGCTCTATTCAATCAAACAGAGTACTCGGACTGAATCAGCTAAAGGTTAATTGCACCAACGTCCTTGTGCACATATGGACAGAAAATGTTTGTGTGTGTGTGTGTGTGTGTGTGTAAGTGTGTGTGTGTGTGTGTTTGTACGGATGAGTGTATCTGCTGAAACCCTTACCCAACTGCTGTATTGAAGTAAAATGCCTTTTTGTCGCAGACGGATTAGTGTGGACATAATCTATGTACATTTTCCCCCTAAGGAGGCAGACAAGTGGCTACTGGAGTATTTACCCTCCACCCCCCCACCCCCCAAACAGAAAAGCTGGAAAATTGTTTAGAACAGGTGCATGCCACCCTGTGAGCTGTGAGAAAGAAACGCTGCTCTGCGTCGACTACTTTCAAACCAAAATGTTTCATTCTCACCACTTTCATTTGTACTTTTTAAACCTGTGATTGAAGAACTTAAAATACAACGAGCAGGGACTTTTTTTTCCTGATAAATCAGAAGGGTCATAATTTGATTCATGGGACAGAAGTGAATCAAAAACATTTTTCTTCTACATACAATTATCTTTATTTTTTGGGAGCTCTAATTATTCCTTTTTCCTCTTAAAAAGATGGATATTTGTGCCACTTGAAGCCTCTAAAATGATTCAAATCAGACACTGAGAAGAAAAATCACGTTTTTGTCCAGAAATAAAATTTTGTTTTAAAAGAATAAAAAACAAAAATACTGTGAGATTAGAGCGGTATCTTTTATCAGGTACAATCACTGCCATTTTTTTGTCTTTTTGTCTTCAGATTTGAGAGTTTTTGAAACATCTGACTGGTGATTCACTGTTACATCCACCAACCTTGGTCCTATAACGACTTTACATCTACATGTGTGTGAGTTTGGACATTTGTATTTTACCTCGTGGGTCCGCGGGGCCTCAGAGTCACTGGCAGAGTGCCGGGCTGCGGCCTCGTTGACCTTCAAAGCAGAGATGAGGACCCTCTCCATCTCGCCAGCACCACTTGTGGCAGGAAGAGAGGCTCATTGACCGGCCCCTAATGGCCCCCTGGCCCACGGGAACATGGGTCGGCAGGTTAGAGCTGTTGCCCTGGTGACTGGAGGGTTGAAGAGATGGAAACAACAAGGTGAGGATGCTGCAGACAGAAGGTAATGCATCATAAATGAAGGTCGGCTGACATTTATTGGATAATATAAGATGATACAAGTGTTTAATTATCAACTGACTGATGTGGTTTACTGTGTCACTATTAACTCCGCTAACTTTATAGGAAACGGTTTGTTTACATCTGAATCTTTAAGGTTAAAACCTCCAACAACATGTTTACCTTCGCTCCACAACATCATGTATGTGACACTGGAAACATATTTAAACATTCACATGTTAAAGAAGAGAAAGTTTCTCTGTTTACAAACAAAATTCACGCTCAAGTTGAAACTTTGAAAATAAAAAACTACATTAGATATTAAATTCAGAGTGTTTTATGTGTGTAATTAATTCAAACTGCAGCTGTGTGTTTATCTGTTGCCTCATGTTAGAAAGATACTGAAACATTTTCATGTTAAAGAGCAGAAACTATTTCAGAAACCGTCGTAGTTAAAAATGAAATGAAACTAGTTTGAGTTGAGACGACTGGTTCCAGCTAAACCTCCAAATAAAAAAATATTAAATATTAAATAGTTGTCTTTTTACTTGTGATTTGCATTGAATTGGTTCTTAATTTAATTTGTAAGTAATGTTGAAAATAACATAATGTAGAAAAAAACATAATCTGTTGATCGATAACTGTGTTTCTTTGTTTATTAAATGTAAAGATTCACAAGCTGCTGATGAGTTGGTGGTCCCACACACACACACACACACACACACACACACACACACACACACTGACTGATGCTCCACTGATTAACTGAGTCACAGGGAAACAATAGTAAAGAAAGCAGCTGCACGTCTGCAGAGGCAGGTGTTAATTCAGCTCGGCTCCTGGCGGCTAATGTCGGCCCTCTGCCATTAAAAGTCGGGTAAATACTGCCACAAGAGACTGTCAACATTTATAGGGAGGACTCTCGACCAACACAAACCACTTGTGTCGTTCTGTTCCCGTCTTCCTCTCTCAGCCCCTCGTTTCCACCCAGTCTGACCTAATCAGCGATAAGTTGAGTGCTTTCGTCAACAGCTCGGCCCCTTTAATTAGCAGCCTATTGCTATAAGATCATGAGTACGGCGTCACGTCGCTGAGTGAGTGTGCATGTGGGTGTGTGTACTGTATATCGACGGCCTCCGGGCTGACCTTGGCTCGCTGCAGTCAGGCAGCTAATAAGTCGGCGGCTGAACTCCTGCACATGCAGATGGAGAGATTTAATGGGTATTAGAGGTGGAAAGGCTCAGCAGGTAAATGAGGTTAAATATAAGCAGCCTAAAGATACAGACGAGGCTACGACACCACAGCAAAACAGAAACCGTCACGTTTCCAGATCTTATAACCACCGACTCCAGGTGACTACATTAAAACACCCAATTCCACCTCCACATGTTTCTCAATCCCTTCTCCTGTAATGGAAAACATTATTGTCGTCAAGGCCAGCGTCAGGTGTGTGTGTGTGTGTGTGTGTGTCTGTGTGTGTGTGTGTCTGTGTGTGTGTGTGTAGGGTGGGGGGGGCTCCTACTCTGCCACGTCAACTCGTACTCGATGGCTTTCTAAATTAAAAAAAAATGCTCTCAGGGACTTTGCTGCATTCCACTTCATGAGCACAAACAAACGGAGCAAAAAGCCATTCTGCAGGAGGAGGAGGAGGAGAGGGTGGAGGAGGGGGGTGGTGGGGGTGGTGGGGGTGGGGAGGCAGCCAGAAAAAGCCCCTTAAAAATCACAGAGCGGTGGAGGTGGTGGTGCAGGAGAGAGGAGGGGTGGGGGGTGGTGGCAGGAAGGCAAGCAGACGGAGCTGAAAAACCAAAGTGACTCCACTACCGATAATGAGCGGATCATTTAAAAAGCCTCCTCAAATTGCCTTGAGGAGGAGAAGAGAGAGGAAAAGGCTTGAAAGGTTTTGAGAGATTTTTGGGCGATGGACAGAGTGGTGAGGGGTGGAGGCTGATGGAGGAGGAGGAGGGGGGTGCAAAACACAACAAGAGACCTGTAAACATGTTCCACACACACAGAAACATGTGGTGTATCCATGTGTGTCAGAGGTGAAGCTGATCACATGACCATCATCTAAACACGCTGAGAGTTTATAATGTTTCTACAGTTTTAAATGAATTTATAACCTGAGAGAAACACGAGCAAAGTGAAGCTTAAAAATAAAATATACATAAACGATTTCTACGTTAAATTACAGGTCAGGGCCACATGAGGCAGCATCCTCAACTACTCAACGTTGATAATAAATAAAGAAATAAATAAGATCAAATATAGTTTGAATAAAAAGATCAATCCATTCGACTCAGATTAAATTAAATACTTGACTGACCTCGTCTGTCAAAAACAGGAAAACAAATGAAGACGTGTGAAGAGCTGCAGCAACAACATGCCAGTCAAAATACACAGGAGTGTGTGTGTGTGTGTGTGTGTGTGTGTGTGTGTGCCATGCAGCAGCAGCAGCAGCAGCAGCAGCAGCAGCAGCAGCAGCAGCAGCAGTGGCAACCAACCAAAGGCCCCGGGGACGACACAGTATCAACAAAACACAACACGATACAACGTGTCTGCTCCACAGCTGAGCCTGAAGAGTGTGTGTGTGTGTGTGTGTGTGTGTGTGGTTGTTAGCGTGCGACTACAACCAGTGCAGAGTGTCAGAGGTGGATGTCATCACTGTGTTTGTGTGGTTGAAGAGGACGGATACAAACACAGGATATGTGGTTGTAATTTTACAGCTGCCACAAGAGATGAACATCAGAGTGAACGGAGACGAATTCAAAATTAATTATCACCAGAGTTTGATGGACTCAGTTTATAAATAAAAGACTTTAACTCATTGTTTTACTTTCACAGCTTCAGTCAAAGTCCTGACTGATGTCTGGGATATTGATATTGATGAAAAACTTTTTCTGACAACATATTAGTCGCTGATGTGAACATGGATCAAACTATTGTAATAAAGAGGATGGTGGATTAGAGATTATAAATTCAAATTAATGGAAATTTCTTTTTATACATTTAAGTAACAATGAATAAAAAAAAAAACAATCTTATATTGCTTCATAGTGAATCATTCAGTAACTAAACAACAGAAATTAGTTTAAATATTGAGTTTATTTTGTTCATAAAACCAGAAACTCGACTTCAAATGACCTAAAGTTTCTCTGCGTCACCTTGATCTTCACTATTATTCTGTCAAATTCAAATTTAATTTCAATGTTCTGATGTGAAATGATGAATCAGAACCCAGAGGATGAAGTTTCCTGGTGATTTAAACGTTCATCAGCATCAAGTTTTCTGAATCAAACATCTGAATGTTTCTAATGTTTCTAATGTTTCTAATGTTTCTAATGTTCACCATCCACCACTCACTTCCTTCCTTCCTCCCCCCTCCTCCCCCCATGCTGCCTCTCTCCCCCTCTCCTCTCTTCCTTCCCTCTCCATCTTGACACAGTGCACTGAGCCTAATCGTGGATAATTGGGTGGGAGGGGCAGTGGGCCGGCCCTGCCTTTGTGTGCAAAGGGCAAGTGGTCAAGTTAATGGGGCCCTTGTGTCGAGCTGGGAGCACTCTGTCTCTCTCTTTCTCTCTGTTCGATCACTCACTCGGCCAGTCAATCTCTGTCTCTCAGTCAGGTTCCTTTTTCTTTCACGGGTGACGATTTCCCTGCTGTTTCGATCCGGTTCCACCTCATTTCCAGCTGTCTCACTTCGGCTTCACTTCCAGACGTTCAGGGCGTCTCGGTCTCGTCCCATTTCTGTTCTCTCCTCCTCCTCTTCTGCAGATTTGACTATCTCCTCTGTGTGTCTGTGGCAGAGTGTTGGGGAGGAGAGAACAGACCTCTTTAAAATATCAAAAGACAGATCAGGAGGCCTCGCTGCTCCCTCCTCCTCCTCCTCCTCCTCCTCGCTGATAAACAGAAGAGTGAACTCGTAGGATTAGCTGCTGTGCTGCTTCCCTCCCTCTGTCTCCCTCTCTCTTTTCTTCCTGTGGAGGAGAAGACTGTTGACTGGTCTTGATATGTGTGTGTTTCTCTATGTGTGTGTGTGTGTGTGTGTGTGTGTGTGTGTGTGTTACCTTGTCTGGCACCAGCTCCTCCTGCAGGAGTCCATTGTGTTTGAATCACAGGCCTCAGTCGATCTGAATCTGAAGAAAACTTTATTACATCTGTCGACACTTAAAACTCTCTTTAAAACTTCAAAGGTTCAAACATCATCAATGTTCAATCTGGAATCGTTCATGATCAGAAATGGATGAAGCTCCAACACATCCACTGCAAATAAAAAATAAAATGAAATAAACAAATAAATAAAATAGAAAAAAGTAAATAAATAATAATAATGATTAAAGAATACAATGAATAAATAAAAAGTAAAAAAATACAAATTAGGCAAATAAATATATGAAAATGAAAATAAATAAATACAAATAATCTCATACAAGGCAGATAAATGAAGTCAACATGTCCCAATATTCATATAAACTCGTCCAGGTTTCCATAAATAAATATATCTATAACTCAATGTATCATATCATATTATATATTATCATCAACCAGCTCCACAAAACATCTATCTATGCTCACATATATATATCAATGTTTTTTGTATTTGTGACAATTGTTTTTGGAAGAAAAAAAATCCAAAGTCCAAAAATTTCGTGAAGAAAATCTATTTATTTTAATTCATTGACAAATAAAATCACACCTGCTGTTTACAGTGAAGCAGAGTCTGATAAACTGAGGCCACGTCCACGTTAAAGTAGGTTAACTGAAACATTTCATTAAATCTTTTATTCTTTTTCAAACAAAAAAAAACCCTCCAAACTATAATAGAAACAGTTGTTTTAGACCATGCACACAACACTAGAGGCAGCAGCTTCGTTTACTTTCTTCAACTTCACGTTTTGGTTTTTTTATCGACAAAAAAAAAAAAAAGAAACTGATCCAGTTTGACGTTGATCTGGATTCATGTGGACACGGCCGACAATTTACCAACAGTTTTCATTCATTAACAGTTCAGCTGAGACATCCCATAATACAGTGTGATAATAAACATGTGGTACAGATCCGAACGCCGTGGTCGTCAACGCTGAAAGACCACGAGACGGTTTCTAGTCTGATCTCACAGTGAAAAGTGAAGAGAACGAGTCTGAACGTCACTAACCTCAGGAAGTAGTGACATCATCGCCATCATCGTCACGTCAACGTCACTAATCTCACGACAGGAAGTAGTGACATCATCATCATCATCGTCACGTCAACGTCACTAACCTCAGGAAGTAGTGACATCATCATCATCATCGTCATGTCAACGTCACTAATCTCACGACAGGAAGTAGTGACATCATCATCATCATCGTCATGTCAACGTCACTAACTTTATGACAGGAAGTAGTGACATCATCATCGTCACGTGAACATCACTAACCTCACGACAGGAAGAGGTGACAATATCATCATCGTGATGATGTCATCATCAGTGACATCATCACGACTACTTCCTGTCGTGAGGTCAGTGACATGAACGCACCAGGTGAAGACTTCGTCTTTAAAAGAGGCAGTGAAGTTTCAAGAAGCAGCAGAGCAGATGTGGCAATGAAACAGTGGCGGCCGATGACATCAGCGACGGTGATGATGTCACAGCTGAGATGGTTTCGAAGATAAACAATAAACTGCAGCACAGATTCAAACGTGATTAAATGCACTTTAACACCTCAAACACCGAGACCACTGATAAACAGGACTAGGTTAGTTTCACAAAGGGAAAATACTTTAGTTTTTGTTTCTGAACGTTGATTATTCTTCTGTCTTTTTGTTGCTGTTGACATGAGGAACATTAACACCAACAGCAGCTGTAGTTGGATACTCCCTGCATAGCTTGTTAGCTGCTGTTTAACACAGTGACTTATGGAAACACTTTACTAGTGAAAGGTACAACTTGGCGTTTTTTGTTTTTAGTTTTTTTTTAAATACAACATAAAGAAGAAACAGTTAAAAGCGAAAAAAGTGAAAAGACCTGAGTATAAAAACTGTGTTGGTAGAAAAAACATGGCAACAGATAAATTAGATATAATATTCTAATCTGATGTTAGAGATTAAAATATAGTTTAAACATCTTCATTTCTCTGAATATTGAATATTAACAGTAAATCAATCACCTCCTCAACAAGCAAGAAATAAAGTTTGATCATTTAAACATCGAAAAACTGAATCTATAACAACTGAACAAACCTGAACAAATATAACAAGTATTCATTTCCCTGTCAACTCTCATTTATTCCTGGCACATCTAAATCAAATCAAAATTAAACAAAAACGATGATTATTTAATAGTTTTTTTTTATCTATTCCACAGTATCCGGGTCACGTGTTGATAAATGTAAATAAAATAAAACTTCACAACTAATATACATGTATCATCCGTCTCTTTAGACACATTCAAACGTTAATAAACTATGTGAGTAGCAGTTGAAGAGTGAGAACAAGTGTCTATTGTCCACTTCAAACAGATTATAACACCCAGAGCTGTGCAGAATTAAATTAAAGTGTGATGTAGTGTGGATTATTTCTGTCCAAGCTGTAGCTCCTGCGCAGCAACAGTCGAACAGTCGTCGCTCTCAGTCTCTTATGTTAATGCACCGTTGTAATAAATGTACAAAAGAAGTTCTTAACACTGACCTCTGACTGAGTGAATGAGTTGTAGCCGGAGAAATTAGAGCGGGAGAAGAAGAAGGGAATGAGGAGAAATAAAGGAAACTGTGAGCTGCTCCACAGTGTGTGACAGCTGATGAATTAGAGCTGACCTCCATGCTGAGGCCAGAAACACAGTGGCACAGGTTAATACGGGTGGTTAAAGAGGCCTGAACCACCAGATAACTGAAACCCACAGTAACCATGAGGCCGTATCACTGACTATTGATCAACCACAGAAACCAGCAGCTGAGGTTTTTCATCTTATGACAGATGATTAAAAAAAAAAAAGAAACTCTAAGATTAAACCGTCTCCTCTCTTCAGATCCACTAAACGAAACATGCACAAACCTCATCTCATGTTAAACAACCTGCTCTGATCTAATACTGATCAGGTTAATCAACTCATCAGTGGATCATCGTGTTGATCTCAGTGGTTGTGGTTCAGTGACGTTGGCCGACGGGTTGAGGTGATTTGGTCAAAGTGATGAGTAGAGGATAGTGGATGTTCTCATCATACGCTTCTTTTCCTTCTCTCTGCATCTGAAAAAAATACAAACAAAAGATGAAAAATATCACCACAATAAACCAGAAAAAATACACAGTTATATGAAATATTTAAATTAGTTGTATTTGCTTTTATTATTTCTCTCAGGATTTTTAATGTCAACTTGATGTATACATCTATACATATAAATATTTAAGGATTTTAAAGTTTGATTCCATCAAGATTAAATTAACTTAATGAAACCAAATATTACATTTTATTATTGATTCATTTATCATTTGTTCTCTTGATCATTTTAATTTCCTGGTTCATAGAATCTAATAAAACTGTGACGTTTCATATGTTTCCTTTAAACTGTTAATGTTAAACAGACTTTCGCAGTTTTAGACATGAAGCAGATAATCAGGTCCTTCAGTGTCAAACAATCACAGACTTATGAGAGAGAGTTTAGTGTCTCGTGTGTGTGTGTGTGTGTGTGTGTGTGTGTGTTACTGTGTGTGAACATGACAATGTTTCTTCACAACAAACAGAAACTCTTCTACAAACTAAAACTAAAACAACAGCTTTAAACTCGATAACAACTTCATCAGATCATCAACTGGTTCCTCACTTTATCATCTGAACATGAACAATATAAAACATTAACAGGTTGAATGTAAACACAGTTTGTGGTTCATTAGGTTGGATGTTAGGACGTGTTCATGCTGACATCATTAGCTCTGTTGTAGCATGTTTCAACAGAGAAACAATGACAAACAGTTTGACCAAAGTTAAATTTCTGTGTTAAAAAACACCAATAAATAAATAAATAACATATAGATGGATGGATGATGGATGGATGATAGATGGATGATGGATGATGGATGGATGATAGATGGATGATGGATGGATGATAGATGATGGATGGATGATGGATGATGGATGGATGGATGGATGATGGATGATGGATGGATGATGGATGGATGGATGATGGATGATGGATGATGGATGGATGATGGATGATGGATGGATGGATGGATGATGGATGGATGATGGATGGATGATAGATGGATGATGGATGGATGATAGATGATGGATGGATGATGGATGATGGATGGATGATAGATGATGGATGGATGATAGATGATGGATGGATGATAGATGGATGGATGATGGATGATAGATGATGGATGATAGATGATGGATGGATGGATGATGGATGATGGATGGATGATAGATGATGGATGGATGGATGATGGATGATGGATGGATGATAGATGATGGATGGATGATGGATGATGGATGATGGATGATGGATGATAGATGATGGATGGATGATAGATGATGGATGGATGATGGATGATGATGATGATGATGATGATAGATGATGGATGGATGATGGATGATGGATGGATGATGGATGATAGATGATGGATGGATGATAGATGATGGATGGATGATAGATGATGGATGATGGATGGATGATAGATGATGGATGGATGATAGATGATGGATGGATGATGGATGATGGATGATAGATGGATGATGGATGGATGGATGGATGATGGATGATGGATGGATGATGGATAATGGATGGATGATGGATGATGGATAATGGATGGATGATGGATGATAGATGATGGATGGATGATGGATGATGGATGGATGATGGATGATGGATGGATGATGGATAATGGATGGATGATGGATGATAGATGGATGATGGATGGATGGATGGATGGATGGATGGATGATGGATGGATGGATGATGATGGATGATAAATAAACCACAAAGTCACAACACCCTGAAAAAATGGGTTTTGTGTGTTTTACCTGCTGTGACCTCAGTTTCTCAGTTTCTTTTATTTTGTTAAATATGAACAAACTGCTGGTGTCTGACTCTGCCCCCCCACCCACCCCCCACCCTCCTCCTCTGCCCTTCATGTGTGTTATCTGACTGTGACCATCCCTGCAGGCACCGGCCGGTGGTTGAACCTGTGACCCCCACAGAGAGAGAGGAGGGAGGGAGCAGAGAGCCCAGGGGGTTGTTGGGCGTGGAGGGGCAGCTGCCAGCCCCCTGTACTAAGCCTGCGACGGGGACCATGGCCAGCATTCACATTCAAATGCTACCAGGCGGAAGGAGCAAGGAAGCGATAGATGGAGGATGGAGGGGTGGAGGGGGGAGTCAGGGAGGGAGGGAGCTGAGAGCTCGTAGAGGTGAAAAGTTTAACAAGCAAAGCTGTTCCTCCTGATCGCAGGCTGCCTAATCAGCTTCATGGGTGGCTGGCTAAATCGGCTCTCAACCTGACCCCCCACCCACCTCCCCCACAATCTTTTCTCTTTTTTTTTTTCCTCTTTCCAAGGTGCAAGTCATTTATTTTATTGCCACTTTTTGCCTCTTAGCTTCTGTCCCTTTCTGTCCTTCTGTGGTTTTACCCCCTGCTTTTTTCTTTTTAGTTTATTCTCGCTCTGTTTGTGTAGAAAAAGTGAACAAGGTGGAGGAAGAGGAGGAGGAAGAAGAGGAGGGGGGCGACTCTGAGACAAGGGAGGGAAGGGATGAACCGGATGTCTGAGGTCTCTCTCGGCAGGATTAGGAAACAGAGAATGAGGGATTGGGTGGATGGAGAGATGAGTAGAGGAAGGGATAGAAGGACAGGCTTGAATAAATAGAGAAGTGGGTTGTGATGTAGGAAATGGGAAGATAGAGGGAGGAGGAGGGGGGAGGAGAGGGGGAGACGGGTGAGGGAAGATGTTGGAGAAAAGGAGGAGAGTGTGAGTGCATGGACACAGTGGGGAGACTATTTATGCATGTGAGAGAGACGGGGATACACACATGTACACACACACACACACACACACACACACACTGTGCATATGTGTGTGTGTGTAAGAGAGAGAGAAATTAAAATTCATGACTCTCTCTTCACAACCATTTGAGTAACAAGATTAAGATGGCGGGTTAGAAAATAGCGCTGGCATTATCAGGCTGCTTGCAGTCCCTCCAGCTGCTTGCCTCTCTATTCCACAACAGTGGGGATAAGAGGATAACGCGCTAGCCCTGTCTGCCCGTCCCAGCACACGCCTCACACACACACACACACTCTAAAACACACACACCGTTCTTAAACACACCAGGTCTGCCTGCTGTCTGCAGTCCCTCCAGTGTGTTTATGTCAGAGAGCAGAAGTGTGTGTGGTTGTGCTCTCTCTCTCTTTCTCTCTCTCTCTCTCTGCTTTTTATTTTTGTTGTTGTTTTCTTTTTTACACAAACACATGCAAAGCAAGCGGCTACGACAGTTCGATGGCTACGACTGACAGTTATTTTCCAAAACCAAATCAAAAAAATTTGACGTGTGTCAAAAAAAAACCGTGGTGGCACGGCGACGAATGCCAGCGTTTGTTTAACAGCGTCTGTGCCAGATGGAGGAGCTTGTGAGTCGCTAAGGGAGCATGAAAAGAAGTAAACTCAGCCAAAATTACACATGTGGAAACTAAACTCAACCAATTATATGATATTGTGGCGCCGTAGTAGTGTGAGATACTTGGATTTTCACTGGAGCGAAGTGAAACGTGACAAAGATTTAGAGACAATTTGTTATTTTCTACGAAACTTTCATCTGTTTCATCTGTTCTGTGTCTGAGATTTATTGACTGAACAGACGACGGTGAACCACAGAAACTAACTGTTGTAACTCTCACAAACGTTAGCTTTTTAATCCATAGTTTTTATATATAAATGTATACAGGTGCTTTTTGTGTAGAAACGTCTTTGATCTTTTTAAGCTTCAGTGAAAGAAAATCCATAGAGTGTGTTTTACTGCCGGGTCTGATATGCATTTGTCTTGTGTTTCTGAAAGTAAATATAGTGAAGAAAGCTAATCTGTAGCGTAAATGAGCAGCAGCTGCTCATTTATGTGTGTGTGTGTGTGTGTGTGTGTGTGTGTGTATAATGTCTGGCCAATACGCTGTCTGAGTGATGTCTGGACTGTGTGGGATTGTGATATAGCTCGTTCTCATTTCTTAGCTGTGTGTGCACATTGTGTGTGTATGTGTGTGTGTGTGTGTCGGTCAGTCTCTCTCTCACACACACACACACTCTGGGGTTGTTCAGTGTTCATCAGAAGATAAGCAGAGGAGACTTAATCACCTTCAGTTGTGAGGGGGGCACTTCATCTCGTCCTCATATCCACATGCAGCACCTGACCCCACTGTGTGTGTGTGTGTGTGTGTGTGTGTGTGTGTGTGTGTGTGTGTGTGTGTGTGTGTGTGTGTGTGTGTGTGTTTACTGGTAGAAGTGTTTATTTCAAAACCGAGCTGAATGGTTTGTGACGAACCGTGTTTCATATCAAAGAAAAAAAGTCTGATTTCCGGTGGAATATTAATGTGACTTTATCTCATCTTTGTCACTAAAAATTTTCTGGTGATTTTCTGGTGATTTTCACCACAAAATCAATTCTCTCAGCAGCTTTTAACAAACAACGTTGAGTTCCTGTTTAATTTAAATTTTTTCTTCTTTTGTTTTGACTGAAAAGCTTCTTTTAATAATCAGAGGAGAAACTTAACAAACATTATTTAACTTATTAAATGTAACATTTTATAGGACGTGAAGCTCTAGAAGTTTGTATTTAAGTTAAATGAAGAACTTCTGGTGACTGAGTCTATGAATTAGTCATTTTTCGTCTTATTTTTTTAATAAAAAGACATAAACAGTTGGTTTGTATAAACTGTGACTGGTTCATGTGATTAGAAGAACATGCAGATCAATATGTATCAATATTCAATTTATTCAAAGACCAGAATTAACTTTATAGAAAGTCTTATTACTATTCTATTCTTTTTGTCTAAACTTTCTCATTAGTTGTGTTTTTCTTGTTCAGTGAAATAAATATCTGATATTTTGTAAATATCAGATAGTAAATATCATTTGAACATATGAGATTATCCTGCTATTGTAATCATTTTCTTGGTGTATTTTTTTCTTCTACTTTCTCTGTCTCTTATTCTTTTTTATTCTTATTTGTTTTTTTTTTAATTCAATTTTACATCATTTATATACTTTTATTTCATTTTGTATGATTATTTATATACATCTCAGCAGCAGCATCACAACAAAGAAAGAATTTCATTGCACAGGGAAAACTTGCTTTCTTCTTGTATATGACGATAAACACTTCGAGTCTTGAATCTAGTTGTTGGTTTGAACAAGTGAAGTCAGGTTGAATGTGTGAAGTGGATCTGGATCTGGACCTGGATCTGGATCTTCACTGTGAGTGTCCACATATGCAGATAAATCCACTTTAGTCTCTTAATGATGATTTAAATTGTTGAAATTTGTTCTCTACAAACTAATAAAACTTCTTCACCTTTAACTTCAGTAAATAAAAACGTCGACCTAATTTTCCCTCAACCTGAGTCAGAGACAGTCAAAGGTCTGAGTGTGATGTGATGTTGAAGTTTTTACGTCGTATAATCATGATCAGCTCAGTTTGACCAAGAGATAACAGCTGGACTCCACTTCTTCTCTAACACCAGCTGATCCTGGTTTTCTCTTCCTCCATCTTTCTGTTTTTAATGCAGCGTCGAGTTAAGTCAACTTGTTTTCACAAAGTGTCTCAACGACGGGATAATCCTCAGGTCTTTATTAGAGCTGAGTGTGTTGGATTGTTTATGAAGTTGGAACAGGTTTTAAACATTAAACAGCTTTTTGTGTTTTAAACTAGAGCAAACAGACCTGACGTTCATGTGTTTTATTATTTCACAGGATGCTTATTTTCTTCTTCCTCAACATCTTTCTTACCTTTAAATGAACATCCCAGACCTGAGTGTCGTACTGCTGGTGTTGACTCATACACAGTCCGGCCTGTTGAGCCAGTTGACAGAAGAGTGTCAGAGTTTCACCTCGAAGTGGAGCGAACACCAGCGCTGTTCCCTGGACGGACAACGAGACGAGGATGAGCAGAGCTGGTGATTTAGAGATGTTTTAATTTCAACACAACATAAAAGAGACTTTCACAAAACTAAAGCTGCAGGATGAATGTTGCTTTTATCTGATGATGTTTCTGGTTTAAGAAGACGAGTCTGTTCATCGTCCACATGGAGCTTTGTTTCTGTCCAGTTCTTCTCTGTCCTCAGACTCTTGACATTAGACGTCTGTCTTTAGTCCTGACGGTTCGTTCAGTGAAGCAGCTTCATCATGGAAATAGAAACATTAAAGTGACGTCCAGAGCAACATGAACCAGAGTCTGTTTCACCATGAATACGAGTCAAACTCCCCTCAACAGATATGTTACGTTGGTTGAAGTAATATCCAGTTTGACCGTCTTTTGTTTTCACAACCAAATAGTTAACAATGAAAGTAAATGGGGCAGTCAGCCAAACGTATCTAAACTGTCATTTTTTAACCACTAATAAAGCTCAAAATATCACTTCACTTCAGCAGTAGCATGAATATTGTCGTCATTTTCCTGAACAACAGCCGCTGTGTTAGTGAAGAGAAGAGGAAAATGTTGAATCTGCTGATGTGGAACAACCTTCATCACCAGTTGTTATAAAACCAGACGTTGGGTAAGTCTTGTAAAACAGTGTTTTTAATAAACTCTGGGTTCACTTACTAAGTTATCAGTACTTCAGTTTATGTGTAGGGACCCTATTCATGGACCATCACTTTAAAAGGATCGTTCGATATCAAATTTTTCAAATGAAGATCGATATAAATCAACTCTATATATAGATCTCAGCTCTGCTGGACAGTCAGTATTTACATCCAATAATTTCTTTTATTTCTTTACGCTACAAATTCGATGATAAACTAAAAATCTGCAGCAAAAATCCAACAAACTAAATGTAAAAATGTGAACATACACATGTTAATGTGAATTTATCACCTCATGAGAACGAGAGAAAGAAAGAAGGAGCAAGTGTGTGTGTGTGTGTGTGTGTGTGTGTGTGCATGCATCACAGATGTCCTGCAAACACTAAGAGGATTACCAAGAGGTTCAAAGTTTCTTTTGAAATCCTTCAGCTTTCAGTTTTATTTCATGTTGATCGTGTTATTATTGTTTTAATTAAATGGAGCAAAGAGGGATGTTCACACAAACATACAAAGACACACACACACACACACACACACACACTGACACAACACTGAGCTGAATGAACACAAAGGCAGAGGAAACAGCAGGATCGCCCTGTTTGACAGATGATTTTTCGTCTGTAAATCCAGTTGCAGTGTTTTCTCTCCAGCCTCCCCTCGCTCTTTTTTTTTTTTTTTAAATCACAGCAAAAGCAAACAAACAGACAGAAAATCCTGGAAGCTCTAATCAGCTGATTAAGAGGGATCCGGTCCAACGGATGGACCACCTCTGTCACAAACCACAAATTAGTGCCATTAGATGTGAGAATTAATTGTTGCTTTGTTAATTGTTTGATCAGATTAGTAAATTATTAAATATTTGGCAGTAAAGCTTGTTGTGGCAGCGACTGTCTGACGCTCGACGTTCAAATCATATTAGTCAGTGAATTATGTGGATTAAAGACAGAGATGTGAAGAGATTTAACATGCAGATGTCACGTCTGTCACATCAACATCTGGGACGTTAATTCAGGTTGTAACGACGTGAAAACGTGTGGTTTAATGTGACCTATCCATCGCTTCAACTCCAGCAGAATGAAAGTGAAGTGAAGTGCAGGGATTTCCCTGGAGGTGCTGACATCTTTTAAAAACTGTTCAACTTGTGTTGGATTATCCTCAGATGGTCAGTCAGCAGTTTTCTTACAGATTATTTCTACTGTAGAAAGTATTTTTAGTGAGTTCACATCGAGGTTTGTGACTTCATCAGAGAAACACAAACTTAATGTCGTTGCTTCTTTCTGTAATGTGATATTTAACATCTTCATAACGTCTCTAGAAAAGATTTAAACCAACAGCCACGTTGGTTTTATATTTCTGTCCTTCCTCCTCCTCCTCCTCCTCCCTATCTCCTTCCCCTCTGTGCCATTTTCATGTCTTCTTCAGAAACAGATATTCTGGCCTCTGTACTTAAAATGCCCCCCCCTCTTTTCTGTGATGAATATAAACTCAACCCTATCTCTTCCAGCCTTTTGCTTTTTTCCCTCCGGTTTGCTTTGGCTGTCACAGCATGAGGTCCTATCGCGAGGCCAAAAGGGAGAAGTTGCCTCGGATTTATGATGAAGGGAAATCATGAAAGAAAGAAAGAGATGGAGATCAGAGCGACACATTCAAGTTGCTCATAATAAGCATTAAAGCATTACATGATATTAATCCTGTCACACTGTTAATGTGTATAGGGGTTTGGGGCGAGGCCTAATTATGATAGAGAGGAGTGGGCGGAGATTTAGAGGAAGGGGGATAAGCTCTGATATATACAGTACACACACACACACACACACACACACACACACACACACACACACTTACGTTGGGCTGCAGTAATCTCCTTATAGCATCAACCAGGCTGGCTCTGTACTGGTCCAGAAACAAACTGCGAAGCAGAGGAAAGAGTGGATGAAGATTCATTGGTTTCGATAGAAACTCCTGATAAACAACAGCCTATTTATTTTCCTTTGTTTACAAATAAATCCAGCGACAGGAAGCAGGAAGAGGAGGAAACAATTTGCATGAGTAAGATGCTCGTCTCTTCTTTTCTCTCTGAGTTTCCATGTGTTTTCACTTCAGCCTGACAGGAATGCAGAGCATCAGAGGATCCAGCGTGCACAGATACAATTACCTACAGTAAACACACACACACAAGTGTGTGTTTGTTTGTGCAGACATACACACATTTACTGAGACACTTCAAAGCTTCACAAAGCACCTTGAATTTGTGAATTAATACCTGGGATGTGAGCTTTGTAGTTAATACGAAGATATAAGAACAAAAACAAACGAACAAAGAGAGAAAAAAATAAACAGTTAACTGGTTCCATTGTAAAATTAAACTTCACTGTCAATTCAACATGACAGTAACAGAGACAACACACACACTTTCAATATGTGAACAGCTTCATTTTAAATAATGAACATATCGTATATAAAATGAGTGAAGTGAAGTCACAGCTGAGACTGATGATCTGAGGTGAAGGATCCATTTACATGTTGTTGTGTGCGTCCGTGTGAGAGTGAGCAGATTCAACATTTTCCTGAACAACAGACTGATGTGTCAGTGAAGAGCCAAGAAAATGATGAATCTGCTGTAACAGTGTTTAAACTTGAGAGAGATCAGAGCAGGTTTACAGTAAAGTGCTTTGAGATAAATGTGTTTATGATTTGGGTGAAACTACATGAACTCAGGTCTTAATGTTGACTGAGACAAACAAGACAAACAAAAAGACACATTAACGTTCCTGTTTTCACCTGAACAAAGGTGGATCGACCTGAATGTGAGAGTGTTTCTCCTGTCGACTGAAACGACACATAACTGGAGTCTGATACAATGAGACATGTCCATCGACAGGAACATTTAGATTCAACTTTCTTCTTGTGTGACGGAGTCTGAGGGAAAAATAAACGATTAACATCTTCACACCCTGAACATAAAAGTCTTTGTTTGATAGAATTAAAGTCCAAACCAGAGGGAAACTGTAAGAAACTGTTGGAGGTGAAAAACTGGAAACTTTTCAAAAATGAAATGAAAATGAAATGAAATATCAAATTCAATTTAGTTTTTCTGAGAGTTTCAGAGGAAAGACAGAGAGATGTGGTTTAATATCTAATACGGGTGTAAATATCATGTGAGCAGTGACACACTGAGATTTAATTTCTTCATCTCAACGTGAATTTGAAACATGTTGATTTTACAAAAAACAGAGACATTTTTAGATGAAACCTAAATCTGCTGCAACACCTGTCTCCATATCCACAATGACACTTTCAATCCATTATGCAACTAAGTGTGTGTGTGTGTGTGTGTGTGTGTGTGTGTGTGTGTGTGTACCTATTATCACAGATGAGAGTGGAGTAATTTGACTAAAATGCAACAATTCAGTGCAGATTTGACATAATCCCACACGTCCGTTCAACTGGACAGAAGAGCAACGATCACAACCTCTGACCTCATGTGAAATCCTACAAACACAGAACAAATATGTTCCCTAAGATTATACACGTATGTGTGTGTGATAAAAACGCAGCTCTACACACTCCGACAGAAAGCAGGATGTGTTCACGTACGTGTCGAGTTTATTTTTCCTTCTGAGGTGCAAAGTTTATTTGACTTGAAAGGTGAGAGGTTTGTGTTTGGTTTATTTAGCCACAGATATCAGTTCACGGGAAAAGTGAGTGGAAATGAAAACAAGGAAGTGAGCGAGTTGGGTGGAGGTGACACTGACACACACATACACACACACACACACACTGAGGTACAGAGGAAGGACAGTGTGTCATTCAAAGGGCAACAAAATAAAAGGTTGAGTGTAAAAAAAAGTGCAACTGGTTTGTTACAGATGAAAGATTTTGACGAAGTCGAATTCAAACTGGTCGCAAATAAAGTCACATAAAGTAAAGTTTATAAAACGTCTCTCAACTTCCTCTAAAGAATGAAAACCAGCAGTCACGTCACTGACTGGTTGTTTCCTGGTTGTTAATGATGTGACAGTAATTTATTTATCAACTCTCAGATTGAGCGTTCGTCACCTCTGATTCTCCACAGACACACGCTCATTGTCTCCTCTGACCCGTCTACACCCAGGACGGCCCCGCCCTCTGACCTCTGACCTCCAGACAAAACTAAGTAGAGGTCAAAGGTCACGACATGGGTGTGAGAGACGCGTTGCTGCTATATTTGTCACATGTGAACGTACAGGATGTTGTCGAAGCTGCCGGGTGAGACCATGAAAACACATGACTTCATCCACTGAAACGCTGGTTTCCACAGAGGAAATGTAAAGTTTAAGATGTAAGGATGTATATGTGTGTATGTACACACACCAGGGTGTGACGGTGGAACTTCACTACATTTATTTACTGTTATATTCAACCTGTGATCACGGCTTTGTCTTGAAGACTGTTCACTGTTATAACCTGAGCTGCTGAAACAAGATTAAAACTCTTTAAGACTAAAAATAGTAACACAACCTGATGATGAAACACACAAACACTAAATATACATCGAGTGTTTTCACCTCAATGTTCTTCAAAAGTCTGTTAAAACTAAAACAGACGACAACACTGCTCCCACTCTTCATCCTATTAACCAATGCACCAGGTCACGAGGTGTGTGTGTGTGTGTGTGTGTGTGTGTGTGTGTGTGTGTGTGTGTGACTAATCACATTCTTAGAAAGCAACACACACATTTCAGAGAAAGTTAAATTTCCTGTTAAAGCTCCAGATACAGAACTACTACAACATGTTGATGTAGTTGTAGTTGTTATATTAAAGTTTATATAATAATTAGATTAATAATTATATTAAAGTTATAATATAATATTTCTATAAAATGTAAAGTCAAAAGTCATTTATTTGATTTTTATTAATTAAAAAAATTGACTTTAGTCTGACATCAACTGTTCCAAAGACAAATCCTGTTTCATTTGGGAACAAAAAGATAAAAGTTTCTGTAAATCTGACAGAAAAGATTCAATAGTTTTTCTATAAGAAAAGACACAAATTATTCACCAAACCACATAAAAACAACTTGATGTGATGGTTTGACGCTTAAAGTTTCAGATCAGATGTTTTTATGTTTCATGTTTGTAGGAATGTGTCAGATCTGATCTAATGTGTGTTTATATAAATATATATATACAGTCCATGTTTTAATGTACAAGATGCACGTGACATAGATGTGGTAATAAAATATGAAAACACACACACACACACACACACACACACACACACACACACACACACCAGTCTTTATCTCGGGGTCTGCACATGGACAGATTTTGGAAAAAGGCGACGCGTCGACGTCCAACAAGCCAAAGGTTCTCTGCCATGAACGTACAGACTGGAGGAATCCTCTGTCTGTCACACACACACAGAGTAACACACACACACACAGAGTAACACACACACACACAGAGTAACACATGGAGCCGTGTGTCTCACTCTTCCATTAACCGTCACTAACAAACGACGACTGAAACAACTGAAGATGTAACATTAACTAATTAACTAATTAACTAATTAAAACGTCTTCTAGTTACTTTAAAATGACATTTTACATTTGTTACATTTCAGTGTTTGTTTCAAAACCTGAAACAAACTACAACATAAACAACAACTGGTTCCAAACATCAATGTATCTGAGTTCACATCAACACTGTAACTAGAAGTTCAGCACTTAACACCAGGACCCGTATTCACAAAGAGTCCTGAGACTAAAAGTCTCTTAGTGACGTCATTCTAAGAACAATCTTAGAATTCCTGGAATTCTACGATTGTTTTAAAAGTTATTCACAAATCATCTTAGGCCTTATAAGAGCTGCTGAGGTGAGAAACTGAGAAATATTGAACCACAGTGATTTAATAAGACGATACCATCTTTCTCATTGTTTCATTCATTCAGTCTGATCCACCAGTAATATCAAATAGATGAAGTAGTGAAATCAGCAGCATGGAGAGAAAACATGACAATAAACAATCAATATAATAATGTTCATGTTAACGAGGTTCGTTCTAACATGTTGAAGCTGTAACAATTAGTTTCATCATCGTGACATAAAATGTTTTTCACGACGACACGTTTCTTAAAACAGTCTCAGTTCTATGATGGTTGATTTCACTGTCTGTTCATCACTAGGAGACTTTTTGTATCAACCAATCACAGCTTTTAGAAGACTGAGTCACCTAGCAACGGGTCAATCACAGACTGAGTCACCTAGCAACGGGTCAATCACAGACTGAGTCACCTAGCAACGGGTCGACCACAGACTGAGTCGCCTAACGGCAGACTGAGTCGCCTAGCAACGGGTCAATCACAGACTGAGTCACCTAGCAACGGGTCAATCACAGACTGAGTCGCCTAGCAACGGGTCGACCACAGACTGAGTCACCTAGCAACGGGTCAATCACAGACTGAGTCACCTAGCAACGAGTCAATCACAGACTGAGTCGCCTAGCAACGGGTCGACCGCAGACTGAGTCGCCTAGCAACGGGTCGACCGCAGACTGCGTCGCCTAGCAACGGGTCGACCGCAGACTGCGTCGCCTAGCAACGGGTCGACCGCAGACTGCGTCGCCTAGCAACGGGTCGACCGCAGACTGAGTCGCCTAGCAACGGGTCGATCGCAGACTGAGTCACCTAGCAACGGGTCAATCGCAGACTGAGTCGCCTAGCAACGGGTCGACCGCAGACTGCGTCGCCTAGCAACGGGTCGACCACACCTCGTCACTGAGATAAAGTTTCTGTCTCCTCCTTGATCAGAGTTGATCTCACAAACTTCCTGAATCTCTCTGAAGATCAGAGTCTTTGTCAGGAGTTTTCAGGCTGAGTCATGAGTCTGAGAGACTCTGAGGGTCTTTGTGAAAACAGGTCCTGAAGCAGAAGATCATCGGTGTTCGTTGTCTTTGTCTCTACGTGAGAAACAACTGAGTTAAGTTAAAGAGCTGAGGTAACAGAAGTTAGAACATGATGTTTGATTAAAAATTGTTTTACTGTCATCACCAATTTAAATAATTATTCCATTTCATTCTTCTTTGATTTTTATTTTTATTTTATTCTTGTTCTATTTATGTATTTCAACTCATTTTATTTTTCTTCTGTTATCTTTTCTTTGTTATCTTATTCTGTTGTCTGTTGTCATTGTTACAACGATGAACTTCTGCTTGAATTTGTAGAAAAAGTTTAATAGTTAAGATGAACTAGTGACAAAATATAAATGAATCATAAAGGCAGCATTACTTTAAATCAAACCTGAGATTTCTACCTGATACTAACTTATGATTTTGAGCTTAAACGGTTGTGACGTCACGGTCAGTTCACCGCGTTTGATTTGAGTTGATTCGCTCTTTATCATCTGTAACGACTTCATGTTTCTGTCTCTGGAAAAACCCTCACTGAGGATGTCCAGAGAAGTTGGGACATGATGGATGAGAGATACACGATGTTTCACTAAACTCTTCTCCTCCGTCTCCTCCTGTCGTCTCCTCTCAGCGGCGGCTCCATCGCCGTCGGTCGGAGCTATAATTAATCGGAGTGGAAGCTGCGTTGTTGACCTTTTCGCAGGTGATCATCACAATGACGCGCCCATTAATCGGTCAGCCATCACTCTTCAACCACTACCACTGCAATTATCACACAATCTCATACACACACACACACTCGTCCCTGCAGCATCCGTCTCTGCTGAGAAGAAGAGGAAGAAGCCGTGATATTAAAAAATTCACATGCAATTTACTCTCCCACCATCTGCTTCTATCCGTCGTACACGCGTGTATATACACTGGTCCGGTGTAAAATATCCTCTATTAGCTGCCTGCTCTCTTTCTCTCTCTGGTTGCTGTACCTGACTATTACCTGTAATGACCATGACATTACAATAATGATAACGGCGTTTGCTAATGCTGCACTTAGCACACATGCACACACTTGTGCAGATAGATACACACACGCTGTGCTCAAGCTGATTTTGTTCAGTGTTTATGAAGCTTCAAAAATAGTCAAGTACTTTTTGCTTTAACCAACAGCGTGTCCATCTCCTCAGCGTGTGTGTGAGTGTGTGTGCAGGTGTAGTTGAGGGTAAACGGACATAAATGCCATTTACTCCATCCATTCGTCCATTAGCTACAGCGTTTATCATCTGAGGTTTATGAGAAGCTGGAGCCTGGATACAACCTGAGAACATCAGGGCCTGTTACAGACGTCTGAACATTTGAAAAGAAGATGCTGATCTTCTGTTTCATGTCTCAAAAAAGTGTCTAATAAATGAGACATTCAGTCAAACTTCATTTAAATCTAATAGGAATCATTGAGCACAAAATCTGGAAACTGAAATCATTTATATTCTTTAACTGGTTTGTCCACAGAACAGTTCCTGAGAAAAACTTAATAAAGGAGTTAATAAATAACAGTTTAGTTTGATCAAAAAGCCTGACGACACAAGAAGGAACAAACCTGAACAAACACGAACCTCCACCACTGCAGAGATGTGACCTCTCCACAGAAAGAGTCTGGTTCAAGTTCACGAGTTCCTCCTCGTGTTTCTTTCCTCATCAAACAATATCAGTCAGAGCCAGCAGCTCCTCTCTCCTGATAAAAACTCTCCAGGTGAAACACTGATTCTTCCTCTAGAGTCTTAGAAACGTTTTACAGTTTGTCTCCTACAACAGTGTCAGTCTGTCCTCCTGAAAACTGAACTGAATCAGAAAAATCCTTTTTTATATCAAATAAAACACTGATCAGCTGCAACATTAAAACCACTGATATGACGTCGATCATCTCGTCATCATGTGACCTGTTTTAACATCGTTTCAGACCAAACAAACACGCCCTGATGACGACAACATGTCAAATAAATGACTCGAACAACAAGTGTTGACAGACCCTCCAACATACAGGACCCAAATAATCTGCCGAACATCCCAGATCCAGACACCACAGGACCAGAGACCACCAGTCCCCCAGACCAGTCAGAGCTGGTCTGACGCTACGAGAGGAACCTCCACATCATCAGTATTACTCTGACGTGTCTGCACCTTAAAGAAAAAACATGAAACCTCAGGTTTTACCTCCAGTTACCTACTCTGCATATAAACACACCAACGTTGCACAATCCTTCTCTTTTGACGACACGTGTAACTGGAACCTGGCGTTTCAGACGAAGTCGTGATTCGTGAAACAATAAAAAATCCTGCTTCACACACACACAAACACACACACATACACACACACGCACAGCTGAGCCATAAAACAGATGTAATTCTTGATTAGCCACCAGATCTACATTTCAATGACCGATGGGCTAATTGTTATGTTTATGTTGCTCTATCTCTCCATTTCCATCTCCATTTCTGCTCCTCCCTCCATCCGCCCTCAACTCTTTCTTTATCTTACTGTGTCTCCTTCCTTGTCAAGGTGCAATTATTTGCAATTTGCCTAAGTCATCCATTTGCTGGGACACCAAGCATGAAAACGAGGCAATTTGGTGTAAAATGGAGGCAGACGGGCATATGTATGTATGTGTGTGTGTGTGAGTGAAAGGCGGGGAAGGTCCGAGCGCTGGTGGGGGGGCACAAGAACTGTCACGCAAAAGTGAAAATTAATGTCATGAGTGCACACACACAGAGACAAACCTGAGTGTGTGTGTGTACGTACCAGTCTGCACACATGATGATGTCAAACTGACCCTCCAGAGCTGAAACATCAGACTCACAGTCCCACCTCACCACCCTGCAACAAACACAAACATGAAGATGGAAGTTGAATATCTGCAGCTGAGAAACGACGAAGCACAGCAGCGGCTGGACGTCTTTTTGTCCTTCATCTCTTTTTTTTTCCAACTCTTCCTGAAACCTCAGTCTCTCTCCTCATCTCCATCTCTGTCTGACCCCCACTGTGTTTCTGCTTCAGTAGAGACTTGGAGAAAGCGTCGACATGGGAGGGACGACATGTCGTGTGTGAGGTAAAGACACGGAGCTTCTGACATGACACTTGACATTTATACCATGTGAACACAAACACACTCTCACATGCTGAGAAGAAAGATCACACATATATTCATACTGCTGCACAGTATCCAACACCATCCTGACTGTCTGTCTGTGTGTCTGACTTCACTATATAGATCATAACCCCACAACACTAATAACTTCTGATGTTGGTGATTTACAGTTGAATATTATATTGGAGCCTTGTTTGGAGACTTTGTCACCAAACAAGGCTCCAATATAATATTTCACCAAACAGGGCTCCAACACAGAACAACAAGTTCCCAGCTACAGTTTTTCACCAATAAGAAACCTTTCTTTTATATTATGAGACGTTGCAGAGCTGAGCAACGGTGTGAGACAGTATCTGGTGGCATTTGATGGACATTCATGTAGGAACACAGAGGTTTCCAAGCCGTCGGTGAGGGATAGGAGAGATGGAGCCAGGCTGCTATAGCAGCACCACCAACACACACACTTCTGACTGGACGTTGACTGACGAACGCCACTCACGGTCGATTCACTTGACTTGTTCTCAGCTGAACTGGCACAAAGAGAATCAGCGTCCGGGCCCCTCATGAGGACCCACCACGCTGGGAGCTGCTCTTGTTCTGCCTGTGGGGGCCCTGTCCTGTTGGCGGCTCTGGCCTGGGGGGTCAGGGGGCTCTGGTCTGGATCTCGGTGTGGGGCCTCCTGTTTGTCCGGGTCGGGGTCGTCTCTGTGGCAGCTCCCTGTAGTCCTGAGCCGTCTCAGCGTGGACGGCCTCCAGAGGTGGTTTTCTCCTTAACACAGGTCTCGGTGCCCGACCGTGTCTCTATGATGATAGCTGGGGTGTGTGTGTGTGTGTGTGTGTGTGTGTGTGTATGTACACGTGGGGGTGGGAAGGTTGGGTTTTCGTCTCGTTTCGTTGTTTTTAGCCTCTGTGAGGTACTTTGTGTTGATTTTAAGTATGAAAAGTGGCATATAAATAAAACTTGATTTGATTTGATTTGAAAGAGAATAGAAGCTGTGTTTGTTCCTTCAGCAGCGTCACACTGGGGCCTTCAGCGGTTTCCTTTAAAAAAAAACACCCATCGTAGTAGTGACGACATCAGGACACGAACCTCTGGTTTTAGAGCATCTAGTTACGGGAGATGATGTGTAGCTATGAAATGTCGTCACATCTTGACGTATCACATCGCTGTTTTCTTGAAAAGTTTATCTGCGACCACATCAGTTTCATCTTCTCTGTCGGTCGTTGTGGTTGAAAACATCAAAACAAATCTTCATCAAATTATCAAACCTTCTTTCTTTTTCACACTTTTACTGCAGAGCAGCAGAGATAAACGTCCCTCTGAAACCACGTCCTGCTGAGACACGTTACCACCAGGTTTAGGAGATTTAAACGGGTGTTACGTCATAAGAAAAATAACACTGTAATAACTCTGTATGAACCATCCAGCTCTGATAAAAGAAGAGTACTTCACTTTTATGTGTATTGTTGTGCTTTAATACATTTTGATGAGAAATATTTTTTCGGGTATCAGGGTTAGAGGTAGGAATATTAAATGTCAGTTTGATAATTTGGGTCAAAAGTGTTTAGGTTTGTTTTTTTTAACTCAGATCTGACACTGTTTTTTTTTTTTTTTTACAGTTTTTCTTGTTTCTTCAGCTTTAATTGGTTTGATCCAGGTTGTGTCAGAGCTTCGTTGACGCCACATACGACATCTCTTCATCTCTTTTCTCTTTTTCAAACCATTTTCTCTCCGTCTCTGTCAGGCAGATTGGGGGATTATTAATTAGACATTATTAACACTCAGTAAACAAAACATTAGGCCTCGCTAGAAACACAATCTCCATTCTCAGCAGGAGGTCCCGACACACACGCGGACACACACACACACACACACATGTATATTCACACATGTGGCCCCTCCCTCTCCCTCCTCCCTCCCCCCTTGTCCAATCGCATCGTGGCCTTCGCCCTCTCTCGCGGTGCGGCGATGACAGCAGGCATAATCTGAACAGAAAACAATCAAAGTAATGTAGCCTAATTATACGTTTACTTTTTCACTCCATCTTCCTCCCGTGTAAATATGTGCAGGAGGGAGAGAGAGCGAGCGAGAGAGGTAGACAAGCAGCCAGTCAGAGGCAAAATGCCTTTTTTGAGACAGGGACAACAATTAACTGTGTTTTAGTCCGTCCTTGCATATGAGGTGTGTGTGTGTGTGTGTGTGAAAGTTTTCTTGATGGTTTCTGGATGACGACTCCCTATCAAAGGGAATCATTTTGCATGAATGAGTCTGTGCGCGTGAACACATATTCTACTAACGCTGCGTGTAGCCAATCAGGTTTGATCTTTTGTAATTTATCTTTCAAACGTAAAAACATCAACCTGGTTGGATTCGTACTTAAAGTTCACACGTTCAACAGATTTCTACAAAAACATTAAAGTATAAAGACGTGTTGTTGTTTCTCGTTCACGTCGACAGAAATCATCACCAACGTGTTTCTCTTTTCTTTCATGTAGCTTTTATATTTGTTGCTGTTAGTTGATTTAAAATGTTGGTTTAGTTTGTTAGTTTTATCAGTTTGTCTCAACACAACAACAAGGTCTGTGTACGTTTCTCTCCTCTATCTGACCACAGAACAAGTCGTGTATGTAGGAAATGTTTCTCACCTGGCGGAAACGTTGGTCGACCCGAACTTTCCAGTTTTCCTGTTTCTTTCGACCAGTCTTCGTACATCTGACGTGTCGCGGTCAAGGAGTCATTAACAACACACTCAGAACATGAAAGAAAGTAAATGTACAGACTAAATGAAATGTGATACATCGCTGCAAAATGAAAACCACAATGCAAAAAAAAAAAAATGACAGAGTTTGCACGATTATTTTTCTACAAATAAATTCTTCTTTTGCAACTGGAGCCACTTTAAAGACAATAATCACATCAAATTAATCAAATATGAAACATGGATCCACGTCCACTTTCACTGACCAGCTCCTTCAGACGATACAGTTACATAAATCATATATAATAAATGGTAAAAACATGGAGGTGGTCGTCATCGCATGACTGACCACAGATGATCTCTGGAGACAGAACAGATCACAGCAGCCTCCTGCTGGATCAATGCAAAGGCTTTTAACCACAGATACACACACACGAACACACACACGAACACACACACGAACACACACACGAACACACACAAAAGCAGGCCGATTGATGTCAAGTTGTCTATTAAGACACTGGCTTGTGGAGTTGCAAAGCAATTCAATTAGGATTTCCTTCATCTTTAAATCCTGAGACAATTCCAATCGACGGAGACGAAGAGAGAGATGAGTTGATAGATGAATTGATAACTGAGACAATCTATAATCAAAGAGGCACAGAAACAAACTGGGTTAAAACACATTTACATTCAAACACACATGTTCATGTCGGACACCTGTGTGTTGTGTGTTGATGACGGACTGAAGAGCAGAGATTAATGATAATCTCATCAGCAACACACCAGCGAGGGAGAGGTCACCACAGGTCTCACACACACACACACACACAAGCTGGAAACACACAACAACATAAAAAGGAGAAAGTGGAAGAGTCTGAGAATTATCGAACATTAAAGCGGAGGAATATTTTCCCTCCATCACCTGAAGTGGACGAGCAGCAGCCAATGACATGCATCAATCTTTCTTAATGGAACATTTCAATTGATTTTCAACGTGACTATTCAAGGTCACAGCCACAGAGTCAGAGTGTGTGTGTGTTTCTGCACTAGAAATGAGATCAACAACTTGTAAGGAAATAACGGGGAGAATCTATTCTCTGGATAAATGTAACTAAATGTCGTCAATTCACAGCTTGTATTTGTGAATTATCTTCTCATCTGTGTCACTGAATGAAACTGAAAACTATCGCGACTCTCATCTCCGTCTATTGTAACACAAGTCGCACAATGAGGCCGCGTGAGACAAACACGGGTCATTAACCCCCGACGGGAAGCGTCACGTCACAGTCGTCGTGTGCGAACGAACCAGAGTCGTTCTCTGTTTCTGTTTCTGTGTGTTCGATCTGTCTCGCTATGATTTCACTTACAAGTCTCTGAATGTGTGTGTGTGTTTGTTCTGTGAAACAAAGCAGTCAGTCAATGGTGTATTGTTCCCGCGCCCGTGTGTGTGTGTGTGTGTTTTACATCCTCCATAATGTTATTGTTTGGTCTCATTGTGATCAGTAAACCTTCATTGTAGCTGCCTGAGACAGATATGGAAAAATATGGAAGTGAAATGTTGGTCAATGGGGAAGAAACGCGTATTTATATTTCCTGCTTTTGAGAAACAAACTGTAACGAGTCCGAGCGTCTTTTTTCTTGTCCTGTATCATTGGAGAGTGAATAAAGAGCTGGAGAGAAAGAGGACAGGGATGATGAAGGAAGAAGACATGAGACAGGAACGAGTGTAAAATGAGAAAAGAAGAGCAGGATGGTTTACGAGCTGACAGAGTTGATCAATAACCCACTCAAAGAACAAAAAAAAAGACCTAAAGATTTGTCCCAAAAACTTAATTATAGGTCTAAACCTTAACCACACACAAAAACATTTTAAACAAACCTTGATTGTTCCTGCCTCAAAAACACTCATCAAGCCCTAACCCTCGCCTCAGCATTAGATGAAGTCTCAAACTAAATCTGACAGGATGGCAATTACTGTGCTCTTAACTTGGCACTGTGGGCAGCTGGGATTGGTAGATGCCATGTTGAGCACTAGTGCTGGATATTTGTCACTGTTGGTGCCACAACTGCTGCACAACTGCTGCATCAGAGACACAAGAGGTGGATGTTTATTCTGTGGTTTTGTTTTTTGAGGTTTACGTTGCGCTGCTCTGTTTACTTCCTGGTTATGATTCAGACACTGAGGAATTCATCTCAATCACAGAAAAAAAATTTAAAAATGATGATTTACATCATGAAGCTGCGATATTTCTTTTACAGAAGCTACATCACCTTAATTTCAAGGTTTTTAGTGACTTTGTTTTGTTTTATTCTCCTCAGATCAGACAGATCAGTGACTGAGCGACTGAGATCTCTATTTAATATTATTTCATCTAATTATATGAAGCATCATTATTGACTTTTTAATGACACATGATAACATGAGCATCAAGATAATGTTACTTTGTTTTACATCCGCAGCTGTTTGGACATAAACTAGTAAAGTTAGTAGAATAAAATAGACTTAAAATCTTAAAATAATGAATGTGCAGATTTAAAAGTGATAGTTAAATTATGACCCAAGTGACAATTGTCGACATTTATTCGTAAACGTCAGTAAAGTTGTTAAAATACAGAACATGTGATCATCTGTGACCTCCTGCTCCAACGACACTGAAGCGTGTTAAAACCCAACGTGAGTTCATGATGTGTAACTTGTTACAAATATGACGTTTCTCGACTCATTCTTTGTGTTTAAACCTTAATAGAAAAGACAAAGATGTAAAATTATTCACAACAAGTCCAGGTGAGTCAGAGATGGAGCGATTAGACGTAAAGAGAAGAGGAAGAAGCAGCGAGGACGATGAAAGGATACTCTGAATGGACTTCTCGTTCCCATCTGATAGCAGAACTTCCTTCACGTCAGCACAAATGGCAACCTGAGAGTCAGAGACAGAAATGAAACAACACAAGAACAAAAGAACAAAAAGCAGAAACCTCCTCAGATGAAGCAAACATCTGAACACACACACACACAATAATGAAATAACCATATCTACAAAGCTTCACTCTCACTCAGCCTCGCCCCACCCTCTCGCTCTCTCTCTCCTCTCTGCCATTTCCCTCTCTATCTTCACCCCATTTTTATGTCTGCATTATTTTAATCATTCAATCAAATCAGTCAATACTTTTATCATTGTGGCTAGCGGTGGGGGCTGCTATCTTGCTATCACTCTGTTCAGTAATTGCATTGTGACAGGGGATGATGGCAGCGCAGAGCCTTTTCATTTGACGCTGGGTGTTTATCGGGCCGAGCCATCACTCCGTTCGCCGCTGTCACTCTGCACTCGGCTCGCCGGGCCTGCCTGATGCCCTTCATATAACTTTGCGGTGCAGACTGAGAGAGAGAGAGAGAGAGAGGGATGGAGAGCTTTGTGCTGAGCTGGGAGGGAGGTAGAGATAGAGAGGTGTGTGCTTTACTATAACCTCATCTTTTCACATTTTCTTTTCTTTGCAGATGTGTTTTTTTTTTTTATATCAGCGAGTGTGTGTCAGCCTGTCAATTCCTGTTAAGGAGCGTGTGTGTGCATATACACACACAGGGTGAGTGTGAGTGCAAGTAGCTATTGTGTCGGTGTGTGTGTGTGTTCACACATCTTTTATGGCTGATTCAGTGTAATCTGGGCTCATATAGGAGACACATGATGAGCTGCTGCAGTGTTCAGTGTATGAATATTTCTGAAACACACATACATGTTCAGACGCCGCAGGGTGTGTGTGTGTGTGTGTGTGTGTGTGTGTGTGTGTGTGTGTGTGTGTGTGTGAAGGGGAGGGTCACTGAACGATGTGCTTTCCACCATCTGCTCAAATAAAGGAAGAGACCTCAGGCTGCAGCAGAGCATCCGGCTGAAAGAGTCAGAGTCCAACCTGGCAACGTGTTCACCGTCCACCAACACCATCCACACATGAGCTGTTCAGCTCTCACTAACATCTTCAAATGTCAAGTTATTCATCAAATATCAAACCACAAAAGCAACATTTATGTGTTTTAGCAGCAGGTTTGTCTTTGAAACACAAGCCTTCATAATAAAAGTTCAATAAAAGTCATTTTTTCTTCACGATCGTCTCTACAGCTTCAGTTTGTCAACTTTCCACCTCAACTCCTCCACTAACAGCTGCTCTGGTACGTGTGTGTTTAGTGGTGCAGCAGTGATAAACGTCCCCCTGAAACAGTTTCCCGCTGAGACATGTTCCTATTGTTGTTTAGGCCATTTAACATGTAAACTGGAATTAGGTTTTAATAAAAAATCATTAGCATAATAAAAAAAAACCAGTTTTCACCACCCATCTCAACTTACAGTCACATACGTCCTAAACTCTGAGGAAACCAAGTTAAAACCACTAATGCTTCATAATAATACAGACAAATCTGTATTTTACCAAACTGTTGTTAACTTTAGTAAAATATTCTCACTTTAAAAAAACGTGTTTGTGTCTCCAGGGAATCTGTTCCTGCACTAGAAGTTATTACACAGTTATGTTGTTTTTAACTTGACGCATCGATGCAAATTATTCACATTGTTAAATTTCCGACTCTAGTTCCTACGATCATCAACTGTAGCCTCCATCCTCCACCAGGACGAGCAAGTTTTTATAATAAAAGTTAATTAAAAAGTCATTCTTAAGCGTTTTATTACTGATCGTTACGTTTTGGATAAAGACAAATATAAGTTAAATTATTCGTTCATGATCTTTACTTGACAGAGTTTGTGATCATAAAGTTAAATGAGGAGAAAGTAAAGTAGATCAGACGTATATGAAGCAGTGACGACGTTTTAAACCATAACAGAGCAACATGTTAATGTTTAGTAGATAATGTTATGTTTGACATCTCTTAAACTGATAAAGTTGATCAGGATGTAAAAATGATCAAACACATAAAACGATGATGAGCTTTTCAACTGATGACAGAGAAAACGTGAACGTGGTGTCGGTGACGGACGGAGGAGGAGGAGACGTGTGAAGGAAGGTTTCCATCTCCAGACACCAATGTCAAAACACGGTGTATTGACTGTGAGGAGATAAAACCAAGCTTTTTACACTCACACACACACTCACACACACTCACAGAAAGGCATCCAGCAGATCGATGAGACACTGACGCCTGCTATGTGGAGGGGCCCTTAAGACCCTGGCTAATAAACCCTATGGCTAACAGAGTGTGGTATACGTGTGTGTGTGTGTGTGTGTGTGTGTGTGTGTGTGTGACATGTCAATGCTGCCTCATATAGGCAGGTGTATCTCCCCTGGTGGTCTGTTGACTTCAATAATAAACAGTGTTATCAGTCTTCACTTATTTAGTGAAACTATGTAGTTTCCTTATTATTTATTCCAATAATCTGTGAGTTCACGCTCATATATTAATTATAATTATGTGTCAGAAATTAAATGTGTCTATAGATGAGATGAAGCTTCCCAGGACACTGGGATGTAATCATTAGAGTACGACCTCCAGTGGTTTACACTGAGGAACAGACGTGTGTGTACACACATGTACTTTTATATACATTTACCTCTTTTTAAATGTATTTAATTAACTATTTATTTTCTATTTTACAGGTTGAGATGCACTTTTCATTGTTTTACATTGAGGATTTATTTACTATGACAATATGATCATCATTATTATTACACACACACCACATGCACGCACACACACACACACACACACACACACACACAGAGGCAGTGAGAGTGGATGATGAACTGTGTATGAACAGGTACGGACTCATACTGTTTTTGTATCGATCATTGAGGGTCAGTTTCATTAGCTGCTGCTCACATAGATGGGTAAGAGTGTGTGTGTGTGTGTGTAAGAGTGTGTGTGACACTTACCATGAGTCCTGCAAGACAAGTCATACCTCCTCCTAACTCACACACTGAACCTCTGAGAGACAAGAAACAGACGAGAGGGAGAGTGAGTTCACCTTCCTCAGCTGAACACACACACACACACACACACACACACACACACACACACACACACACACACACACACACACACAGTACAGTACTGATGTACATACTCTCTCTCACTCTCTCACACACACACAGTAAACACAGCAGGGTTACAAATATCAATTCAACCATCAACCTGAAAGCTGAACACTGAACATTGAGAAGCACAAGCTCAATCAGCAGGAAATCTGAGAAAACACACACACACACACACACACACACACACACACACACACACACACACACACACACACACACAAACACACAGGGTCCTGTAGCTTCATGCTCATTCAACCCTTCTCTCCATCCTCTTCCTCCTTTCATGTCTCCTTCCCCTGTCCTCTTTCATCCCTCCCTCTTTCTGACCTTCACTACGCTGCTCTGATCAATACCCCTCTTCCTCGCCTCCCGCCTCTTGAATGTTAAAACAGGAAATCAAAGGGTGATGTTCCACCTTGAGTGGAAATCAAAGGTGCCTGGGTTTTTTTTATTTTTCCAGCCCGGTGCCGCGGGGCAGGCCGGTGAGCAGGGTAAAAGAGCAGCTCAGAGCGACGCAGCATAGAAAAAAAAGCTTCACGATGACGTCTGATGGCGTTCGATTTAAATTAGAGCTGAAATCTGAGTGAATTCATGAAGTTAAAACAGTCAAACAGAGTTTTGTAGATTAACAGATAAAAGTGATAAAACATCAACCAGACGCGTTTCACTGTTTCCTGTTGATTCACTCTTTGTAATTTGTGTTTTTCAATTTTCCCTTTAATTTCACTGAAGAGCAGGAACGTTTTCTCTCCTCTAACTTCATAATTCACTCAACACGTTCAATAAGTTTCACAATCACGCCGTCTTTTCCAGGTTTCACATGAAATCTAAAAGGACAGGAAAGTAAATTCAGGACAAAACAACAGTCTACATGCCTCAGTATTTATGAATGAATGTTAATAATTAATGACTCACTTGAACATGTGTCGTTTCATCAGACAGTAATGAGCCATCACCTCTTCAGACGGCCACACACCTGAGACAGAGGACGGTTATCAACATGTGACATTTCAACCACAGATATTTATTCACACAACATTTATCTGAAGCGTCTCAGCTGCTGTTTGCACATGAAAACGTGCAAATATTGATAGAAAACTGACACTGAAACACTGAACCTGATTGATTCATTGTTTCTCTTCCAGTTTGTTCATTTGTTTCTTGTGGTTTCCACCTTTCCTGTGATCCAAGGCTCCTCTCTCCCTCTGTCTCTCTCCCTCCGTCTGTCTGTCGTTGTAAATCCTCGCTACACACTCTCTCATTGGGCACCGTCTATACAAGAGTGTGTGTGTGCATGTGTGTGTTAAATGTGTGTGACAGGGGGTCCGGTGGGTGATAATCACAGCGTGCAGGCCTGTCTGGCTTATCACCTACTGTCAGCCCTTCTCCTTCTGCTGTGCATGTAACACACACTAACACACACACACACTAACACACACAAATACATACTTGCTGCTATTTCCCTTTCTCTCACTACACATGCACACACACACACAGGCAGACACACACATCTTGGCAGTAGAAGAAGTAAACATTCATTTGAATAAAACTTCAGCTTTTTGCTTCTGGCTTTGAACAGGACTGTTGGGTTTGGCGCTGCCTGTGTGTGTGTAGGTTTACATCTGTGTGTGTGTGTGTGTGTGTGTGTGTGTTTATATGAAGGAGTTAGTTGTTGAGGAAAAAAAAAGAATAAGGGGATATAGAAAGAGTTGGAGAAAAGAAAGCGAATGAAGGAGACAGAGATAGAAAATGAGCGAGGTAACGAGAGAAAGAGGCGAAGAGGAGCAGGAGGAGCAGGAGAGAAAAGGTGCTGGTCGATATAATAAGCGGCTTACAGACGCTCTCTCTTCACCTCATGGGGCAGACATCACTGCTCTCTCGCTCGCTCGCCCTCCACTCAGACTCCATCTCTCTCGGCCGCTCTCGCTCTCTCTCTTTCCCTCTCGCTCCGGTCGGCTGAGATTAGCTCAAGCAAGCAGGATTTAATAATGCCTATTGATAAAATGTCCAAATATTCCTTTTCCCCATTAGAAAAAAACACGCTCGCTACATCTGGGCCTCACACACACACACACACACACACACTGACAAGCAGGGAGAGTGTCTAAAGAATGTCAAAGCTTAAATAACGTGACATTTTAAATTTCAGCTGTTATTCTCCTTCAGTTGCCACTTGTCACAGCAAATACAACTTATATTAAACTTATATTGTCAGCTGACACACACGGAGCCACACTGGAGGTGTGTGTGTGTGTGTGTGTGTGTGTGTGTGTAGATAATATACATATAATAATAATAAAGTCTCTAGAGGATTAAACATTACACATTTCATTAGATTTTCTACGTTCAATTAATCTCATTAAAACTTTACAACCAACAATACATGAGTCTGATTTTCTCTAAACATTCATCTATAAAACTAATGAAGCGTTTTATTCCAAATACTCTACTGACAATGGAGTCGGAGAGTTTGAGTCAGATAAATGACAATGTGTCTCACTGATGGTTGACAACAAGAACAAATAGATTCTAATTTAATGAGGAAGTAGAAGTTGGACTTTATCTTCTGTACCAACATTAACTCTGACTCCTCTCACTTTGACTGTGTAGTTTTATGAACATTTTCATTCTTTATAATTTCATTTATTTTATTGTCAACGAGTGTTTAGAGGATTAGACACTAGAACATGTTACATTGGTCTTGATGTTAAACTTCTATAAACATTCATCTCTAAAACTAATGAAGCTCATCACTGTGGGTTTTGGAAAATGGAGTATTTGATGGTCAGAGACTGAGTCAAGAAAAAATGACGATGTGTCTCATGATGGTTGAGACCTTGACAACAAGAACAATATAGATTATTATTTAATAAGGAATGAAATGAGTTGGATGATGCACCAACAGTTACATTGTAACTAATCATGACACCAATAAGAACATTTGATCTTGTTTTATCTAAAGTTCTTCACTGTGAGTTTTAAACAGATGTAATCTATAAAAACACATTGTAAAATAAATGATCATTTAGTTTGACGAAAGGTTTGATGATGAACTATGTTCATTAGTTATATTGTAACTGATCCAAACAAATTCATTTTTGTACAATTTAGATTTTGGACTTTATCTTCATCCTCTGTACCAACTGTCAGTGTATCTGTATCATCATGCTTCCTTCCCTCCATTAACTCTGATCTCTATCCAACACTAACCTCTACCCTCCTCCTCCTCCTCCACACCCCCCGATGTGTCACTGTGACACTTTGACATCCAGACGCCACCGGAGCATCTTGGAGATGAACAGTAGAGGGTGGTAACGCAACATTAAACTGGGTTAAAGCTCAATGTGACAAGAAACCATCAAGAGACATGAAGACACTCTCACTCTCACCTGGAGTTTGGTTTAGTTTCCTGTCACCTCATGTATTCACTCAACAGCAGTTTATATTAAAACCTCTGAGACCAAGAGACACAACTAAACACGACGAGTTGAGTCACATCAGTGAACTGACGGCCTGTTTCTGCCCACACACACTCCTAGATTAACTTTGTTTTATAGAAACTAAGTGTGTGTGAGTTTGTGTGTGTGTGTGTGTGTGTGTGTGTGTGTGTGTGTGTGTGTGAGAGAGAGAGAGCAAGACAGACAGCACTAAGTAATAAAGCTTTGTAAAGCATATGTGAATCTGATGGTTAATCCCCAACTCCAATAACATTAATAGCCCTGGGTGATAGGAGCTGTGTGTGTGTGTGTGTGTGTGTGTGTGTGTGTGTGTGTGTGTGTGTGTGTGTGTGTGTGTGTGTGTGTGTGTGTGATAAGTATGCAGCGCCTGTTGCTGTGTGTTTTTTGCCTCCCAGGTCGAGGTGCACTGTAGGAAATGAAGGGATCAGGAGCAGAGAGCAGATTACTCTTCCTGAGGATAATGAAATTATTTCTCACCTTCAATTACTAGATGAGTGTGTGTGTGTGTGTGTGTGTGTGTGTGTGTGTGTGTGTCAGTTTAATATAGTTATCAGTGCTTCGTCTTAAACAATATGTGGCTCATTTCAGTTTCATCAGTTTTAAAAATGTTGTTAACTTGTCTCTTGTTGTGAGTCTGAGTTTAGAAACAAGTTAAAAAAAAAAAGGAGTTAATGTTTAATTTTATTATTATTGACTTTCTGTTGATTTTATGTTAAAGTATGAACACGTTTCTGACCATGTAAAATGTTAAAATGTGCAACAGTATCAACTTTGTTCCCAAAGACGACGACTCAGTGAATGAAACCAAACCGTGATCCTTGAGAGAATAATTGAACTCGGTTTGATTCACTTTCTGTTTCATTGAGGGTTTTTCGGGCCAATTTACTGAAGCAAAAAGGATCTCAGTGTTTTCATTACACACATGCGTGAAATAATATCTGATGGAGACCTTGGATAAAAGTTGTTACCGCTACAAACAGACGAGTTTCATCATAAACTCAGACTCTCACAGTGTGAACGCTCGTAGCACTCGGAGGCCTGCAGAGTCCTAAACCCTCATCTCTTCACATCGCCCTGACCTGGGTCTGACCCCGGGAACCTCAGGAATTATGTCGCTGCTAATCTGTCCTCAGTAGCTGTCAGTAATCACATGCACAGGGATGGATTTATCCATCATACCTCCGGTTACTGCTGCTTATCCAACATCGGCCCACGGTGGCTAAGAAACGTAACCGGGCAACCTAGCATCCTTCTCCTCACCGCGGGGGTGGGAGGGCAGGAGGGGCGGGGGGGTCCTGAGGTGTTTCCAGACCAGGGATCAGACAGCAGGGAGGGGATTAGCTAACGGCCTGCTCCAAATACCTGACTGGTATCCAGGAACTATTTGGAGAAAAGGAAACTAAAATAACTAACTGGCTGAGCCCAGCTCAGCTAAGCTAAGCTAAGCTAAGCTAAACTAAGATCACAGTAACTCTCAGTCTCAGTACCAAGAATTAATTAAACACAACCTGAAGACTTTCATTTCAATGATAACAGTAATAATCTGATGAAGTGTTTGTGCTGAAAGCAAAGTATTGATCTCTTTTCTCAGTCTGTTCAAATGTTAACAGGCAGGTGAAAACCTGCAGGTCTCATGTATTTATTCTCTGAACTGTCTCTGCATTTACCATCACAACAACAATTACACTTCCAACTCAATAAAACATATCAAATACAGCTGCTGCAGTAACAGTTATAACTACTGGAGCAGGTTTTCTTTTTTATCTCTGTGAATAAAACATTTCTTCAACCTGTGTCAGGTCTCTTACACCGGAGGGGAGGATGCTACGGTACAAAGCATCAGGAGGAGGAGGTGAGGAAGAGGAGGAGCAGGAATGAGAGGAGGATGAGGAGAGAAGAGAAGTAAAACGATGAGGACGAGAGAACGTTTAAAGGTGGATTAAAAAAAGAGGAGCGAAGAGGAGGATGTGCAGGAAATATAACAGTTAAAGTTAAAGGAAGAAGACAGAGATGATGAAGATGAAAGCGGATGAGGAGGAGGAGCAGGAATGAAGGAAATAATAAAAGAAGGAGGGAGGACGAGGACAGGAAAGGACGGTGCAAAAATAGACCGAGAGCGAGAGAGAGGTGTCAAGATGAGGTTAAGTGGGCTGTGATGTTGCTTTGTGCACACACACACACACATTTCAGTCACTATTACATACTGATACACACACACACACCCTGGTGTCCCCTCAGGCCCGGTGTGTCTTCAGGCTCCGTGGCTCTCTGGCGGCGATCCGTCTCCACATTAAGCGAAGCCTCAGATAATTCCTAAGCCTCCTCCATGGCCGATCCAATAAGGGATAAGACTCTCGGCTGGACATGATCAACTGACAATCTGTCCTCTCACACGGCTACTTTAGTGGAGGCCAGGATTAAACCAGACCGGCCCAGACGGGGGACACACACTTCACAAGTCCACACTCAGTGTGTGTGTGTGAGACAGAAAGTCAAAGAGAAAAACAGAGACAGATTGAAGAAGATTGTGTCGAGAAGGAAAAATGTGTGTGTATTAGTGTGTATGGGTATGTTTTCTAACCTGCCGTGAATTATGGGACAGATACCTCGATAAATATCATCAGAAAACAGGTATTTAAACAGGTCGTGTTCAATCGAATGTAGACCAGATAAAATAAATATTATCTGCTAAAATAAATTAACATCATACGACGAATTTCAAGATTAAAGAACAAATGTTACAGTTTCATTTATGTCAAAATCAAGTAACAAATTCAAAAGAATGTGTCTCATCTTTCATCATCCTCTTCTAGATAAACCAGATCACTCAGGTTTATATATATATATAAAGCTGGAACCATTAAAAGCCGTATGTTAATAATAATAATAGCAATTACTGAATGATGATTGTTCCCGGCCGCTGTGGTAAATGTACATGCTGAGAATCGGCCGGTCAGATAGCCTATTCGCTTTTCACCAGAAGAGCCGGGCGGTGTGTGATAAGCATCGACATTCTCGCCAACAGAGTCTGCCTCCGAGACACTCCTGATCCCTTTTTCCATTGGAATAGGCTCATTTTAATGTGCACGCGCGCACACACACACACACACACACACACACACACACGACTGTGCGAGGCTTTGATAAGCGTGGCCCTCCTCTCTCTCTCTCTCTCTCTCTCTCTCTCTGAGTAAACATGGTTTTGGATTAGTCAGAGTATAATGAGAGCAGGGGGCTATCTGCCCACCACGCCTGCATTGTGGCCCCCTGCTCCTCTCTGAGGGGGCCGGGACCAATCTTTACTCTGCTATTTATCCCCCTCCTTTGATAGCTTACTTATCTGCTGCAAAATGCCAGGGATGGCTGCCTGTCTAACGGCCCCTGTAACTGTCTGCCTGCTCTCTCTCTGTCTGTCTGTCATCCTGTCTCTCCCACTAAGTGTTGAGACAAATGAACAACTACATCTTATTTCTTTAATCTCTTTCCCTGAAACAACATGTGGTTGTTGTTGCTGCAGGATCAGGCCGGAGCTGGAGATGATATGAAGATATTCTGCATCAAAACCTGCTGGTTTATGACGCATTTTTATATTTAAAGGTTGATTCACAATTAAAATCTCACCTTGTTTCTGGAGCTACTGAGCTATAGTGGGAGATAGTTCACTAAAGTTTTATCACGTGATCTGTTGTGTCGACAGCTGCAAAAAGGTCACAAAGAAATGTTGGATCATTTAGAAACAACGTCACAATTATATTTATATTTATACTAAATGTTTATTTACTAAAAAACCCTCAGATTAATATCAGTATCAGCCACAAGACTCAGTGTTGGTCAGGGTATAAAATACCAGCCTAAATTTAAGGTAGTGCTAAAGAAAAGAAAAAAAAATCAATTCTTTCTTTAATCATGAAGCGGTTTCCTTCCCCACCTTTCCCATCATGTCCTGCACTTCTCATCGACAATGAACGACAGCAGAGAGTGTGCACTTGATGAAATTACATCTGGTGAGCGACTATTGTTGAACACAGAGACGGTTTTTACAGACGCAACTAGAACACGGAGGAAGTCAGGTTTTATATACGGGAAGAGACAGAGAGAGAAGAGAAACATAAAACAGAAAGAGAAAGAGGAGGAACGATGGAAGGAGAGAGGAGGGGAATGAGATGTGAACAGAGACAGGAGGAGCAGAAACAAAGAGGAGGCTGACATGCGGCTAATAGACATATCAGCACTGAGGTGTGGGGTTTAGCTGCAGACGAGAGCTTTGCAGAGCTTCGCTCATTGATTAGCATACGGAGAGTGGCATGGGGCCGTGTGACAACCCCAGATTACGCTGCTAACACACACACACTCACACACACACACTCACAATGTAGACTGCCACAGATTGTATCTCTCTCCTTCCTTGGAGAAAGGCAAAGACGTCAAATTACAGGGTGTCACCTGCACCGAGCTTTCTGGTTTCTTGAATGTTAATGTATATAAACAATTAGGACGAAGGAGAAAAGAGGAACGAGAGAGTGAAGATGAACAGGAGGATGGAGAGAAGCAAAAGAAAGAAAAAACAGGAGAGTCAGAGAAAATGAGAGCAGAGGAATATGACAGAGAAGATTAAAAGTGACTGATGAGAGGTTCTTGTTTCTTGGATCATGAAAACAAAACAGAATAAAACGATATGAGAAAATGTGACAGCTGCCACTGAGCTCCGCCCTGACTTCACCCTGCAAACGTCAAACGACGAGAGACAACGAGAAACACAAGAAAACGTCCAGAAATCAAAGGTGTTGAGACGATAATTCCTGATTATTTCACTTTACATTTAAAAACATCCACATCTGTGTTGTGTTGTCTTCTATTTGAAATCAAAAAAATAATATCCAGACCAGGTCGAGGTTGTTCCCGTCCTCGGTTTGACTGAAGAGTCTGATGATACGTGGGATAGAAATTTCAACCACCTTGTCATTTTAATACAAGTGTCACCCTATTTGACATCAAAAACACCAGTTGTTTCAGCTGAAATTGGCGCCCGGGGAAGGCTTTGCTTACAAAACGCACTTCTCAAACGAGTCCCATCTCCAAATAAATGAGATTGTGGAAGCGGAGAAAACACCAACACCTGGAGCTGTGTCAGCTGCTCTGCTGTTTTATCCCACTGTGTTATCTTTCCTGTCTCTCCGCCTCAACACTGCTTTTATTCCCTTATTTATCACAAACAACAATAGAATCATTTGTATCAAATCCTGTTAAATTCTACTTTCGCGTCTTGTTGCTGTCGGCGGTTTGTTACTTTCAACGTCGATGAAACTGGATTTAATTTCCATCTGTGACTGATACAGAGACAAATGTGTGTGATGATATTTTACACTTGACTGGCGACGTTCAGACCCATTATCAATGATCCTTGGACGGAAAGATTTAGATAAAACAGTGACGACGATGGAATTAATAAAGTATCAATCTATCTACGCTTTGATCTGTTAATTGATCCATATATTTATCTTTTTTTAAAGTTTAAAGTGACACAAGGGTATTCAGTTTATAAAACCAGCAAAAAAAAAAGAGGGAAAATCTCAAATTAACGTGAATCAGAGTAAAAATGAATTAAAATAACTAGATAAAATCTGCATCTTTAAGATGAAGAAGATAGAAACTTGCAGTCTCTCTGCATCAGTGGTTGATGTTTGTTGAGATGTAAAGAGCCACTTGTTTTTTCTTTTTCTTTCAGGGGTGAGGACACTGAGGTCTGCAGCGACGGGACGAGGATGGAGGTTGAAGATATATTCACAGATCAGGACAGAGATGAAGAAACGAGTCACAAATCACATCACATCCATCCTCCAACAGAGCATCAACATCTGCCCAACAACTGCACTGATGCTTTAAACATGAGGCCCAGTTTTCAGAGTGAAGAGCTGCTGACGGAGGAAGAGGAGGAGGAAGAGAAGGTGTGTGTGTGGGGGGGTAAATACGAGGGGTAAAGTGTGTTTTAAATGTGAGAACAGTTGATGAGGGTCAAACAGCTGAACTGACACTGTTATAATCATGTAAACTGACTGTAATCTATAGTGTTTCATACGTCACACGTCTGTGTTGATCCACTTCAACCATTGGCTGCCTGCAGCATCTCGCCGGCTCCTGATTGGCCACTTAGTTTCACATCAAACTGCGCAATTTAAATGAAAATTAAATTCACACAGACGTCGTTTTATTTGTTGGTTTAAGCAGCAGCTTCGACTCCGTTTAAGTTAAGTTGTTTAATCTTTTAATTTGTTAAATGAATAAAAACTAAAGATTTGTTTTGATGTAATTAGCAGCTTGTCTGTGTTCAACATCATCATCATGTGGCTCTGACTCGACGTCAGTAGTTTAGTGACTGGACGATCTGGTGCAGCCGCTGCAGAAATGTTCAGGATCAAGGTCGTCTTTTTTTGGATCTGACTGACTGAATTTTCTAAATTTCTCAACATTTGGCAGAAACGATAAGTCACAGCTCTGAACAGCTCGAACCGAAACGCTTTCAGACTCAGACACAAAAAGATGAAGCTGAACTTGTGAGTGAAGAGCAGCGGTGAGGGTGAAAGCAGTTTATGAGGAGGTGAGAGCAGGGCAGGAGGGAGGATAATGGGGTGGATGGGGTGAGTTTGTGAGCTAAAAGTACAGATGATTCATTTGATTTGGGTGGAGGCGGCAGCAGCGGTGGTGGTGATGGTGGCTGTGACTGGGTGGAGGAGGAGGTGGAGGTGGTGGCACAGTGTTAATTTGGGAGGTTCATGAGAGGAAGAAGTCCCTCGAGGCTCCGAGCCGCTCGCTCTCAACTGAAATAACCTGCACTGCGACAAACTGGCAATGAGAGGCCAGAGAGTGTGTGTGCACGTGATACACCAGCCTGTGTGTGTGTGTGTGGCTGCCTGGAGGCGCCCTGTGTGCAGGCGTTTCATTGGAGAGGCAGATGAGCAGGGCAGATATCCTGCGGCAGCCTGGCAGTGGCCAGAGCTTTATCGGAGCTGAAATGATTTTAGCACTCCGTTTTGGAGCACTAACCCAGGAGCAATGTCATCCCTCCTCCTCCTCTTCTTCACTATCCTTTTCTTCTTCTTCTTCTGTCACTTTGTCATTTTCTCCTCTACTCTGCTACTTATCCTCTTATCCCCTCCTCTCACCTCGTCTGTCTTTGTCTATCTCTGGCTGAACACACACAGGAAAAGAAAGATTACTTCATTTCTAAAAACTGTTTTGTTTTTAGCAGATTTATTACAATTTAAGTGTCTCTCAATTCAAGTAGAGCAACATTTTCACCATCAATTAACTCTCAACTAATCATTTTGTAAAACATATCAATCCACACAGTAATTTTATCTTTAAAATCATCTCATGAATCGTTAATAATCACATATTGACATAGTTTCCATTTAATCAACTCATTTATTCTTTGTGATTCTGTGTTTCAGATAGAAACAAGTCACTTGAGTCATTTTCTCATTAAAGAAGCGAAACGTCAGTCGACTGTTGAAATAACGTGACAGAGCTGAGACGATTGTGTCGCTGTGGAAACATTTCGTTACGTTGGAGTCAGACTCAGAAACACTGACATTAACATTTGCTCCTGAACATTTTCACAGCAGGAGCTCAGATATTCAGGCTTTATAGTCGTCAGAAACAACCTCCCACTTGATCCAGACCAGAGTGTTTATCACCCTCAGGAAATATTTTATACTTTATATGAGACTCAAGCAGAGAAACGCCGGTCGACCTTCTTCCATCTTATCAACTTATATTTTAACTGATCCATAACAGGAAAGAAAATAGTGAAAAATATCTTATAATCTCAGGAAAACTCGTCTGGGTCGGGATTCGGGACGAGGATGGAGGTTGAAGATATATTCACAGATCAGGACAGAGATGAAGAAACGAGTCACAAATCACATCACATCCATCCTCCAACAGAGCATCAACATCTGCCCAACAACTGCACTGATGCTTTAAACATGAGGCCCAGTTTTCAGAGTGAAGAGCTGCTGACGGAGGAAGAGGAGGAGGAAGAGAAGGTGTGTGTGTGGGGGGGTAAATACGAGGGGTAAAGTGTGTTTTAAATGTGAGAACAGTTGATGAGGGTCAAACAGCTGAACTGACACTGTTATAATCATGTAAACTGACTGTAATCTATAGTGTTTCATCGTCCTGCGTCTGTGTTGATCCACTTCAACCATTGGCTGCCTGCAGCATCTCGGCCGACTCCTGATTGGCCACTTAGTTTCACATCAAACTGCGCAATTTAAATGAAAATTAAATTCACACAGACGTCGTTTTATTTGTTGGTTTAAGCAGCAGCTTCGACTCCGTTTAAGTTAAGTTGTTTAATCTTTTAATTTGTTAAATGAATAAAAACTAAAGATTTGTTTTGATGTAATTAGCAGCTTGTCTGTGTTCAACATCATCATCATGTGGCTCTGACTCGGCGTCAGTAGTTTAGTGACTGGACGATCTGGTGCAGCCGCTGCAGAAATGTTCAGGATCAAGGTCGTCTTTTTTTGGATCTGACTGACTGAATTTTCTAAATTTCTCAACATTTGGCAGAAACGATAAGTCACAGCTCTGAACAGCTTTCGAACCTAAACGCTTTCAGACTCAGACACAAAAGATGAAGCTGAACTTGTGAGTGAAGAGCAGCGGTGAGGGTGAAAGCAGTTTATGAGGAGGTGAGAGCAGGGCAGGAGGGAGGATAATGGGGTGGATGGGGTGAGTTTGTGAGCTAAAAGTACAGATGATTCATTTGATTTGGGTGGAGGCGGCAGCAGCGGTGGTGGTGATGGTGGCTGTGACTGGGTGGAGGAGGAGGTGGAGGTGGTGGCACAGTGTTAATTTGGGAGGTTCATGAGAGGAAGAAGTCCCTCGAGGCTCCGAGCCGCTCGCTCTCAACTGAAATAACCTGCACTGCGACAAACTGGCAATGAGAGGCCAGAGTGTGTGTGCACGTGATACACCAGCCTGTGTGTGTGTGTGTGGCTGCCTGGGGCGCCCTGTGTGCAGGCGTTTCATTGGAGAGGCAGATGAGCAGGGCAGATATCCTGCGGCAGCCTGGCAGTGGCCAGAGCTTTATCGGAGCTGAAATGATTTTTAGCACTCCGTTTTGGAGCACTAACCCAGGAGCAATGTCATCCCTCCTCCTCCTCTTCTTCACTATCCTTTTCTTCTTCTTCTTCTGTCACTTTGTCATTTTCTCCTCTACTCTGCTACTTATCCTCTTATCCCCTCCTCTCACCTCGTCTGTCTTTGTCTATCTCTGGCTGAACACACACAGGAAAAGAAAGATTACTTCATTTCTAAAAACTGTTTTGTTTTTAGCAGATTTATTACAATTTAAGTGTCTCTCAATTCAAGTAGAGCAACATTTTCACCATCAATTAACTCTCAACTAATCATTTTGTAAAACATATCAATCCACACAGTAATTTTATCTTTAAAATCATCTCATGAATCGTTAATAATCACATATTGACATAGTTTCCATTTAATCAACTCATTTATTCTTTGTGATTCTGTGTTTCAGATAGAAACAAGTCACTTGAGTCATTTTCTCATTAAAGAAGCGAAAACGTCAGTCGACTGTTGAAATAACGTGACAGAGCTGAGGCGATTGTGTAAGCGCTGTGGAAACATTTCGTTACGTTGGAGTCAGACTCAGAAACACTGACATTAACATTTGCTCCTGAACATTTTCACAGCAGGAGCTCAGATATTCAGGCTTTATAGTCGTCAGAAACAACCTCCCACTTGATCCAGACCAGAGTGTTTATCACCCTCAGGAAATATTTTATACTTTATATGAGACTCAAGCAGAGAAACGCCGGTCGACCTTCTTCCATCTTATCAACTTATATTTTAACTGATCCATAACAGGAAAGAAAATAGTGAAAAATATCTTATAATCTCAGGAAAACTCGTCTGGGTCGGGATTCGAACTGGTGAACAGCTGCACATGACTTCAACTTCAATTCATCTATAAAGCACATTTAAAAACAACCAATGTTGACCAAAGTTCTGTACAAAGTGCTGGCAGTGATAAAAACAATAAAAAAGGGCGATAAGAATATAGAAATAAAATACACACAATAAATAAATGAATGAATACGGAGGCAGGTCGAGATGCCGAAGAAAAGAGGTGAGTTTTGAGTAAAGACTTAAAATTATCGATGTTGTGGACAGATCTGATAAATTGTTCCATAAACAGGAGCAGCAACAGAGAAGGCTCAGTCACCTGGCTCTGGGAACATCCTGAATCATCTGGTTCAAAGTTCAGATAAATATCGAGGGGCCAGCCCATTTGAAGCCTTAAAAACAAGCAGTAAACTCTTAAAATCGATTCTAAAAGGGACAGGAAGCCTAAACCAGACTGATGTGTTCTCGCTTCTTTGTCCCAGTCAGGAGCCGAGCAGCCGTATTTTGGACTAAGCGGTCTAAGCCACATATAAGGAGTTAGTGTCGTCCAAACGGGTCGTGACAAAGACATGAATAACTGTTTCCAAGTCCTGTCGAAGGAGGTAGAGCTTAACCTCGACCAACTGTCCGAGTTGATAAAAACTTGTCTTGACGACAGAGATAATTTAATTAACCAACTAACCCTCGGCTAGCCCCTCGGAGCGGGGTTTAACATGAGCGTCAGCATTAGCATTAGCATTCGAGCTATCAAGTGCCCTAATGCACAAAGAGCAATTATCAGCGGCTCCATTTTGAAACTATGACGGCGTCACAGTCTGGACAAAGTCTGAGAAACACTGTCTCCTCTGATGTTGAGTCTCTGTTCTAGTGAGTCTCTATGTCGCGGTCGCATCTGTCCAGGTCTCTGGTGAGTGTGTGAGAGAGAAGAAGTCGACGTTTGACGCCACCTGTTGGTTTAGACCCCGGGTCTCTGGACCCTGAATATAAGACGAAATCCACGTCTTTTTCAGACTTCAGTACCATCTTATATTCGGGTCAATACGGTAAAATGTTAATTTTCTGCTCTGACTCTGAGACAGTGTCAGTCTCCACCTCAGCGGCTGATGTTTGTGGAGATGTAAACATGATGGTAACCACTTTATTTCTGTGTTGATGACACGTCTACAACGACGGGACGAGGACGATTTATTCAGAGATCACAGATCACGTCCATCCTCCAGCAGAACATCCAGGACTCTGTCTTTCTTCTTCAGCTTCTCTTCGTCTCTAACTCACCGGTCACCGCTCTCTCACTGCATTTACCTCGGCTGCCATACGGGGAATTAAGTGGTATTACGAGGAAAGGCTTCTAGCTGAGCTTAACTGCATTACAAGAACAAGTAATACACCCTGAGAGTGTGTGTGAGAGAGCAAGGGAGTGGAGGGGTGAGGAGGGGTTGAAGGTGCAAGAGAAAGATGGAAAAGGAGGGAAAGAAAGAGAGAGAGACAGAAAAGGGGTCTTAAGTGAATTGTCAACTCAAACGCTCTAATCACAGTGAAAGCTCTGGACAAAGAGCACCCACGGACGCCAACGGAGCACACCCTGGGAGCAACGAATGGCCACTTAGCTTTATGTAGCTCCCTCTCTACCTCCATCTAACCGCTTCTCTCGCTTTCTCTCTGTACACTGTAGAGAAGCGAGTCAAAATAATACCTTCCACAACACCTGAGAGCAGGACGGAGGGAGGGAAGGAGGGAAATGGAAGGAAAGGAGAGGAAAATATACACTATTATAAATATACATCAGCAGTCGGTCAAAGAACATTAATGACTGGGCACGAGGGCCAAAATTAATGTAATAATAAGTTAAGGAACTAAGAAGGGAACATTATAATCTAACTCTGGGGTTTCACACTTTCACACACAAAATCTGCTTCTTTACTTTACAACGAGAAGATTTAAGACCAGAAGAATAAATAAGTCCACAGCTCGGGTTTAGCGCTAAGGTCAATTTCTGCTCATTTTCCAAAACTAACGAGTCCGTCGGCAAAACCACTCACATCCGTGTTCACATGCATTAGACCAAGCTCTAAAAAAAACTATAACTCATAAAATAACTCATCTGTGAAATTCCACGAGTCAGTGTCTCACATGACAAGTTCTTGAAAAGATGCTGCTCTTTGTGTGAATCCTGATCCAAAAGTTTCTCAGGATCATCCAGTTGTTTAAACTCTGACTTCATCTTGTAACATCTCGTATCTTCATGTTTCTCTCCACTGATCTTCATCACATCTCAGGGTCAAAGTACAACCACTATCGTAGACTTTCAAATAAAATGCACGTTAATTGCAACGTTCAAAGCTCGAGATTTTTACCAAAGATAAAAAATGAAGAAATTCTTTGTTTCAGTTGAAGAAAGAAGAATCCATTAGAAAAAACTTACATTTAACTCAGTAGTTTAAATATGCAGCTTAGAGGATTTTAGATTCTTCTTCTCCACATGTTCAAAGATCAAGTAGAAAAAATACAAAACTGTGATGTGACAAGTTTCATGTTCCTTAATAACCAGACGTCCTCAACAGTTTGTGAAATCATTAAAAATCATCATCATGTTTCCAGGTAAACATTGATCCAAACATCAGTGAATCACGTCCTTGTTTCTTTTAGACGCAGGAAACATGTGAGATAAAAAGTCACATTTACCTTCAACATCACTAAGGACCAAGAGAAACAGTCTCACAGAGGAGGAAACTGTTTTATATTGTTGTGGAGCAACAAGAGGAAGTCGTCTGAAACAGACCGAGAAAGTTAGAAACACGGAGGACGTCAGACCAGACACGTCACTGACACACTAGTTTATAAAAAGTCTCAGACTTTATAATTAAACTGGTATTAACTTTAACTTGATCCTGCAACGTTACTGCAACAAAACGTCTAAAAATGTCACAACTTTCATCACAGTTTTATTGAGAAAATCTGCTGAGAATCTGTAAAAAGACCTGAAATGTCTCGACTTCATATATTATATATATTCAAGGTTCATATCATCCAACAAGTTGTAAATCAAGTTTCACATTTCAAGTTTGAACCTGAGGTGAACCTGAACCTAAAGTTGTTTCTCTACATCATCAGTTAATAATAAGATCAATTAGTTTAAAGTTTAATCACAACAGAGAAACTTCTAATGTGTCAACATGTCACATTCAACCTCCTCCAAAGTGAAACACGTGGAGTTAAACTATTATCATACAATAATAAAGCAGGAACAAGACACGTCGTCTTCAGCAGCTCAGGAGTTTCTGCCAGCATCCACCTCAGCGGCTCTGCAGGATCTGTAACATCCAACATCTACGACCTCGTAGGCAAATCTGTGGCCCCCCGGGGCCGAGCGGCCACGATGGCTCAATTCAACCACAGACCTTCTAATGCTATGCTGATTATCCGAGCACACCTAGCATGTTGTGTGGCTAAACACGGGTCATTTCCTCGTTTCCCCCGTGTCTCTTTTCAAAGTCCAGGCAGGGAGGACCGTTACCGCGGCGATGGGGAGTAACGATAATGGCGACTAAAGATGGAGGTTTGTGTGTGCGAACAATGAACAATCACTGGAATACAGTTATAACACTGAACATAGAAAACAGGAAAAAAAAGAAAAACATGTCCACGGTATCCGAAGTAAACCATACCACAAAGTTACCCGTGCCCCCTTCAGAGTGTGTCCATTGTGAGAGGTGACAAAGGAGCACTCACACAGCCAAGCGACAACATAATGGACCCAGCCCCTCGCTCCAATACTTATTGTACCGCGGTGTGTGTGTGTGTGTGTGTGTGTGTGTGTGTGTGTGTTCACCTCTACACTGTAACTGTAGCCAGACGAAGTCCGTCACAGAAGAAAAGATGTTTTCATCAGTCACAGACTTTAACATTAAAACTCTGAATCTTTTCACTTTTCTCTGTTTCTTTCTGAACAAACAGAAAAAATTAAAGTCACACAAACACACAACAACATAAAAACTAATAAACCGTGAATGGACGACATGATGATGATGTTACATTCTCTAGTTTGAGTTTTGACTGTTTTTCTTTCCGAGGTCTTTTAAAGGTTGAGCTCCCTATTTTCACTTTTTATAATAATAATTATTCTCAACAATAAACAGCCACTTATTGTTTCATTTAAAACCACAGTGAAGGCCAGTTTGTATAAAAGAGCTGATAAAAGCGAAGCTGTAGTTCATTGTGTCGCCTGACGCCCAGGTCACGGACTCACACTCCGTCCTGACTAAACTCAGCTTTTAGGAGATTTAATGGACATTTTCATACTTTATTTCTTCTTCTTATGAAACTAATATTTAAATCTATTTTATTTGTGTTGAATCAAAGCTACCGTCGTCCATAAAGACACAAGCAACTTTTTCTTCTTCCTTCTAGTCTCAGCTGATCATCTGCTCCAGGATCAGTTCTTAGAAGCTTGTGACTCCACTTCAGGAAACAAAATAGTTAAAGTGAAAGAGAGAAAAGAGAGAAAAGGTCTGGATCTGGACATGTGAAGGACTCAGATTATGACTTTTTAAAAGTTAGAATGAAAACGTCTGTCGGTGAAGTTTTCATGTTGTTACTAACTAAGCTGTAACTTACCGTGTCTGTGATTTGTCTGATATTTTTACATGTTAATTAAATATAAATTGATTCTAAATCATTGTTATTGAACTGTATGGAGATGAATCTTGATGTTCAGTGGCAGTTTGTGTTACGCTGAAACGAGAAGATCTGTTGACTTGTTTGACTTTTGAAAGTTGTGACAGGATTTTTATTAAAACTGTTACAATTTGTTACAAGAACAAGACGTGTCTGTAAATTTCTCTCAGAGTTTTAGTTCGTCTGAAAAAAGACACGAAAGGATCAGTGATGAAGAAGAAACATGTCTGGTGATTTGTTGGTTGGTTATTTTGTTGGTTTGTTTGTTGGTTGGTTTGTTTGTTTGTGGTCGCTGCAGCAGTTGAACTGACTTGTTCTGTTTGATAAGTGACGTCATAGTTGACTGTCACACACACACACACACACACACACAAATGTAGAAGCTGAAAACTGAAAACTGTGTTGAAATGTGCAGAAACACAAAAATACAAACTCTTTAGTTGTTCACATCTGAGCAAAAAGCACAAACACACACACACACACACACACACACACACACACACACACACACACACACTGACAACAGCAGCACATGGCCTTGAATAAAAAGGCAATATGAGATAGAGAATAAAAATGCATTGGTGCTGCTCCGTATCAGACAAAACAGGACGACGCTGAGATTAAGCATCATCCTGCTGAGGGACAGAAACAGAGAAGTGAATAGTGAAAGGAGAGATATCATCCGTCGGTTTAAAACAGGGAGGATGGTGGCGCTGCCAATGAAGCTGTGTGTGTGTGTGTGTGTGTGTGTGTGTGTGTGTGTGTGTGTGTGTGTGTGTGTGTGTGTGACACTGAATAAACAACACTCCATCTCACGGCCTGTGATTGCTGCTCCACAGTCAAGATAAGTCCTGGACTAGTGGAGGCCGAGTCCGGACAGAGGAGGAAGAAGGAGGAGGAGGAGGAGGAGGAGGAGGGAGGAGGAGGAGGGAGGAAGAGGAGGAGGAGGAGGAGGAGGAGGAGGAAGAGGAGGAGGAGGAAGGAGGAGGAGGAGGAGGAGGAGGAGGAAGAGAGGAAGGAGGAGGAGGAGGAGGAGGAGGAGGAGGAGGAAGAAGAGGAAGAGGAGGAGCAAATGTGTTCATGTCGTTTTATCCAGATTCAACACAGTAAAGTGAAATTTAACACTTTGTTCATATTGAACCTAAAGTTCTTTTACAAACTAAACTTCAACATCAAACAGAAACTTTCTCATCTTCAATCAGAAAACAGACTAAAGAACAAAAACACAAACCTTCATTCAAACACCTTTAAAGCTACAGCACATTCAGTCAGTTGTATGTAGGTTTGTGTTTGAGTATTTAAAGAGATTTTCTACGGTTTCATTTACTCAGATGTTATATATTATACACGGCTCCTTCATAGTCAATGACTATTGTAGATGAACAGGATTCAGCTGCATGTACACATCCACATATAGATGAACACACTTCTCTGTGAGATGTTACTCCACAGATTATTTGAAAAAACTATTATACAACATTTACAATAAAAGTTAAATATCAGGTTTATGATTCGTCGACTTCTACGACACAAAACTCATGTCTTAGAAAGTGACCAGGACGTCTGTGTCAACTACTTACTATTATTTAACAGATCAGATAAAACTGTGATAAAGGAACCGTCAAGACTAGAGACAGACGTCTGATGTCTAAAGTCTGAGGACTGACGAACAAACCAGACGTTCATCTATGGAAATATTTAACCAGAAACAGTCCGAGTTATCAGACATCAGCAACATTCATCGTTAAAACGTTCGCAGCTTTAAGTTTGTGAAAGTTTGTCTCTTATATTCGAGAAAAACTGAAATATCTTCAAATGAATCAATATTGAACCGAATCGTAGATCAAATCAGCAGCAGGACACTACAACTAAAGACATTTAAGGTCAATTCAGATACAAACAAACAGTTACAACAAGATTTGAGATGTTTAGTCTGGTTCTGACTGAAGCTCCAGATCAGATCCAGATCCAGAAGAACAAACGAGACAAGTTTACGATCTGAGACTAGAGGTGGAAAACAACAGCAACAAAGAAGAAGTGTTAGTTAGTTAGTGTTAGTAACAGGACAAACTACAACAGACGAGCTGCTGGAAACTGAACCATGTGTCGAAAAGATCAGGAGACGATTGGAGATGTTGAACAAACGAAGAACATCGACACCTTTAAGTTGACGTGTTCATCATCGAATTGTTCACCCTCATCTTCCTCCCTGGACACACACACACACACACACACACACACACACACACACACACACACACACACACACACACACACACACACACACACACACACACACACACAGACACACAGACACACACAGACACACACACACACACACACACACACACACACACACAGACACACAGACACACACACACACACACACACACACACACACACACACACACACACACACACACACACACACACACACACACACACACAGACACACACACACACACACACACACACACACACACACACACACACACACACACACACACACACACACACACACACACACACACACACACACAGACACACAGACACACACACACACACACACACACACACACACACACACACACACACACACACACACAGAGACACACACACACACACACACACACACAGACACACAGACACACACACAGACACAGACACACACACACACACACACACACACACACACACACACACACACACACACACACACACACACACACACACACACACACACACACACACACACACACACACACACACACACACACACACACACACACACACACACACACACACACACACACACACACACACACACACACACACACACACACACACACACACACACACACACACACACCCTCCTTCCAGAAATGAATATTTCTCATCACCATATGAATATTGCGGGCGTGACAAGTGCGTGTAAACACACACAGGCGGAGTGCTCAAATCCACTCACTGGGAGCTATTAAGTCGTCAGGCACCACAGAGAAGCTGACAGAGGAGAGAAACAGTAGGAATGTGTGTGTGAACGGTGACAGGGAAGAGAAACGTTGTGGCGGGCCGCTGCACCGAACGAGAGAGAGACACTGACAAACACAGAGAGAGAGGGAGAGTGGACAAGCAGTCAGGAAAAAAAACTCGAGAGAAAGAATTGCTGCCAGACTGCTAATTTTACTTGTCGCAGAAAAAAAAAACACCCAACCCGTGCTCAACCTGTCAACGTCACTGTCACCTCAAAAACCCAGGGGAAGGTGTGTGTGTGTGTGTGTGTGTGTGTGTGTGTGTGTGTGTGTGTGAAAAGATGCACGAGCAGAAAAAGGCAAAGACAATGTGTGTGTGCCGAGTGTTTTTGTGTTGCAGGTGTGTGAGAAGCTCCTGTTTTTTTGTTTTAAATGTGACAACTTCCTGATGTCACATTCAATAATTCATCTAAAGATCTGAGGATGGTGTAGTTTCTACCTCTTCACCTCGTCTCCATCGTTTCCTTTGTCTCATTCTGATATAAAACATCATCGCGTCTTCAACCATCTGACCAGCTACTGTTGTTACTTTTAGTTGAATTCATATAAAAAAAACAACATCTTCTCTTTATTTCACAGAATGAATCACACTTGAATAGTGACTCAAGGGTTTTTAGAAACCTTGAATAACCTTGAAACTTGTGTTTCTGAGGATTCAATGCCGACATTTATGAGTTATTTCCAGGTGAATCTACATATCTGGTGTGTGATTGGACAACAACCTCCCTCCAACATCTGGACTGTCAACAACACGTGATGTTAAAACACATCCAGACATTCATCCTGTAACGATCATCAGCATCTCACAGCCTCTGACGTCTTTTCAGTTTAATCACAGATGGAAAAATGAAAAAAATCCTCTGATTCGAGGGTCAAGGAGGCGGTTAGACAGATTTCTCAGATCCAGCTGTGACGTGGGTCGTTAAGTGGGCCGGGAGTCTCAGTCAGTGGATCTGTTGGGCTCATAACCTGCAGCGACAGGTCCTTAACGCGCCGCGTGGACGAGGCCGTAACAGATGCCCGGCTAAGTGCCTGATTAAAACTTAATGTGCAGAAGAAGCCGTGTGTGAGTGTCTGTTTTTTTTATTTCTACCGTTAGAGAGGATATGAGATGGCTCCAGCCCTGCAGCGACAGAGAGGCCACGCCAGCTGCTTCTCTCCCCAGAGACGGAGCCCTGAAGCTGGGCAGCGAGGCTCCACCGGGGCCCGGGCACAGTCACAACACAAGTGGCATATGTGAAGTGACACTTCAATAGTCAAATGAGATTTCATTTTCTAATTATAACAAAGCCCCATATTCACACTCACACACACACACACACACACACACACACAGAGACAATGGTTTAGCCTCCAACTGAACATTGTACTGATACTTTTAAAACAGCGTTGAATCAACTGAAGAAGAGAAATGATGGAAAAAACAAAATGTGAGAAAATAATAAAACATAAAAGTAGATTAACAACATAAAATAAGACAATGAAGTATAAACATAACATAAATATTATAGACAACAAAGTACTACTACTGAGTTCATTAAAATACTACTACTACTACTACTACTACTACTACTACTACTACTACTACTACTACTACTACTACTACTACTACTACTACTACTACTACTACTACTACTACTACTACTACTACTACTACTACTACTACTACTACTACTACTACTACTACTACTACTACTACTACTACTACTACTACTACTACTACTACTACTACTACTACTACTACTACTACTACTACTAACAACAGCAACAGCAACAGCAACAACAGCAACAGGCAGAACTGGCAGGCTGGGCAGGACTGGCTGGCTGGCTGGGACTGGGCAGGGCTGGACTGGACTGGAACTGGACTGGACTGGAACTGGAACTGGACTGGACTGGACTGGACTGGACTGGAACTGGACTGGACTGGGCAGACTGGACAACTGGACTGGACTGGAACTGGACTGGACTGGACTGGACTGGACTGGACTGGACTGGACTGGACTGGACTGGACTGGACTGGACTGGACTGGACTGGACTGGACTGGACTGGACTGGACTGGACTGGACTGGACTGGACAGGACAACAGGGACTGGACAACAGCAGCAACAACAGCAACAGCAACAACAACAGCAACAGCAGCAGCAGCAGGCAGGCTGGCTGGCAGGCTGGCTGGACTGGGACTGGGCTGGACTGGGCTGGGACTGGACTGGACTGGACTGGACTGGACTGGACTGGACTGGACTGGACTGGACTGGACTGGACTGGACTGGACAACAACAACAGCAACAGCAACAACAGCACAGGCAACAGCAGCAACAGCAGCAGCAGCAGCAGGCAGAACAACTGCAGGCAGCTGGAACTGGCTGGACTGGCTGGAACTGGACTGGACTGGGACTGGACTGGACTGGACTGGACTGGACTGGACTGGACTGGACTGGACTGGACTGGACTGGACTGGACTGGACTGGACTGGACTGGACTGGACTGGACTGGAACTGGACTGCAGCAGGACTGGCAACACAGGCAGACAGCAACAGGCAGGCAGGACAGGCAACAGCAGGCACAGGCTGGACTGGCTGGACTGGGACTGGACTGGCTGGACTGGACTGGACTGGACTGGGACTGGACTGGACTGGGCTGGACTGGGCAGGGAGGACTGGACTGGCTGGACTGGACTGGACTGGACTGGACTGGACTGGACTGGACTGGACTGGACTGGACTGGACTGGACTGGACTGGACTGGACTGGACTGGACTGGACTGGACTGGACTGGACTGGACTGGACTGGACTGGGACTGGACTGGACTGGACTGGACTGGGGACACTACTACTACTACTACTACTACTACTACTACTACTACTACTACTACTACTACTACTACTACTACTACTACTACTACTACTACTACTACTACTACTACTACTACTACTACTACTACTACTACTACTACTACTACTACTACTACTACTACTACTACTACTACTACTACTACTACTACTACTACTACTACTACTACTACTACTACTACTACTACTACTACTACTACTACTACTACTACTACTACTACTACTACTACTACTACTACTACTACTACTACTACTACTACTACTACTACTACTACTACTGCTACTACTACTACTGCTACTACTTACTGAGTATAGAGTTCATTAACGACGATGGTTTGAACTAAACTCAAACAGTTCAGGTTAGTTCACTCATTATTCAACAGTAGAGCAGCAGGTAAACTACTATTACAGAGCAGTACTACTAGCAGTACTAGCAGTACTACCACTGAGAGTGGAGTTCATCATGTAGATGATCATCATTTCCCACTGTTACTATCCAGTCATTGACACATGTTCAGATCCACAAACTGAGACTTAAATAAGAAGGTGGAGGTTTGTTTTGTTTCTACGATGGATCATGATTCTGTAACAACGTGTCTGTGAAGAACAGTACTGATACTTTTCTTATTTTCTTTGTTAAATACTGTAATATTAGTCCTTACTTCCTTGTGTTGACGGTTACATTGAAACGAACGTTTAACAAACACGTCTCTTGTGTGAAAAATTAACGTATCTCTCATGAATGAGACTGATTGTGTGTGTGTTTACGTGTGTGTGTGTGTGTGTGTGTGTGGTGGTATGAGTAGCTTCGTGGGTCAACAAGCCAGCAGCCAATAATTTACCCACTGTCAGAAAATTTCATCTGCCTATCATCGTCTCCCTCCCAGCTCTCTCTCCGTCTCTCCCTCCATTCCTCTATCACTGATTATGCCGTCAATACGGTGCGGATGAGAGGAGCTGACAATTGACCAGCCTGGATCAATATCAGCTAATAAGCATGTCAGGAGAGAGGAGAAAAGAGCAAGGAATCGACTGAGGGAGAGAGGGAGAGAGAGGATGAGTGAGAAAGTGACAGAGAGAAAGCCAGTTTGATCCAATTCGGCTGCTCGTCGTGCGGAGGTGTAAGTGGGATGATTGGCCTGTTATTGCTGGTTTAATGTTAGGCAATCAGAGCCCTAGTGGTCTAGATATCAACAAACATCCATCAAATTGTCCCTTCTTCTTCTTGACACCACCTCCTCCGCCGGGCCCCGCCTGGACCCCCGACAAACAATACGACAACAATGAGAGCTGAGCAATGGTGCCGTTTAAAAACCCCCCAGGGGGGTTGAATTGATAGCCTCGGACTCGCCGCACGAGCCCAAAGAAAACACGCTTGTTTGGTGGCTTTTTGTTTGTGTTGGGGAGATCTTCACTCATTTTATTTATTTATTTATTTCCCTTTTCTTTGCAGCCCGTCGCCGTCGTTCCCCCTGGCGGAGGAGCACGCCGTTGTTGATGGTGATATAATAACACAGTCAGGTGTCTGTGGCCAATTCCCTGTCATTTGGACTTTTGCGTAAATCACCATGTATTTTTGTTCTTCTTTTCTTTCAACTTGCTTTCTCTTTTTCACCGCTCGATCTTCCTTTTTTTTCCCCCAAGGTGTCATTTTCTTTTGCTCAAATTACCTTTCCCGTGGCCTCCCAGACGCTACAATTGCCGGCGTTGTATGGATACTGATGGAAGCTTTTCTGTGTAAATGCAACGCTGCTACTAGCACAGCTAGTCAACACTACTTAGTCTAATACCGCCTATTACAGCGGAGCAGGAAGATAAATGACTGGCTCTAGATTGACTGAAATGTTGTTTGACTGACTGACTGAAAGACTGCTGAGTAACAGACAGACTGACAACAGAAATTTAACGAGTGAAAAGCTCCAACTGCCGCTGATTGTCACCCAGTTTTTCTTTTTTTTTTGTGTCTGTTCTTTTGTCGAAGATGTGAGCTGAACTCAGTCGGTTCAGGTCAGTCACGTCCACATTGTTGAGCCACACGGGGAAACGGAACGAATGAAAACATTAGCACAAGACGAAATAATGGAGTAAAAATCTAAAATATGTGAATAATAAAATATAATAAAAGCAATTAAAACTCAAGATGAGACGGTGTGAAGTTCATTTTAACGTCTTCAGACAAACTTGTCTGCTACAAATGAATCTTATACATCGATAAATACAACTAATCTTCCTCTAATAAACCGACTGTAACGTGGAATAAACATCAGGTTGTTACAACTTATTTATGACGACTTGAAGCATCGAGATTTCAGGATTTTTGGGAGAAAGTTTTAGTTCGTCTTAGTTCAAAGTTGAACCAAAACTTTGACCAATTTGTAACTTTAATATCGTTTATAAGACAAAGATTCTGTGATTTCTATGATCGTTCTTATTGGTTTTAACTTCAACAGATAAAACATGGACGATACGTCGTCCTCCTCTCCCTCACACGAGGTGATGAGCGAGGAAACGAAGGAGGAAGGAAGAGGAGGAGGAAGAGGAGGAGGAAGAGGAAGAGCAGCGTTGTTCTCATTTACATGTTTATTGCTCCTCAGCAGGAAGAGGACGCCGCTTGTTTGTGAGCGTTGGACGGACATGTCCAATTATCAACCCTGTTGTTTCCTCAACAACGCTTTGTGAATGCTCAACACACACAAACACACACTGTGGCCAGCTGTGTGTGATGAGGACGAGCTGGTCGTCGTCCTGTCGGGGTCATGTGTCATATGGCAGGTACAGATTCAGCTGTGTTTTAATGACAGATGTGTGTATATGTGTATATGTGTGTGTGTGTGTGTGTGTGTGTGACAAGGACATGGGCATCTGGGTCAAACACACACACACAAACACACACGTCCATGAACACACACATCCAACACCAGACGTCCTGGATGAGATGTGACATGTGCCATATGGCAAACATACAAAGTCAAGCAGAGCTAATGTGTTATTTTCATGTTAATGTAATCATCTCCATCACGATGGCGACCGCCATGATTGACACAAGTGGTCAGAGAAGAAGAAGATGATGATGATGCTGAGATGTTTTTGTAACAAATGCATCTTCTTAACCTGTTTGACCCACAAACACATAAAAAATGCAGCATTTTATTCCAACGTTCCAAAAAAAAGATGCTCCAACGTGAACTGACGGGAGGTTGAACCAACACACACTCACATCAGATAGTCAGCTGCTCATCACCCACACACAGAAACACACACACACACAGAAACACACACACACACACACACACACACACAGACACACACACACACACACACACACACACACACACAGACACACACACACAAACACAGGTTGGGAGGAGAGAGAATATTAAAAACAAACAAACAGAGAATTGACTTGCTGAGAAGAATTACAGAGGAGCTGATTACATCTGACCCTTCGCCTCTGCTGTCAGAAAACGCTCGTCTCCCTTCTCTGGTTCTCCACCTCCTCCTCCAACACCTCCTCCACCTCTTTACCACTGTGTTAACCTCTGTGTTCCTGCTCAGGACTTATTTCTTCTGTCGCCATCATTCATCCAACAACGACGGAGACGTGGCGACAGATTTCTAACGACTCTACAGTTTTACACCGTTTGTCTCTCAGACATAAACTGAAGACAAACGTGCACAGGCCTGTGATTGAGGTCAGCCACTGCCTGATGGGAGATAAGACGACCGCATCTTTATGTGTCTGTCTGACGTATCGACCGTCTAACTGGCATCTTCATTTCTCTTTAAATTCACACCGAGTCTCCGTGTTTGTGTCCTGACAGAAAATGAACATATTTGTGTCCAGCAGTTGCCTTTATTAAGCCTCATTAAGATGAACAGATCAGAGTCGGGTTTTATCCTTCAGTAACCTGCTCCTGAAGGCTGATCTATCGCTTCTGTATCTGAGACTCTTCTGATCCTTCACATTGTGTTTTTGTGGAACCAGAGGAACCGTCTGATCTTTTTAAGGACTTAGTCTCTTTAAAGCCACTTAGGTCCTTTCATAAACAATATGTCACACAAGAGTTGAGCTGATCTGGTCAGTGACGATCATCTTCCCCCAACGTTTTAGTTTGATAAGTTGTAAAACTAAGTAGTGATGTCATTTAAATCCTTTAAACTCAATGACAACTGAAACCTGTCATGATTAAGTAACAAAGGTTGTTGAACTTAAAGACAATGTAAATCTGTAACATAAACCCTGATTAACCCGTCGTTGACTCTCTAAACCTCAGTGATCTGTTAACAAGCAAATAACGATACAAAGTATCAGCTGTGAGATAAACTGTAACTGTTACAAAAATTGTTTCATTTCTGATTTTGTTTCTGAATAAAAGTGTTTGCTTCAATAAGTTTTACATCTTAAAGAAAGAACATTATTTTTTCCTTAAAAACACTAAAACTAAGAGTGTCTCAGTCTGTTATTTCTCTGAGTTTGACCTCAGATGTTAAAAGAAAGAAACATTTTCTGTTTCAACGACAGAAGCAATCACACGTCTCCTGTTTTACTGACTCACACTGTAATTAGAGGATGTTAAGGTCACATGATGACGGGTCACCATACGTGTTGCGGTGTTTTTAACACTGGACTGAGAATAAAACCTGAAGTGAGATGTTTTCTATCTAAATTGTTTGATTAAATAAAGATTAGAGTGTAAAAAAACACCACATCAATTTCCCATCTCACTGAGCTTTTTTTGCTCAAACACAAGAGTCTATCCAGACTGTTTTTATTTTTTTATCCGGCGCTGAAGAGGTTCGCACTAGTGGACCTGATCAGAAACATATCACTGGTGCTCAGTCGCCTGAATCCTTTGACCCAGATTGTTGAGCCTGCCATTCCTTCCTCTCCCATCCTCTACATCTCTCTCTCTCTCTCTTTCTCTCACACACACACTCACACACACACACAAACACACACAGTTTCTAATGACAGCAGTGTGATAGTTAACTGGTGCTGGAGTGGAGTTGCAGTGGTGTGGCAGGGGCTGATTTGGCAGCAGTCACAGCTGAAAGGCTTTTATCCTGCATGGTAGAAAGCACAGAGATGGACATGCACAAGGACCCCTGAGGGACACACACACACACACACACACACACACACACACACACACACACACACACACACAGAGTAGCGGCAGTCAAAAGGAGTCTACTCAAGTGTTTGTTGGGTCTGAGGAGGCAAAGAAAAATAGAAAAAGGGAAAAAAAAAAAAGAGTCTGACAGAAAGAAGGAAGAAAGAGCTCAGGTTGATGTTACTGTATGTTGCTAGGAGATAAACTGCTGCTGCTTTTATTTCCTTTTTTTCCTTTTTTTTTTTACTACCCAGAGGGCTTTGCAGCAGTGTATGAGTCTATCGGTCAGTGTGCAGATCAATGTGGCTCCGTGAAACCACATCAGGTCACATAAGTGAACAAATCTTGGATCTTGGAGTGGAAATCAAAGAGGTTCACAGCTGCTGCTGCTGCTGCTGCTGCTGGTGGTGGTGGTTATTCAAAGAATAAAATCCCTCTTCTACTTCATCTAAAACGCTGTTTTTGTTTCAGCTGATCACTTTCAGTTTTAACAGCATCAGTGTCAGATCAGGACTGAACCACTGAACCGAACCTCTTTGCAGCAGTTGGTGAATTATCCTGCGTTTTGTTTTGTTTTGTTGCTGCAGTTCATGAAATAAAAGCGCTGCTCTCAGTCACATTATTCAGACCTGCACTTGTCAAACTCAGGGTCAGAACAGGAAGGACAGTGTTGCTTCTGTGTAACTTTGACCAAACGTTGAGTTAAACAGAGACGAGACTGGTTTTTACAACGGTTCATTCACTGTGGCGTCATTCTTTTAATCTGAACACAGACGGCGAACACATGATTACACAAATAATGAGAGAAAGAGAGGTCAGAGGAAAGTAGGACAAAGTGGGACAAGACGATGGACACGACACAAAAGACCGACAGAACAAAAGAGTTTAACCTTGGAGCAGAGAGAAACAGGAAAAGATGGAAGAAGATACAGATATTTATCAGTTTATTTTCTGAGGGTAGAAGTTGTCCTCACTGGCTGCAAAATGCATCATTAAAAAAAGCAACTCAAGCTTTAGCTGGATCTAATAACAGATACACGTCCTGGTATAAATAAAAAACTAATTGTCGCCTAATTAACTGGCCTCTGATCTGTTTTTTCTGTTTACGTTACAGTAGCATTGGTATTCAGGACGAAGGACTTGAGCACATTTCAAAATGTATTCCTGCTTCAGTCTGTGCAAACAGCAGCTCTCAGCGAGCCACCGCAGGGCGTACGACTGCAGCTACAGGACGATCCAGTACAGTTTCTCCCTCGCTGCTTTGACTATGGCACTTATCTGCCTACTGCAGAGAGAAAAGAGCAGATAGACACAGATGAGCTCAGCTGCCAGTGTGCGTCTGTGCACCGATGTGTGTTCGTGTGCGTGTGCATTTGCCATTCACTTGGCTGCTCTGAAGTGTGTTTGTCTCCCTTTACCTTTTCCACTTATCTTGACATGCAAACCCCTGTGTGTGAAGGTGTGAGATGTGAGTAGTGGCGTCTGACTGTGAGGAGATTTGAGCTGCGGTAATATTCAGGTTTGGGATCCCTCTCTCTCTGTGGGATTAACCTCAGATGGAAAAGATCTGGCCCGCAGACTGTTGACAAAGACACTCTTATGTATGATACAAGAGCTGGAGAAATGCTCGTATCTGGAGGTCGAGGACCTTTCCCGTATATCTGACACGTCTCCTCTTCATGAATCTACAGTAACGTGCAAAAGTCTATACACCTCTGGTCAAAGTTTCCTGTTATTTCTTTAACACCTGAGCAGGATTACTCTCTTATTTTCTAAATGTTCATTTCTTCATCACAAAACTCTTTGATCTCGCTCAGATTCTTGGTTTCGTTTTGTATAAATGTTGTTCTTCAGGTCCATCCTCTGATCGTCGAACTGCGAGTGTCGCCACACAAAAACCCTCAGCTCGTGCCTCTTGACGGAGCCCATTGTGGATTTTGAGGTGTGTTTAGTATCGTTATCCCATTGTAGAAGACATCCGCTTTTCATCTCCAGTTTTTTTTTTTGCAGCCTCTGGCTCCAACACAAACCTAAAGCGATATTGATCCACACCTGTGCTTGACAGTTGGAGAGCAGCTCTTTTCATCAAACACTGACCCTGTCTCCTCCAGAGACACCAGACATCAGGCTGCTTTTCATACTAAATATCTGATCTTTAATTGTCCTGAATGTCTTCACAGTCAAACGAGTTTTATTTTGACTTTAAATGTTTACATGAGACATAGATATAATTTATAAAGATGAGCATGATCAGTCAGTTTCTGTCACAGCTGGAATATTTGTAGGTTTTGTTTGAAATGTAACACACTGACTTGAGTTGATAGAAGTTGATAAAACTGTGACGTAACGCAAGAAAGAAAATGATCTCACTTTATATTATTCACCTACAGAGAAGCGCTGAAGGACTCCATTCAGTGCGTGTGTGTGTGTGTGTGTGTGTGTGTGTGTGAAAGAGGAAGTGAAGAGAAAGGGACCACCATGGGTCATCCATCCATCTGTCCAGCCAACGGTCAATTTGGAGCCAGAGAATAGAGGCATTGAGTCAGGTAAATGGCTGCCCAACACAAAGTCTGTGTGTGTGAGTGTGTGTGTGTGTGTCACATTGAAAGGCAACGGCCCGTCGGACCAAACTCCATCTCTGTGAACCAATAGGATGGAGGAGGAGAAGCAGAGGGCGAGGACTGACAGGTGGAGGTTAACTGTCCAGAGACGGAGCCATTGTACATTATTAACTGATGTACAGTAAAAAAAGAAAGAAAGAAAGAAAAGAGTGAGACTACTACTGCTACTGTGAATAACCACAGCTCCATCAGAGATCTGAGGATGTGATGTGAATTATTCTTTCATCATAGAAACATCAAAGAGACAAATGTTACCGTTTTAAACTATAAAAGTAACAGTTTTTATTTTCTTTAAGACATTTATCTCATTCTGTACATGAAGGATTGTTTTTAAAAATAAAACTATTTCTAATAAAAACATCCTGGACCTCGTCCACATCATCTGACCTCGTTGTTATTTCTTCTTAATAACATGTAAAACTGTGTCCGTTTTCACTTTTCTCTTGTTTCATCGTTTATGGAAACGGTCGCTAACGAGCTACAACATCCGACTTCGTTTCATTTTCAGATGAACAGTTGAGATTTCAAAGGTCTGAGATCAGATGACGATGACACACAACTGAACAAGCTGCGTCCTGTATAAATAGTATCAGACATATATTCACACAAATCCCCCACGGTTAGCAAAAAAAACCTCTCCTCATTTCAATTACTTGATTATTACGCTTCATAAGCGGCCCGTGAATAAACTTGTTTGCCATCTTTCTGTTTCTCTCCTGCAGAATCCGTCTATTATCAGATCTTTTCCTCTTTCTCTTCTCTCCCTGCAGGGTAGGAACTGTTCATCTCTGTCATCTCTTTCACTTTTCTTTTCTCTCTCTCTCTCTCTCTCTCTCCCCTCCCACCTCAGGGCCACTCCAGTCTAAATGGAGTGATTAGTCTAAAGTGGGTGCTGTCAGTGAGATCATCCTGAGATAGAGTCGTTATCTGGGATGACCTGAGCCGACAACAGACCAGCTCCACAGAGATGAACAGAAAGAGACACTATTAAATCTTCTATTTGTGACAGCTGGCTCCGGGCAGCGCTGCCAACGCCAACGCTTAACGCCACCGCCACCGCCGCAGCAGTCACAGCTGAAAGGCTTTTATCCTGCATGGTAGAAAGCACAGAGATGGACATGCACAAGGACCCCTGAGGGACACACACACACACACACACACACACACACACACACACACACACACACACACAGAGTAGCGGCAGTCAAAAGGAGTCTACTCAAGTGTTTGTTGGGTCTGAGGAGGCAAAGAAAAATAGAAAAAGGGAAAAAAAAAAAAGAGTCTGACAGAAAGAAGGAAGAAAGAGCTCAGGTTGATGTTACTGTATGTTGCTAGGAGATAAACTGCTGCTGCTTTTATTTCCTTTTTTTCCTTTTTTTTTTTTTACTACCCAGAGGGCTTTGCAGCAGTGTATGAGTCTATCGGTCAGTGTGCAGATCAATGTGGCTCCGTGAAACCACATCAGGTCACATAAGTGAACAAATCTTGGATCTTGGAGTGGAAATCAAAGAGGTTCACAGCTGCTGCTGCTGCTGCTGCTGCTGGTGGTGGTGGTTATTCAAAAGAATAAAAATCCCTCTTCTACTTCATCTAAAACGCTGTTTTTGTTTCAGCTGATCACTTTCAGTTTTAACAGCATCAGTGTCAGATCAGGACTGAACCACTGAACCGAACCTCTTTGCAGCAGTTGGTGAATTATCCTGCGTTTTGTTTTGTTTTGTTGCTGCAGTTCATGAAATAAAACGCTGCTCTCAGTCACATTATTCAGACCTGCACTTGTCAAACTCAGGGTCAGAACAGGAAGGACAGTGTTGCTTCTGTTTCTGTGTAACTTTGACCAAACGTTGAGTTAAACAGAGACGAGACTGGTTTTTACAACGGTTCATTCACTGTGGCGTCATTCTTTTAATCTGAACACAGACGGCGAACACATGATTACACAAATAATGAGAGAGAGAGAGGTCAGAGGAAAGTAGGACAAAGTGGGACAAGACGATGGACACGACACAAAAGACCGACAGAACAAAAGAGTTTAACCTTGGAGCAGAGAGAAACAGGAAAAGATGGAAGAAGATACAGATATTTATCAGTTTATTTTCTGAGGGTAGAAGTTGTCCTCACTGGCTGCAAAATGCATCATTAAAAAAAGCAACTCAAGCTTTAGCTGGATCTAATAACAGATACACGTCCTGGTATAAATAAAAAACTAATTGTCGCCTAATTAACTGGCCTCTGATCTGTTTTTTCTGTTTACGTTACAGTAGCATTGGTATTCAGGACGAAGGACTTGAGCACATTTCAAAATGTATTCCTGCTTCAGTCTGTGCAAACAGCAGCTCTCAGCGAGCCACCGCAGGGCGCATTTACTGCAGCTACAGGACGATCCAGTACAGTTTCTCCCTCGCTGCTTTGACTATGGCACTTATCTGCCTACTGCAGAGAGAAAAGAGCAGATAGACACAGATGAGCTCAGCTGCCAGTGTGCGTCTGTGCACCGATGTGTGTTCGTGTGCGTGTGCATTTGCCATTCACTTGGCTGCTCTGAAGTGTGTTTGTCTCCCTTTACCTTTTCCACTTATCTTGACATGCAAACCCCTGTGTGTGAAGGTGTGAGATGTGAGTAGTGGCGTCTGACTGTGAGGAGATTTGAGCTGCGGTAATATTCAGGTTTGGGATCCCTCTCTCTCTGTGGGATTAACCTCAGATGGAAAAGATCTGGCCCGCAGACTGTTGACAAAGACACTCTTATGTATGATACAAGAGCTGGAGAAATGCTCGTATCTGGAGGTCGAGGACCTTTCCCGTATATCTGACACGTCTCCTCTTCATGAATCTACAGTAACGCAAAAAGTCTATACACCTCTGGTCAAAGTTTCCTGTTATTTCTTTAACACCTGAGCAGGATTACTCTCTTATTTTCTAAATGTTCATTTCTTCATCACAAAAATCTTTGATCTCGCTCAGATTCTTGGTTTCGTTTTGTATAAATGTTGTTCTTCAGGTCCATCCTCTGATCGTCGAACTGCGAGTGTCGCCACACAAAAACCCTCAGCTCGTGCCTCTTGACGGAGCCCATTGTGGATTTTGAGGTGTGTTTAGTATCGTTATCCCATTGTAGAAGACATCCGCTTTTCATCTCCAGTTTTTTTTTTTGCAGCCTCTGGCTCCAACACAAACCTAAAGCGATATTGATCCACACCTGTGCTTGACAGTTGGAGAGCAGCTCTTTTCATCAAACACTGACCCTGTCTCCTCCAGAGACACCAGACATCAGGCTGCTTTTCATACTAAATATCTGATCTTTAATTGTCCTGAATGTCTCCACAGTCAAACGAGTTTTATTTTGACTTTAAATGTTTACATGAGACATAGATATAATTTATAAAGATGAACGCAGTCAGTCAGTTTCTGTCACAGCTGGAATATTTGTAGGTTTTGTTTGAAATGTAACACGCTGACTTGAGTTGATAGAAGTTGATAAAACTGTGACGTAACGCAAGAAAGAAAATGATCTCACTTTATATTATTCACCTACAGAGAAGCGCTGAAGGACTCCATTCAGTGCGTGTGTGTGTGTGTGTGTGTGTGTGTGTGTGTGTGTGTGTGAAAGAGGAAGTGAAGAGAAAGGGACCACCATGGGTCATCCATCCATCTGTCCAGCCAACGGTCAATTTGGAGCCAGAGAATAGAGGCATTGAGTCAGGTAAATGGCTGCCCAACACAAAGTCTGTGTGTGTGAGTGTGTGTGTGTGTGTCGCATTGAAAGGCAACGGCCCGTCGGACCAAACTCCATCTCTGTGAACCAATAGGATGGAGGAGGAGAAGCAGAGGGCGAGGACTGACAGGTGGAGGTTAACTGTCCAGAGACGGAGCCATTGTACATTATTAACTGATGTACAGTAAAAAAAGAAAGAAAGAAAGAAAAGAGTGAGACTACTACTGCTACTGTGAATAACCACAGCTCCATCAGAGATCTGAGGATGTGATGTGAATTATTCTGAAGATGTTTCATCATAGAAACATCAAAGAGACAAATGTTACCGTTTTAAACTATAAAAGTAACAGTTTTTATTTTCTTTAAGACATTTATCTCATTCTGTACATGAAGGATTGTTTTTAAAAATAAAACTATTTCTAATAAAAACATCCTGGACCTCGTCCACATCATCTGACCTCGTTGTTATTTCTTCTTAATAACATGTAAAACTGTGTCCGTTTTCACTTTTCTCTTGTTTCATCGTTTATGGAAACGGTCGCTAACGAGCTACAACATCCGACTCGTTTCATTTTCAGATGAACAGTTGAGATTTCAAAGGTCTGAGATCAGATGACGATGACACACAACTGAACAAGCTGCGTCCTGTATAAATAGTATCAGACATATATTCACACAAATCCCCCACGGTTAGCAAAAAAAAAACCTCTCCTCATTTCAATTAACGATTATTACGCTTCATAAACGGCCCGTGAATAAACTTGTTTGCCATCTTTCTGTTTCTCTCCTGCAGAATCCGTCTATTATCAGATCTTTTCCTCTTTCTCTTCTCTCCCTGCAGGGTAGGAACTGTTCATCTCTGTCATCTCTTTCACTTTTTCTTTTCCTCTCTCTCTCTCTCTCTCTCCCTCCCTCCCTCCCACCTCAGGGCCACTCCAGTCTAAATGGAGTGATTAGTCTAAAGTGGGTGCTGTCAGTGAGATCATCCTGAGATAGAGTCGTATCTGGGATGACCTGAGCCGACAGCAGACCAGCTCCACAGAGATGAACAGAAAGAGAGACACTATTAAATCTTCTATTTGTGACAGCTGGCTCCGGGCAGCGCTGCCAACGCCAACGCTAACGCCACCGCCACCGCCGCCATGATGCCTCGTCTCTGCTCAGCTTCCTCCACATCCAACTACAGCTCCGTCATGTGACCCAGACTCACTCCACAGATGATGTGGAGGTGGAGAGAGAGGTACAAACAGGAGGAGGAGGAGGAGAGAGTTTAAGTGAGGTGAGGGTTAAACCGGACTAACACCTGACACATTAACAAAATAAATGGAGACATATGATCATAAATAAATATGGTGGCTTAAAGATTAGAAGGCTTTGGCCTCCACCTGTCTCACACACACACACACACACACACACACAAAAAAGGACATTACAATAGGCAGCGGAGGGCACAGGCTGACAAAAGCCATTTCATCAGGGGTTAACCTCATTCACACATTAATCTGCCACAATAGCTTCCTAATCACATAATCCACAGAAATTATACAGACAACACCTTTAAATTATGATTGCACAGCTGGAGGGAGTCGGGGGGGATTAATGAACAGGAATGTGTGTGTGTGTGTTTATATAAGTGTGTGTCAACTTTATCCTCATAAAACTGATGTAAAACACACACACACACACACACACACACACGGCTACATACTGGTGTTAAGGTTTTTCTGTATTATTTGTCAAGTGAGCGTTACACTATTACCTCTCAAAAAATCCCTCTGTGGGTTGTATTGTTGTGTGTGTGTGTGTGTGTGTGTGTGTGTGTGTGTGTAAACATCATTATGTTTGTGCCTGTTCAGAAATGGAAGCGATTCCTCCCACTTGACAACACATAACTGCACTAATCATGACAGTGTTAAAACACTCCACATAATGCATGATCCTGCATACACACACCTACACACCAACTGACACACACACACACACACACACACACACACACACACACTCAGTGTTGAATAGATGTATGGGCGACTGAACTGAATGATCAACAACTCGAGTGTTTTGTTATACACACACACAAAAAAGCCACTTCTCATTAAGGTCGTGTTACAAACAACAGTTGACCCATTAATGTATGTGAATGGTGCATATGTGTGTGTGTGTGTGTGTGTGTATAAATGCAACCAAACAGTTGATGTTTGAGTGTGTGTATCCAGTAACACGGTGCCTCACAGAGATAAGTCTCCCTATAGCATTTCCTCGTGTGAGCGTCTAAAACCAGCTCCTCCAGTTAGACAAGGTGGGATTAAGAGGACGGGATAGACTTTCAGAGAGAGATGCTTCACAGAGCCCATCATGTATGCATTGAAAATTTCTTCCCCGCTGCAATTATTCAAGAGCTGCTGTTTGCCAGAGAGGGAGGGATGAGCAACAGGACGAGCGGCAGAGTCAGATGTTGGATTAGCGCAGGTTAGATGGCGTGGGTTGGAGAATACGTGTAGGTGGATAACGGGAGTCAAAAATAAGAAAAGATACACAGATACTATGTTACAGCAGAGTTTGTGTCAGTTTGTGGTGAAACAATAGTGAAGTGTAGTTTTTGGTCCAAACAGGAGGAAGAAACAAAGTGTCAGTTTAAAATGATAGAAGAAGAAATGAGAGAAAAAAATACAGTAAAGCTGCAAATAACAAACCGGGTGTTTATTTTGCCCAAAGGACTCAACAGACCCTGTTTATTTGGGACAGACGTTTCATTTGTTAAGGTAAAGTACTGAAGTACCACGGCGCTCCAGTATCGTTACGTTTTTAATGCTGCTTTCACGTCAGCAGCAGTTCGCCGCTTTGTGTTGTATCTGCTGCTGACGCCGAGGGTCGCTGCTGATAATCGGCAGAGTTTTCGAAAACACGTCATGTCTGTGACCGATGCTCTGGTGTGTGGTGATTTCTACCTGGATAATGTGCCGCCAGATGACCTGGTATCTGGATATGACCGTAGGGACCAGTTGTACAGCTGAACTCACTGACGGGTAACATCAGCCGCTCGCCCGTGTTGTGTAGTTGTTTACACTACAACTTTTCCTCGGTCACATGACTTCACGTCACGTTTCGTGGCCAAAGCTGAGCCAAGTTGAACTTTGGCTGCATCCGAATCCTCAGTAGTCACTGCTACTACTGAGTCCTACTACTCCACCGTTACAGTAGCAGCTGCTACATATCAACCAGTCAGTGGTAGCACAGTTCAGACGTACTACATCACCACCATCTTGTCTGACCTTTGACCCGGACGTTTACAACGTTGTGACTTTAACAGCTTGAATCAGAGGGTTAGCTACCACAGCTAGTTAGCATCAGTCACAGCTGTTACTTTCTACTCTCATTGGTGACGTGAACGACTACGTACATGTTTTTATTTACTGAACAGTCTGTATTTGTGTTTTAATGCAGCTGCTTTTTAAGGTTTGTATACAAACTGTGATAAAATGAAGTTATACGTCACAGGACATCTGACCCTTTATCTCTAAACAAACTTTGAATAAAATTATAAAAATATCAATATAATCTCTCTCTGGCCTCTGTCTCCATTTACATTCACTAACAAACACACAGATGTGGTTGTCGATCACTGTTTAAAACAAGTAATTAATTCATCCCAGTAAGTATCAGATGTCACTTTTAGCAGTAAAGTTTCTTCTTCTGTGGTTTCAACCTCCTGGTGACTTCTGGGATAGTGTAGTGTTGATCACTTACTCACTGCAAAATCCTACCAGAAGTAGGAAACCATCCAGGAACCTTTCTCCTCCTGCTGAAAGACTACGATGGTATTCAGATGTACTAGACTGTAGCTTCCTTGTTTTTGCCTATTTGTGGAAATGCAACGCTTTGTGCTCCGCTCCGCGGCAAACTGTTCTGGTGCTGGATGGTAAAATCTCCACCTCACATGAAACATGGAGCCACACAAGCAAACATCAGCACTAGTGAGACTTTGATTATTGATTAGAATTGAAAACAAGTCGACAGATATGTTGGTGGAGACGATCACGGTCCAGATCCATGATTAACGTTCTGTCCAGTGATGATTCACCGTTAAAAAGGAGAAGAAGACGTTGATCCTCATTTCTGGTCAGTGAACAACCATCTAAGACTAAACTATGTTGACGTTCACACACTACTGAAGTAAGAAGAGTGAACATAGTTTACTACATGGAAGTGAACTGATGGACGTATCTGAACATGTGTTTATCAATGAAAACAAAGAATGAATAGTGTTGATTTACTTCTCTGAACAATACAGAGAATCTCAAAAGATTTTTATGTTACCAAATTATCAATAATAAATCATTTTTTCATAATGTTTGATCTATGTGAGAGAAACATCATATTACTGTGGATTTTAAAAACAGTTCATGTCTTTATCAGATAAAATGATGATTATTTTCTCTTGGGAAGTAAAGTCCAGTGAAAAGGAAACTTTGTGTCAATCAACTGAATAATTAACCAACTAATTGCTGAAGCAGCTGAAGGAAACATAACGTCGAAGAAGAAGGAAGTTAACAATCAGAGATGAAGGTTGAGTCGACCGGAGGAGATAAACAGAGTCAGAGAAACTTCAGACCGATTCATCTGTTTGTCGAATAAACTTTATGTTGATGAGTCTTTGTTAACTTTCTCACACATCAACAGAAACGCTGTGTGGTTCTCTCTGCTACAGTTTGATGTTTGAGAGTCTGAGTCTGTGTTTCCGTCGGTTATTGTTGAACCGCTGTGAAACAGAAACAAACACGTTTCTTTTTCAGGTCACATTTAAATATCAGGGAGAAAAGTCTGGATGTAACATAACGTCTCACGTCTCAGTCCTCTCAGGTTAGATGAAAACCACAGGATGTGTTTTCATGATGGCACATGTGCCCTTAAAGAGCATGTACACATAGAGTAACATAAAGAAACACACACACACACACTCACACACACACTCACGTCAAACAGCATCCGCAGCAGTGAAAGCTCTCTCCTGTTATCTAATCAGATTGTTCTTGCTGCAGGCTCGCCTCTAAACATATAGAGTCTACAGCCGCCTGATGCTAAAAGCCTGACTTAGTCCTGTTGAATATTGCATGGCGCTAATGTTTCACAGCCTGGCACAGATTGGCAACACACAGTCTCTTGGGTGAGGGGGTGAGACGGAGGCTGAGAGTGGAGGGAAAATGAAGATGTTCGCACTTCTTTGTCTTTATGTTTTTAACTCTTTCTTTGACATGTCCTCATTCACTAAGACATGATAAGTGAGTGACTGAAACTGATTTATGCTTCATGATTAAACCTGAAGATTTAGATCAGGATTCATCTGATACTCGTCATCAGTAGCGATGACGTTTAAACTTCTAGATGTAGTTTTTCTCTCTGAGTTGTAACTCTGTCACTTCCTCAACTCTTCATAACCTTTCAAGTGTAATTTCTCCATCCTGTCTCTGTCTGTGTCACTCTCTGTTCCTGCATTAATCTCTCTCCTGACTCTACTTCTCCATCGTGTGTGACATGTCCTGTTAGCATTAGTGAGGCGGCTAGCTGGAAAACCATCTGTTTCATGTACCTCTTTAGCCCATTATGTGGTTGTCTGACTAGAGCACTCACAAGGTATGCAAGTGTGTGTGTGTGTGTGTGTGTGTGTGTGTAAGTCACTACTGACAGTAAAAAACTGTGAAAGTATAAAAATGTGTCCTGATTGCTTCACAAGCCGACTGTACAGTGTTATACAAGGATCTACTACGTATTCAGTGTGTATCAGGCCTGAGTGTGTGTGTGTGTGTGTGTGTGTGTGTGTGTCTTCAAATGTGTGTGTGTTTGTGAACGAGTGTGTCAGACAAAAAGGTTCGTCTCTGTATAATGGGACAGCGGGATCTTGACAATGTTGATTTGGAAGCCTCGGAGGGTGCCTGCATCAAACACACACACACACACACACACACACACACACACACACACACACACACACACACACACACACACACACACACACACACACACACACACACACACACACACACACACACACACACACACACACACACACACACACACACACACACACACACACACACACACACACACACTAGGGGGGAAGGCTCTCATCAGAGGAAGGTGCGTTGTTTTACCAACACAAATCACATCAAGTGATTAGACACAGAACAGCCACTGTGGAGAAGAACAGGTGGGAACGGAAACAGATGATGAAACAGGGCTTCCATCGAGAAATCACTCACACACACACACACACACACACACACACAAATCCCATATGCAAGAATGTAGACACACACACATACACAGAGAGAGAGACGGACGCCATCAGGAAATCAGCAGCCAATCAGAATAATTTGGCTGGGATGATGACAGGTCTGTCCATGAACAATCTTCAGCTGCTGTCACCACCAGAGAACATCGTTATCAACACACACACACACACACACACACACACACACACACACACACACACACACACACACACACACACACACACACACACACACACACACACACACACACACACACACACACACACACACACACACACACACACACACACACACACAACCTGCTCAGCCCTCGGTCCTGTAGGTGTGACATTAAATCATCAGTGTGTGTTGTAACGTATGACCGTGTGTGTGATGTTTTCAAGTTGCAGTTCGACCGTTCTTCGCTCTGAATACAAATCCAGTGACGTGTCAGTCAAACTGGCAGCGTTCGGCTCCCTGGCAATTTCCATGAGATTCGATTTAGAGGGCTAATGTATAATAGGCCCTCGAAGGGAGGTGGGAGAGTATTAATTGAGATGGACTGAGTGAGAGAGAGAGAGGCAGAGGGAAAAGTGATAGAGAGAGAGAGACACAAAGTGATGTTTCTCTGAGCCGAGAGTGGACTCTAGTGGATGCTGTCAATCCTCTTCACAACAAAACACAGACAGAAAATACTCAAATTAAATCAGTCCACATTTATTTATTTTACTCAACTTGAGTAGAAATAAAGGAAACTTTTCTTTGCGATTGTGATACAGAGCGAGAATATTGGTAATCCATCTAAATGGCCCCAGTAATTCTAATTATTTTTTTCTTTTTGGTGAAAATAAAAGGTTTTTATTAAAACTCCTCCGACAGCAGCAGCAGCAGCAGCAGCAGCAGCTTCTCTCTCTCGATATATTTCATCACCTGTTTGTTGTTTCTCAAACACAAACGTTGAAGATGCTGCTGTTTTTTTCTCATTTGATTTAACAATGAAGAGAATATTTAGAGGTTGTAGTTAATTAGACAACAATCATTAACCCCTCAGGTCAGAGGTCAGAGGTCAGGGTCACACAGTATTATCTCCACCTGGTGGGAGATTAGGGCTGGTCAAAGCTGCTGCAGCCGAGGTCAACCATCATCATCATCATCATCACCATCATCACAACATCCTGCTGCCATGACGACGTAAACATTAAAACACTTTAAACGAATGAATCAACAAACTGAAGCTGAGATGATGAATTCAAACCTTTTCTCTGTTACTGAAACATGAAGGAGTTGATGCTATTTTTACAGAAATCCTGGTCAAGAGTGTGTGTGTGTGTGTGTGTGTGTGTGTGTGTGTGTGTGTGTGTGTGTGTGTGGGCCGAGCCTCTACGACCACTTTAATGCACTAAGATGTTGTCAAGCAGGAATGTTATTGATGTTTCTACGGCAACCCGGAGGCTGGAGCGGAGGATTATGTTTGGAGAGACGACGAAGAGACACAGAGAGAAAAAACAGAAAATACAGTGAGAGGAAGGACACAAGAGCAAGGAAGTTTTTTATTTTTTTCCACTTCAACATCTCCTGTTTCTGAGTAAATGGACAGAAAGAGACGACTGGTGGATGACGACGCGTCAAGACTCAGAGCGGACGGACGATATTAAAACGTTGGATCTGTCTTCGTTCTCTGAGTGAGAGCAGTTCCTAAACAGTGTAAATAAAATGTTTAAAAGGTCAAATTGAGATTATTTATCTTTAAAAAGATGAAGATCTCAGGATAAATGTGACGCTCGTTCCTTTTATTTTACAAACATATAAAAAGACATTTTTATCCAAACGTTAATGATCATATCTCAGGTTTTACTGAGTTTATCAACATCTAATAAAAACTGAAACAGAGTGAAGACACGTTTATGAAGTCTTGATGATGCTGGTGTGATTTCAGGAGTTAAGATTCAGAGAATAAATGATATGAATTATGAATATTATTATAATATTTGTGAAAGGAATTTGTCTCTAAAGTAAAGTCTTTAGTGGAATCATCGTGTCTTTGGTTTGTTACTTTTTATATTTTATAATAAGAAAATAACTTCACTGCAGTTTCAGTTTGTCACATCAAATATATAAATCCTGATCAAAACTATCTAAATAGTTTCAGTAATATCCTGTCTTAAAGACCGAAGTGTATTAATGTTCCAACAACAAGAGGAAACATTGTGAGCAAAGTATTTGAAATGATGTGAAACAAATATGAAGGTGAATAAAAGACCTGATCGTCACAAAATCTGTTAAAAAACCAAGAGGAATGTGTGACTGGTCAATGAACAATGAGAAGAGGAAACAGAGAAACACACGGTCTCAGTCCGAGTGTCGTTCAGAGTCCAACTGGCACAAAATGACGTTCGTCACCATCCGTCGCTTTTCATTCCCTCTCTCTCCATCACACACACACATTTAAAAATACAAACACACTCCCTCTCCGTCTTGTTTTCTCTCTCTGTCCCACATCAATCAAATCTACTCCCAAAATGATCATCTGTTTAAGGCAGATTATCTTAGGGAAAGCCATCTATCGAATTACAATAGCACTACTTTATCCACCTAGCCAGACATCATCCCTGGAGTGTGTGTGTGTGTGTGTGTGTAGTGTAGTTAGCAGCAGAACAATGTCCAGTGCAGTTATTTTCACGTGCCAACATCCACACACACACACACACACACACACACACACACACACACACACACACACACACGTCTGACTCTCCGACAGTGTTTCCGTTTTTATGCAGTTTAACTGAACATTTGCATAATTGTACGGTATCGCTGGACTCCAGTTCAGGTTCATTCCCTTTTCAAATCAACAAATATGTATTTCCACACATGCCAATGCATCTCTTTAAATCTGTTATATAAGGAGAGAGATTCCCACGGGAAACTGACGACGTGAAACTGCTTCGATTTCATTTAATTTAAAAACTACGAGGAGAAGAAGAAGCTCAACACCAGAATGTTGATGGTAAATAAACTAGTTAGTTACTTGACCTTTGTTGGGTCAAATATTTTTAAATATCTGAACCTTAGACGCTGAATTTACACTGTGAACGACTCAGACGGCGAATTTCTCCTTTATTTCTTTAACTCAGTAACAATGAGCAGTGAAATCTGTGTCTGAACTAAGAAAAATGGACTTGATTATTTCAGGAAAATTGCATCTATTTCAAAAAATATTCTCAGAAATATCACGAGCGCTATATAATGAAACATAAGACATCCTCCTCTATTCATGTGCAGGCAGGTACCGTCACTAAGAGACAATTTCTTATTTCTAATTCACTGAAGAAAATGTTCTCAAGTCTAATAAAAAACTGTCTTTTCGTCCTACATTTACCTTCAACGAAAAAAACAAAATGAGCCTGAAGCTAATCCAGCTCCAAAATCAAATCAAATAAAACAAAATAAAATAAAATATAATAAATAAAAAACACACACACAAGACGTGAACACGAGGATTTAACGAGGGTGAAACATTAAGACGTTTGGTGTTAAATAGACAGAAAGTTATTCTGACGAGTAATTAAAAGAATTTCACTGCTGTTGCCAACAAAAGGAGGAGAGTGTGTGTGTGTGTGTGTGTGTGTGTGTGTGTGTGTGTGTGTGTGTGTGTGTGTGTGTCCTCAGCCGAGGGGCCTTGTGCTGCTGCTGCTGCTGCTGCTGCTGCTGCTGCAGGCTCTCACTGAACAATCAAAACAGCTCAATTTAGGCTTTATCTACAGCTGAAGCACACACACACTAATGAACTCACACACACACACACACACACACACACACACACAAAAGGTCGGTGAGGTGAGGAAGGCAACAAGAAAGTGAGAGGACGGGGACGTGAGTGATGATGGCAGCAGTTTGGAAGGTCAAGTAAACTTGGAATTCGATGCAAACGTCACCTGATCGATATCTTTGCATCTATTTTTCTTTTCTTTTCTTTTTTTTTTTCCTTCCCGTCTGATTCTGCTCGTTGGGACCTCAGACCTGCCGCTATCGACTGCAGATCCATAGAAGCAGGTTAATCAATTAAGAGCAGACATAAGAGCAGACATCAAGGCCACAACGTTCACACTGACAATGTGTAATCAACTGTTCACTGTTGAAACACAACAGAAAATAAAAGAGGTGGATTAGACCCTGGAAGGTGAAGTAGAAATAAAACAAACATTAAATGTGAGTCGGAGTCAAAACAAACCAACAGCTCATTTATTCTTCAGCTGTCATGTCTTTAGTTTGAGCGGTTGCTCATGGGCTGCTCGGTCTGAGCGCAGTCAGTCTTCCTCTACTACAAGAGCTGTCAAACTGCAGCCACTGCTCCCACCTTCAGGCCACACACGGTACTGCAGGTCAGAGCAGCAGCAGAAACATCGTTTCCTCCATCAGGCCTCAAGCTTTTTATTCTCACTTTAACTAAGTGATGAGACGCAAAACTTTACACTGACGCATGTAAATGAAGAAACAATAATGTTGATATCATCTGTGTTTTTAATTTCTTTACTAAAAGCTCTGGTTTTCTTAGTGACCTTATGACCTTTTCTGCAAAAAAACTAGTAAAACGTGATTCACTTTTACTTTTCTATCAACAACCAAGCAGTTTTAAGATGTTATAGACGAAGACTGAAGAAGTTTTAGTCAAACTGAAGCACACGTTTCCTTCAGGACTGTGTTTCACCAAATATTTCTCAGCAGTTTCACACTGACGTGCTGCTGCTGACGCAGGAAACTTTGTGAAATACTGACGCTACATTTGTGGCAGCGTGAAGCTGAAAGGAGGAGAGAGGAATGTGACTGGATCCGATGTGAAACAACACACGACAATGAAACTAACAAAATAAAGAGTTGGATAAAAAAGAATGCTTGAAGGAAGTGAGACACAGACAGACACAAACGTACAATGCTTCAAAATTATGTCAATAAACGAGACTTATTGACGGTTGGGAGCTAACAATAGTGCGGTTGTGTGTGTTTGTGTGTGTTCTTGGCCGTGTTGGGTTATTATGACGATGACAGTAACTCTGGAGGCTCCCGGCTGATTCCTGACTGATTGTCCTCGGCAGGAAGTGACGTCACGTGTTTGTCCTCGTTCCCTCCTGACACAGGAAATGAACCACGGAGGGATCTGTCTGTCCGTCTGTCTGTGATGTTGAATCAGGATACAAACATGTTTTTATATGTTTGTGTGGCACTAACTGTTGCATTACTGTGCAGCAGAGATGTAAACCCTCCAACTGACAGGAAGTGAATCAACCAATCAGCTTTAACAAGGTTTCTTTACCCACAATGCACTTGTTGAATCAGGATATGTTTTGCAACTTCTGCATCACATGTGAAACGTTTCTGTTTCCAGCTCGTTTGCACCTCTCTACCTCAACCAATCAGCTTCACGTTGATGAGATTTAAAATGTTTCTTTACCCACAATGCACCTGTTTCTGCACACTTATGCAGAAACATCTCGTCCTCCAGCTTTAACAAATATTAGAAACAGAAAATGAAAACATCTGATAAAGTTTCAATACAGTTTTTCCTCCTTTTTCTTTCATCTTTCTACAAGATCTCAACCATCGCTCCGACTTTAACCTCAACAGAAGAAGTTTAACTTTCATGTACGTTTACGTCAGAGCTGTGTTGTTCTTCTTTAAAAACTGCAGCTTCGTTTCTCATCAACTTTCACGATTTTCGTCGGTTTTATACGAGAATGTTAATAAAACATGGAGCACCATAGATACTGAGCAAAAATGATTTTTCACATGTGCAGTACCCACTCTGCCTCTGCCCTCTTGTATCTGTGTATCTGTGTGTGAGAGTGTGTGTGTGTGTTCACCTACTCCTCTCCACAAATGACAGCGCTGTGGCTAACAAGCACTCCTGCCCATTTTGACTGGGCAACAAGGGCTTAATGACAAGTCACATAACAATGGAGAGGAGAGGGGAGTGTAGTAAAGCGCCGCAGCCGAACTATCATCCTGTCAGACAAAAGCTCGTCAGCGCTGATCTTCTCTCTCTGCTCGTTTGTGGCGCAGGTAAACAAATCAAACACAACGTGCTCATTTACACACAAACGACAAACACAAACAACAAACAGCAAAGCTCAGGTGAACACATGAAGACAAGAGGACGCACAAGCAACAAAGTGTAAACTGTCTCACACACACACACACACACACACACACACACACACACAGGCAGTGTAACTGTCGGTACGAGCAGGGTTTGGTGACAGCCCTCTAACAATAGGGAGCAGAGCAGCACAGCTATCTGCCTGTCACACAATGAAGAGGTTGTCACCACCAATACATGTAAACACACCAACACACACACACACAGACACACACCAACACACACACACAATGAAAAAATCATCACCAAAATAAATACATGAGCTGGAAAACCTGCACGATCGTGTGTTTATATATGTGTGTGTGTTTGTACCCGTTGGCACACACACACGCACACACACACACACACACACATAAACAGGGTAATTCAGAGCGCTGCCATTTATGTGAAGAGCGCTCCGTTTTCCAGACTGTGAGTGGAAGTGAATTTGCTTTTTCTGTCGAGTGCAAGTCAGGTTGGATTAAACAACACTTGGCCAGTGCTGATGGGTTATCACTGTGCATCTGTGTGTGAAGTCTCAGTGTGTGTGTGTGTGTGTGTGTGTGTGTGTGTGTGATGATGCCCACAGGCGTTTGGCTTTGATGCAGGCAAATCTGCAGACAGCCCCCGTCTCCTGTCAGGACCCATCTCTCTCTCAAGGTGTCCTCTCACTCTTTTCTTGCTCATCATCACTTTGTTTGCGTCTCTTCTCGCCGTGTTTCTCTCTTCGTCCTCGTCCTTTCGCTCTATGAAGCTTTTTGTTGCCAATAAACACAAAAACACAAATAGAAACAAAAAAAAAAAAAAAGACAGAGCAGTGGCTCACACCTACACAGCACTTCTACAAACACACACACACACACACACACAGTGTGTCCTCAGTGTTTTTATCAACTCTAATTATTCTTTTTAATCTAACACACATATACTCAAAAACTATCCCGAGCTTTATTGTAACATTTCCTTTTTTTCTCTTCATGTTATTATATCACGGGACCGTGTTTCCTCTGAGGAGCCGATGAAACAAAGACTGTGATTAACTGGTCTAATGAGGATTTCATACTTATTACATACAGATGTTGTTTTTATTATTATTATCATTATTACTGGAACAAAACCAGATTTCTCTGACAGTCCCAGACTGAACCAGATCCCAGAGCTGCTTGGTCGTATTTTGATTTAAAGTATAATAGCTCTGAGTTTATACTCAGTGTTTCTATACATGTCAGTCAGGATCAACTTCACATTAATGAATAAAATAATAAAACAAGAAGCTTTGAGGTTTAATTATAACACTTGCTTCATTCAGCGTTTATGTTTTATCATAAATAATCCTCCTGAACATACATTTAATCTTCCAGCCACATATAGATTTACTCTGACTGTTCAATTCAAACACTAATAAAAACATAAAGGTTCTGTAATTGATCCTGATCAGAACTGGAGCTTTGAATGTGAAATTGTATTGTAAATAAAACAGCTATAAGATGTAATAATGTTCATATAAACGGTAGGAATCATGTCACTTTTCTGTCACTTAACTGAAGTTGAAACACTTTCTGTGCACCAACGTGAGGATTTTCAACCCGTGCATCAGTTTCTCTTCTCTCATCTTCTTCTCTTTCACACTTCACCACAACTATTTTTTCAGCTAATTCACCTAAAAAGCTGCTGAGTGTGACACTCAGTGAGAAATACAGAAAGAGAAACCAGAAGGTCTGGTGCCAAGGAAAGAAGGTAAGAAAAAAAAGACCAAAGAGGTTCAGTAAAGTAGAGAAGAGCAGCTCTAATGGTGAGGGATTGCAGTTGGATGGACGGTGAGGTGAAGGATCACACCGTGCCACTTGATCCTGATGCACTTTGGTGATTTTAACCACGTGAACATTGATGAACTAATGACCCAGCTGCCTGGATCAGGACAGGTTGGAGAGGGGTTGTCTGAGATGGTGTGATCACAGATGATGTGTGCAGCAGAATAAAAACTGAGGAGGAAATGGAATTTCTAGTGAGTTTAGAGACTCACTAGAAATTCCATTTCCTCCTCAGTCGGGTTTTTCTTTCTGAGCTGAAATAAAACGAGTCAAAACCAAAAAAGGTTCAGTGTTTTAGATGCATATTAAAAAACGTCCGTGTGTTTGCAGCTCGGTTTGTTTCTGTGCTGCATGTTAGTGTATCACTGTGTGTGTGTGTGTGTGTGTGTGTGTGTGTGTGTGTCCCAGTGAGTCTAATGGTCCCTGGAGGCACGCCAGCGTCCATCAGCAGACAGCAGGCATTAGTGCTCTGCCAGAGTATCGATGGACCACTGGTGCTTGACAGCGGGCCCCTCCCTGTGGTCGCAGGACAGGATGGGTGTATGTACGGCAGAGTGTGTGTGTGTGTGTGTGTGTGAGTGTGTATGCGTGTGTAAAACACACACAGAAAGCGACGTACGTATATACACACACATAAATGTAGAGAGAGAGACATTTGTGTGTGACCCCTGACCTCAGGCAATGTGTCACAGCTCTATGTGTGTGTGTGTGTGTGCGTGTCTACATATATGTGTGTGTGTGTGTGTGTGTGTGTGTGTGCGAGGGGCTGCCCGGCTGTCATCGATCTCACACACACCAGGCCAGCACTTAACACTTGGACTGTAGCGACTAATACACTCACACCCTCTATTACTGCACCACTGGAGGCACAGCGTGTGTGTGTGTGTGTGTGTGTGTGTGTGTGTGTGTGTGTGTGTGTGTGTGTGTGCATGGCCTACTGCCAGCCCATGCTGCTGCTGTTCAATGGCAGTACAATAGATTACACATATAACAGTGTAATGATATATCACTATTAGACTCTTCTCTCTCGTCTCTGATCACGAATCATCCACGTTTCACTTTTCACAACGTAAATGAAGAAAAGTGTCGTCACCGTTTCATCATGTTTCATCATGAAACATTAACTTTAATTTGTTCATTTCATTTATCTTCATCAGTGTCGTTATCAGAGGAACGACTCCGTCATCTCTGAACCGTTGGTTTTCAGGTGAAATCGATACATCAGAGATGTTGATCATTGAAGATGTTTCACCTTCATCTCTTCATCTTCCTCAGCTCTGATAGAGACGATGGACTCACTGAGATTCAAGACAATCATCATATTCGATCGTAGACACAGAAGAAGAAGCTGGTTTCTACAGCAACATGAACATCAAGAAACTAAACAATGTGGACCAGAAGAGGAAGCATCGAGACCAGAACTCAACTGGACCAGGACTGAGGTGTCCACCTCGGGGACTCAGGCCCTGTTTACATGCGGCTGAGTATCTGGAATAAGATGTAAATCCACGAGTTGTTGTCACTGAAAACGATTATTTCTGAAACCACCGGACAAAGTGGAGACTTATGGAGGATTAAGTTTTAAAACATCCCAGTATGAGACAGAAAACAAACCAACCTCGCTCCATGTTTATGTTTTTCAGGTTTCTGATTGGCCAACATGGCTCATTACACTGCCACCTACAGGTTCGGTTTGGCTCATTACAGCTCTCGACAAAGTGTTTATACAAAATTGAAAATCGATGGTCTGGTGTGAACGAGGATGTTGAAAACAGAGGAGGAAATATCTGTTTCTGGGGTTTCCATCATTTATAAACTACGGCTGATTTAGATGAAATATCTCGACTGTAGATGTGTGATCATGAGCTGCAGCTGCTCTGAGAGCAGATTCAGACGTTTCACTATCAAACGCAGCGTCACTGGGGTGAAGGGAAGCAAGTGAACGAGGTTCGTGTGCAGCACAAAGAGCTGACTGTCCATCACTGTATCATCATCACTGTAGACGCTCGGGTGGAAACCGTCCACTAAGCACGCTGTCAACACGTACACGGGCGAGTAAAGCCACCTGTCTCTCCACGCTTTACATTCTCTCCAGCAACAGCTCGTCAAAGCAGCCGGCTAACTGGAGCTAAATAAATGCCTTATACACAATTGGGCATCGTCTGCCGGGCCAGCTAGCCCTCTCAGCGCCGCGGCCCGGAGGCTAATGTCCAAATGAGATGGTTCATTTCAGCTCGCTCTGTCTCTCTCTCTCTTCCACTTTCACTTTTCTATGTTTATCTTCATGACCTTGTCCTTTTTCCCCCCGTGGAGGTAAAGGATGTGGAGAGGAGGGGTGAGGAGAGGGGAGATAAGGGGTGATGGCCATGGCTGCTGGGGTTTTTGTGTGAGTTGGAGAGGGGCATTAAAGGAAAGAGAAGCAGAGACACGTATGAGGAGAGACAGGAAGCTTCAGGCCATAGACCTTAGACCAAGCAGCCTCTTAAGTGATCTGATTGCTTTGCTTGAGAACTGCAGTGACCACGCTCAGAGTGGTTACTATTAATACATCTCCATTTAGAGTGACCCTGCAACATGAACACACACACACACACACACACACACTAACAAAAGAGATCAGTCTCTTGTTTCATGGCGACAAACAACAACAAACCAAACAGAAACGCGACCGACGTCCTCGCTCCATCCGTGTCCTTTAGCAGACGAGAAAAAGTGAATGACACTTATTTTCAATTGATCACCAAAGCTCTGCGGTGTGTGTGTGTTCATGTGTGTGTGTGTGTTTGCAGGATGACAATGGGCTTAAATGACGATCATTGATTAGCTTTAGGCCTGTGGCCCACTTAGGGCACGCCATGTGTTTGTGCTCACACAGAGGTACACACACACACACACACACACACACACACACACACACACACACACACACACACACACACACACACACACACACATCATAAGTGGATGATGGACTGGCAGACAGCAGAACCACACAGGAAGTAAAGAGGAGAAGAAGTAACAAGTGGAACAAAAGTCTGTGAAAACATCGTTAATCTGAAACATTTTCATCTTTTGTGTGTTGTGATGTTAATGTCAGTAAATATATGTATATATATACATAATTCACAACATATAACAACATCTGTATTTATTAGATTTCTAGAAATTCTTTCACAAACATCCTCCACACTGTTTCTATATTTAGACACTGTGTGTATGTGGGAGTTTGACGTTTGTTTAAAAGACAAAACAAGAAGCTTCAACATAAAACCAGTCACACACACGTGAGCAGCGACAGTCATACGAGGACTTAGAGCACCCCCAACTGGGGACGACACCGACCAAGAGACGGAGAGAAACAAAGTATAGATGCATGTGTTGTTGTACATAAACATACTGAACATCAAGAGACGTTCACCTGCAGCAGCTTCATCATTCTGTCTTTATTTGTTCTTACACACTTCACAGCTCTTATGTGTGTGTTATGTAGCTTATAGTGTTTGTGTAGCGTAGTTACAGTTGAGCAAATGTTTTCCCACACACACACAGTACAAACAAAAGCCAGGTGACACACAAACACACACACATACACACACACATCATGAAAGAGGTGCAATTAGAGCATCCCACTCCAATTAACCAGCTCTCTAAACAAATCCACATTAGGCCCTCCATTGTGGCTGCGCTCGAAAACAGCCACTTGGGAAACAGCATAAAAGCTCCAACTGTATTTCTCCTCTGGGACGCGTGTGTGTGTGTGTGTGTGTGTGTGTGTGTGTGTGCAGACTGGCAGTGGTTACACACTGGCACTGAATCTGTTGCTGTTATGATTGTGGTGGTGGTGCTGATGGGAAGATTGTGCAATCACTGGTGGGTGGAGAGAGCGAGAGGAAGGCGGAGAGGGAGGGAGGCAGCACAGCGGTGAAGGTGGAGAGCAGCTGTTTGAGGAGAAAATTAAACCTGTAGCAGCGACGTGGTGAGAGACGACTGACGTGATCGAGAGAAACTGCTTTTTACCAGTTTACTGTTTATTTACATCAGAGTTGTTCAGGATGTTTAGTGAAACCTGCAGCTTTAGATGCAACTGATGCATCAGAGCTGAACCTTGTTGTTCTGATAAAAATAATAAAATAATAAAATAATAAATGACAAATACAAGTTCTGTTTTCTTTTACTATTCTGCAGAATAATCACTGTTTTTTAATGAAGATTATGTTGATTATTTTATATCATTTGCAATTTTTTTTTTTCTTATTTAAAAAATTCCGAAATGATTAATCACAACACAAATGTGCTAAAATATATTGTAATCTATCAACTCATTAACCAACTGATCCATAATCTGAGCTCAGATTTTTATTTTCCAACATGTATGTAACAGTCACGTGTTTGTTATCCACATGTGAACCTCTGAGCTACCTATGGACAGCCTCAGCTTCTTCAGTCAAACCGCTACTTTTCTGAGGTAAAAGGTAAAAAGTTGATGCTTGAAAATTTAAAAGTAAATTTAAAATCACGAGAGAAACATGAATAAAAAAAGAAAGTCAAGAGAGAGAAGAAAAGAGAGGGAGGATGTAGAGGACTGAAAAATTATGTCTCCATCTGTGATCCCCACACTTAACCCTCCCTCTCTGACACACACACACACACACTCACACACACACACTCTCACACACACACACACACACACACACACACACACACACACACACACACACACACACACACACACACACACTCCTGATGAAAGGCCCAGTGGGGCGGCTCTGAGAGTTTGGAGGAGATCCGTCTAGAAACCTGGTTACACACCAATCTTCCTGTAATCTCCTCTGTCCCCACTGAGACACTGAGACACCCCCCACACACACTTACATGTTAACTACACACACACGCTTCTATGTGTGTGTGTGTGTGTGTGTGTGTGTGTGTTAATATCAGAACATGTTTGTGTATCAGAAAAGTGATGAAAACGTCAAACTCTCTGAAAAAACATGTTGGTTTTTAATAAAAGTTAAGTAATTATTATCTACTATTAGTAAGTATTACTTAATTACTTAATTTAAATAATTTATTTAAATAAAAAAACGCAATTTTTATTGAAACATCTTTTTGGTGTTTAAATTTAAATATTGTTTTTTCTGTGCAGATTTTGTCTCATCAAACTTATGATGCATGAGAATCAGAGTGCATCTAATGTCTCCCTTCATGCTGCGCGTGTGTGTATGTGTGTATAAGTCTGTATTAAGTGTGTGTAAGTGTGTGTGTGCAGGAGAGAGAGAGTCTATTTAAGCCTCAGTGGACAAACACAAAGGTGTGTGGCGCCACGTCCTGCTGTGGACAGACACAGAGACAGACAGAGACAGATGTGTGAGACAGACAGAAATAAAGAGACATAGAATAAAAGTGAAATACGTCTTAAAACTGTAGAAAAGTAAAAAGTTTTAATTGAATTAAATGTGTGAACCTCGGCGCCGTGTGTCAGTCCTCAGAGATCTACAGCTAGTTAGTGATTAGAGCCGCCTCTCAGAGGACCACTTGAAAATCAGTTAACTTTCCCCTCTGAGGCCCATGCTAGCTCACATTAGCATTTAGCACAGCCATTAGCGTCAACACCTCCTTTAACGTTAGAGCAGCGGCGGCGGCAGCAGCCTGACAGTGAAAGGCCCCGCGGGGCCGTTTAGAGTCTCCAGACTGACACAGTGAACAAGTGACTGAAGCAGTGAGTCACTATGCAAACTTAATGGCTCTTTGGCTAAATAACAAACACATCAGCAGCTTCAGCAGCTTCAGCAGCTTTAACAGAGACGTGTTGACATGTTGACGAGCAGCTGCTCTGAGTTATTCATTATTTACATTTTTATTTACAACTTTCTGTGATTATTTACACAGAAAGTTTTACATAAAAAGATGAAACTATAAGAAAACGTCAAGAGTCTGTAGATTTCTGCAGAAAAAAATCAGGTTCATTAATTCATGTTTCTGCCCTAAAACTGTAGTAAATGTAAAGAGAATTAAATTAAAACCTATATAATTTATTAGTCTTTATAGTTTTGCATCATGTGATTTAAGTGAATTGAATGAAAAGTGTTTGGAGAGAAGCCAGAGTCTATTCCCTCACGTCCACGTCGCCTTTTACTGGAGCTGCTCTGGTCCCCGACCGACACACTAATCACATTATTAATCTGTTTGTTTTAATACATCATCAGGGACGTGTACACACACACACACACACACACACACACACACACACACACACACACACACACACACACACACACACACACACACTCCCTGTGCACACTTGTGCCGTTGGAGGTTCACAGTGATGCACTCGATGAACACAAGAGGGAGGAGAGTTAAATTAACTACGCTGCACTAATCACTTAGCTCTCTAATGGAGACGCACTCAGCACATTTATACAAACACACGATAACAGAAAAAAAGCTTCATCAATCTTCATCTTCAATCTGCTTTAAGAAACACGTGTTAACATCAGGAAGTTTATTAACCTGAACGGATTTTATAAAAGATCAAAGAAGAACAACAGTTGTCATAGCAACTAACGACATAACGACTCGTCTCCTTCACTTAAATCTTCAAAACACAAAAACATATATGATGTGAATTTAAGCTTTAAATCAAGAAGACGATGGTGAGGAAGTGAATATTATGTCATATTATGTTTTTTCTAAATAATGTGTGATCTGAGCGCAGACACCCGAGGGGACGCTACCCGGGGGGGTCGTAGGGGTTGGGTGACTTAAATGGAGAAAAATCCAATAATTGTATCCATCCAGAGGGAGGGCGAGCTTTTAGGGAGGGGAGCGACCTGTTATTACTCTTTCTTTTTCTTTCTCTCTTTTATTTCATCCCCTAATTCTAGGGTGAAGGGGACTAAGAAAGGGAGGGAGAGTGGAGAGACATGAGGGTTACAGACCGAGCTCACTGTTAAAGTATGTCCTTGTAATTAGCTGAGTATTAGCAGTGGTGACAATGTAGGAGCACTGGGCAGGGAAGCACCCTTTAACGCTCTACTCATTTCCTGAACTTAATCCCCACCGCTTACTGGTAATAGTGCACACGTGCACACGCATCTAACACACACGCATGCACACACACACACACACTGCTTCAGTCATGCCCAAATTCACATAATCAACTGCAGCTATAATGGTAGAGACTGTGAGTAAAGCTACACCCAGCAGCTCACCTTCAATCCCCATTGTGTTCAAAGTCATAATGGTGCTTTACTGCTGGGAATTTCAGCCTGAGCATGAGCATGTGCACATACATGCACGTGCATGTGCTCATATCAAGTTATGTTCACAAGCAGCGACTGTTTACTTCTCAGACGTCAAGAAGCCTCCGACACTCAACGTTACTTCAGGCGAGTTTCCTGAAGCTTCAAGAGAAAATCAATTATTTACAATTAAATCAACGGCAACTCTTTAAACGTGCCCTGGAGACCCTCAAGTCCTGCTTACACCACCTCTACCCCCACACACTCTCCCTGTTTACACATGTGAATGCACACTTCATAATTAAGACTTGTCTCCCTCTATTAAGTGGTAAAACTATAGATTATAGATACAGAACTATAAATAACATAAGAAACAAACAACAACATCACAATTCTTCAGCTTCATTAAAACACGTTAAACAGCATCTACAATTAATCAAAGATTTAAAATAATGGTTAAAAACATAAACTTTACAGACTATCGACACTAACTCCTGTAGTTCAGCTCATTTCCAACAACTTAAACCGTCTATTCAACCTCTGCTGAAGCTCAACAGTCGAGGTTTTAAACCACGAGAGAAAAAAAAAAAACTTCTAAAGCTCAGTTGGAGTTTTCTGATTTTCATTTGAATCAACTCATGCAGAAGAAAATCTTTACATCGTCACATTAACTCTGATACAAACGACACTGCAATAGATTTGAATCAAATGTCTCGAAATAAATATAGATTTTTACCTTCATGTAACTCTGAAGACCTAAAGTTAAATATATTTATATATATTTGAAAGACGCAGCGACACGTGTGTTAGTGTGTAAATGAGAGTGAATCCTCTGACGTCAGTCACGACATTCAGGTGGTTTCAAACTCTAGGATAAAGAAAAACAACTTCGTCTTGATTCACTTTAGTTCAACAAGAGTCTAAAACCTCCAGAAGATTCAGTTACAATCATCAGCTGTGATGAAAAGTGTCAAACCGTCATTAATGTTTAAGAAGATTTAACCAGGAAACGTTTCAACTAAAACCATCGATCCATCACCTTTAATCATCAACATCCAACGTGTTGATTTGTCAGATTTTACTGCAGCAGTGTTACTCACTTTATTAGGGAACGCAGCATCACGTGACTGCACACGGCTGTAGTCTGACGTAGGAAGGTCAAAGGTCACGTGTTTTCAACTTATTACACTGCAACAAAAACGTTGGTATCGGTTCATCTTTAGTTGAACTAATCAATAAAAAGTTAAGTTTAGACAAAAATATCAGTTGTTGACAGTAATAATTAACATCAGCAGTGAAGAACAAGAGAGAATGAAAATGTGGGAATAGACAGATTTTTTTTTTGTTATGTTTTGTTTTGTTTGTTTCACATTATTTTTGTTCCATTAGCTTAAATAAAAATGGTAAGAGACACCTGAGCTCAGTCCGGAGCGCAGCAATAGAGAACCATCTCTATGGAGAGCATGTTATAAACAGCGCAGAGGGGGACCGCAAACCTTGTCATTGACACAACAGTCTGAGTGTGTGTGTGTGTGTGTGTGTGTGTGTGTGTGTGTGTGTGTGTGTGTGTGTGTGTGTGTGTGTGCCTGCCAGCTCCCAGTCTAGCGCTATTGTCTAACAAGGTCTAATTAGCACTATGGCACAATGAATTAGCATAATTATGCAAACAGGGCTTCGCTAAAGGCTTGGTACAAGGGGAGGCTACGGGGGGCACCTATTACAACACACACACACGCACATAACGGTGCACACACATACACCATGCAACACATTACACACACAACACACACACACACCTGCAACATGAAGCTGTCATGTACAGAAACAGAAATGATCGTGTTTGTTTCATCTGCAGACACTAAATGTTGCACATTATTTTCTGACGTATTCTCTGCTACAAACAGTGACAAGCATCACACACACACACACACACACACACACAGAAATGACCAGCTAACCACCACCCTCCTCCTCCCTCACAACACTCAAACATTCGGGGCTTATAGTATTTACCAGTGGGGGTGATAGGTGAAGTCTGTGGGAGATAATAGGGATGACTGAGAGGCTGAAAGGCTAGTAGCCATTCAGACAATGACAGCTAGTGAAGAAGGCTCTATTAAGCTTCATTAGGATGCTTGGCTCCTGATTACTAACGCACGCATGAACGTGTGTATGCAAACTCACACACACACACGCACAAAGACACACTGATGCAGGAGCAGAGAGAGCATCAGTTTAACTGCAGCTACAGCTTCATGTGGACGACAGTAAAGACTCAAACACACAGCAAAGATCATTCACTCCTGATTGTGTGTGTGTGTGTGTGTGTGTGTGTGTGTGTGTGTGTGTGTGTGTGCTGACCAGTCTGTCACTGTGACCTTTGCCTGCAACATGAACTCAACAAGTCACCCAACAACCCAACAAGCCCTCTTACCCAAAGCCCCGTAATGTCAACAAGCTCTACCTAAAACCCTCTCAAACACACACACGTCCTCACACACACACACACACACACACACACACACACACACACACACACACACACACACACCTCCTCTGATGCATTCTTCATCACTCAGCCCCAAGGGCCTGCATTGTGTCCTAAAATCCTGATCCTCAACAGGAAACAAGAACCTCTAAACCCCCAAACAACATCTGGACAAAGCTGTGTGACGATGACGAGCTGCGACCGTCAGAGAAAAGAAGGAAGGTCAGAAGTTCACAGGTCAAATAGTTCAACACGATCACGAGTACGACCTCAGAAATGAGCCTGACGATAAATATAACGAGTTACAAATGTAACTGCAGCCTCACGACGTCAGGACGACCAGCAGATGTGTTGTGTTGTGACGTCTTCTTAAACACTTTATAAAAAAAGAGCAGAAATATAAAATCAATGTTGTTAAAAAACACAGTAAAGTGTTTGTAACTAAATGATTTTAGGTTTCATTTAAAGATAAGTGTCGTATTTTCTCTTCCTGCAGCTGCAGTGAAATAATTTGCAGAAAACTGAGCGACAGATCAACAGGATACAAGAGATAATTGTATTTGTAGCTGAAGTATTTTTATATTTTTTGCCAGTTTGTCAGAGTTTGCCAGTTCAGGGTCATAAAATCCAGTTGTAAGTTTGGTTTCATTTAGTTTGAATCTTTCTTTATACAAGACATTATTTCAGTCTCTACGTGTGTTAACACTCTCATCTCTCCAACATCTTCATTAAGTGCTCGCTCGCTCGCTCCTCCGCTCTTGAAATGAAACCATTGACTCCAGCTTATCGTCACCTTAAGAAACAACATATTGTTCACATACGTGCACAGTGGTGGGACAAACACAATAGACGGGAGAGAGGGGTCACGCAGGGAGAGGTGGGGGGTGGAGGGGGTGACAGTTTTAAGCTGAGTCCACACATTTTGGAGGTAGTGAGCTAATCCGACCGGGCTATTCAGGAGGACAAGGACCCCCAGGTTTCTGGGCTTGTCCACACCTCAGGGGAGGGGGATTATGAGGGGAACAGGAAAGGTGCAGAGTGAACACGTGTTTACTGGCATGATTGTGTAGATTCTTGTAACAGTAAGTGTGTGGTTGTATATCTTTTATCAAGAGCAAACATTAGTAGGTGTTTGTATATTTAAAGTGGCTTCTCTGTGACTCCCCCAAAAAAAAAAAATACACCCTGAGCTGTGACAGCGTCACCTCTGGGCCTTTCAGAGCCTCCTCTCAACCAACTCTAATTGATCTCACGCATTACTAGTCCCAAACATGGGACGGAGAACAGGAGGGAGATGGCTGGCTCATTGTCTGAGGAATGAGGTTCCCTTTACTACCGGCTACACACACACACACACACTCCACCTCTGGCATGCCCACCCACCATCTCCCCCCTCTTCTACCCCCTCATCTATGCTCTCATCTCCGGCTGTGCTAATCCACCAGCCACGTCAGGAACTCAGTTACCCATCTGGCCGAGAACGACTCCAGCTGGGAGGAGAGAGGAGACGAGGGAGGGAAATGGAGAGAGGGGTCGATTGAGTAACAGAGAGATGAGATGAAGGGATGTCTGGTATGAGGGAGGATATGTTTCTACAAGTTACTGTTTTATAGAAAAGAAGGAAGAGATCACAAGGAGCAGAGTGGAAGAAAAAACATGATGATTCTTGTTTAGTTCTGAAAAGAATAAACTGTTGATCCAATTGTTTCTTATTTCATCTGATCCCAGTGAGTGAAGCAGCCTGCGGTCATGACAGTCACCTCTGACCCCAACTCCCCCCGTGACCTTCGACACAACCCGTCATAAGCCGTTTTTAATAAATCAAAAAGTCTGTGAAGTTAAATCCACGTTAACACCACCCACAGGTTTTAGTTACCTCAGCTCATTTGTTGCAAATGTTTCTAAAGATTCTCGTCTTAATGTTACAACAACTGAGTTAAAGTTAAAGTCAAAGTTAGTGATGAAGGTCAGAATCACAGCTGGTGTGTTTAAGATGATGCTCCTCTGCTCTATATCATAGACGTGTGAAAATCTCTATTTGAGTCGAGCTCTTTCCTTCGTCTCAAACCTCTCATCACTGTCTACAGAAGCAACACGGCGACTGCATCAACGCTTTTCCTCCTAAAGGACGTTTGAAGGATAAAACTGCAGCAGCAGCAGCTGCACAACAGACACACTTTCATTCACAGAGATAGAATCAAAGCACCTGCATCAAACCATCAATCAAACACTAACAGCACATAGCAGGAGGCTAATACAGAGCGCTGGAGTGTGTGTGGGTCAGGGATAAAAGCCAGGAGGGAGAGTGTGTAAAATAAACTCCACTATGAAAACAATCAAATGCACATTTAGTACCGAGATGAAATATGGACTTACAGACGTTCCCAGTGTTGTCGAAACTGTTGAGCACTTCATTGACTCTAAGAGGCCCCAGGTTATCTCTGAAAACACAGTGACACGGACGGTTCAGTCTCAAACTTCTGGTTGTGACTCAATGGAAAAGTATGAAAAACAAAAAAACATTATGAGTTTAACACATCATGTGTTTATAAATCTACACAAATCTGATTTATCCTGCAGAGTTTTAATAACTATAGTTCCTCTTTTATCATCAGTGTGTGTGTGTTTGTACCTGAGTAAGGCACTGTACTCTGGAAAGCAGACACTTGTGTACTCCACCCACTGGTCATCTGAGGTATCACTGGGGTCGTGTGTCACAAGTCGTTTCCTGCTGAAAAGGTCGAACGTAGCGAATCTACGAACAGACGCTTGTTTGACCTCTGGACTGTCGACCTGCTTCTGACGCAGAACCTGTCAAATACAGAAAATATGAGAGTTAGTGAACTGTACATTATTTAATAAGACATGGAGGTTTGATTTTAATAAGACATGGAGGTAGAGTCTTCACTTGATGCAACACTGAAAGTTAAGTGACACTTTCCTGTGACTGATTTAACTAAAACATACTTAATCTTTTGTAATGAACTGATTAATACAGTGAATCTTCTTCTTCTTGCAACTTCTTTCATTAAGAGAGATAAGATAAGATAAGATAAGATGAACCTTTAATCGTCCACAGCGGAGAAATTCACATTGTTTCAGCAGCAGAAATTAAAAATAAAATACAATACAAATAAGAATATAGAATAAATCAGAATTAGATCTATTATATTTCTTACTGTGCTTCTACTGCAGACTGTTGTTCTTGTCATCTATAGTTAAAACATGTGTATGATGTTACTGACCATGCAGAGCTACAAATAAAACACTGATGTAATTTAATTACAGTTAAACTACAGCTTGATGCAGTTTAACTGAGTTGTCCATTTTTATTTCAGTGACAATTTGTCGACATCTGTGTTTTAAACAGATTTGATGAAAAAAAAAAAGTTTAAATGTTTAAAGATTAAAGATGTTGAGTCACTACAATCAGTGAGAGGATCTTCATAAAAATCATAAATATATTCTCTGGTGTGGTTTAGTTAAAAGAATATGACATAAATTATGATTCACATCGTCGCTGTTATGAAACGTCCAGTGACTTCACACAGCGACAGATAAACACACTGTTACTGTCGATTTACAGGTTTTTCATTTAACTCGTCTGTATCTATCAGTTATATTTCAGAGTTTAAAGAAAAAACAGTTTAGTAAATAAATAAATGAGGAGTAAAACATGAGAGGGAGAATAAATGTTACTGAGTTGGAGACAGTCGACCCATAATGACCTGTGGATCCTGTGGATCAGTTTCTGTTTTATAGTTTGAATCAAAATGTTTCTTCACAAACTGACTGAGTTTAACATGACGCAGGTTAAAGACTCGACGTGACCTGGAGACATCAGTCAACAACAACAAGTGAAGCAACAATGATTTAATCATCAATACATGAAACAAGAGACACAATGTAGCAACATGTTTATACGTTTACATTGTTACTATAACAACTAATGACGTCAACATGTTCTGATAAACAAACACAGCTCTGGTTCTGATGAAAAACAAATGTTTTCACTGAAATAATTCACATTAAATCGTTACAATGTAACAGATTCACACATCATGTTCTCATCCCGGATCTAAACTCGACCACTGAGGTTTAATGTGGGTCTCACCTGTCTGAGCAGAGTCCACCGGGCCCGGGCCACATCTGCAGCCCCACAGGTCTCATCGGCAGCGCAGGTGTCTTCGTTTAGGTTTTTCCTCAGCGGTGAAACCGGCTCCGTCTTTTCTGCAGCAGCGCCGGTGAACGAGTCTCTGTCCATCTCTGTTTCTTCGTCCGGATTAAAACTGAAGCGGTGAATGAGCAGACGTCACAGTTCCCGGTGGAGATTAAAAAATAAGGCTGATCATTTACTGTAAACTACACTAACGCGGAGATGAGCAGACCTGCTTTAACCATTATCACCTGTTACACCCACAATGGATGCACGCTACTTCCGTACACTGTCTGCAGACCAGGCATAGTAATCGATCATCGATCATGTGATGATTGACGTTCACTGCCAGACTCTGTTTTAATGATGAACTGATTATTTTAACATTTTAAACCATAAAATACGTGTTTTTCAGAGAGTTGTAAAATGTATATATATAAATCTCCTTCTCACCCTCCTGGGTGGTATCTGTGTGTGTGTTATTCTCAGCTCGGTCCTCTACCAGAGGCCTGGGAGTCTGAGGGTTCTGCTCAGTATCTTAGCTGGTCCTAGGACTGGGCTCTTCTGGACTGAGGCTTCAGATGTTGGTCCTGGGATCTGAGTCTCCCAGTTTGGGGTCCACTGCCCCGAGTGCTCCTACTACCACAGGGACCACACTCACCTTGACCTTCCACATCTGTTCCAGTTGTTCTTTCAACCCTTGGTGCTTTTCAACCTGTTCGTGTTCCTTCTTTCTGATGTTGGCGTCAGCTGGTATCTCCACATCTATCACCACTGTCTTCTTCTGCACTTTGTCCACCACCACTATGTCCGGTTGGTTAACCAGGAGCCGTTTGTCAGTCTGGAAGCTGAAGTCCCACAGAACCTCGGCACTGTTGTTCTCAGCCACCTTCTGTGGCTCGGCCCACTGGGATTTGGGTCCTTCTGTTCCACACTGGGAACAGATGTTCCTGGACACTACTCCAGCTACCTGGTTGTGCGTCTCCATGAACGCTGACCCAGCTAGTATCTTACACCCTGTTACTATGTGCTGGACTGTCTCAGGGGAATCTTTGCACAGTCTGCACCTTGGGTGCAGACTGTGCAGACATTTTATAAATATTTATTTATTTTATATTGATTATGTTTATTTGATATAAGTTGTTTATTTGATCTTTTTATTTTTATTATGTCTTTCATTATTTATTATATATTTCATGCGTTCTTCTGTTCATCACTTGTGGTCCATTGTGGTTGTTATAACATGTTTTATAAATAAAGTTGGACTAGTTTCACTTGGTAACAAATAAACTAGCCTGTATTTAAGTTTTTAACTATAAAGTTATTTTATTACCAGGTAAGTGAGGATCGGTTCAGGGGCCTTCACTGCATCTGGGTATTTAATACAATTAGTTGTAACAAAGAATTGACTTGAAATCTAATGTTTTTAAGCATTAATTGTTCATTTATGTTTGTTGCTAATTTATTGCAAAGTTGTGTTTTATCAAAATACTTTATTTTTTTTATAGTACAAATAATCAACGCACAGATTAAAAAAAAACAATGTATATAATGTATAAAACTAAGAATTAGTCCATTTATTTTATACAAATGAAAAATCAACTGTTTTCATTAATTATTCAGAATATTCACTGTCAAAACAACAAAAAAAATATGGAAAACACGTTCAAGTTGTTTTATTATCGTCAAACGTTTAAAAATTCTAATAAAAATATTGATTTTCCATCAAATCAAACCAATAATCCTCAGTCAGTTCAGTCATTTACACTGGACGAGCTGCGCTCTACTGCGCATGTCTGAGTTCGACTGGTCGAGTCTGACGCAGCCTGCTACGTCATCAACAGCGGGCTTTATTTATGGAATCATGTGCGTCGAACGTGCTCGCGGACACTAACGGTCCGATTCAAACGAATTCAAATAATTAACGGTTAAAGCGGAGACGTCTCCGGTTGGAACGTAACAGACGGTTTTATCCGCCATGTTGGATGTTTTCTCTGAGGTTCACGTGACTGACGGCGTCTGGCGGCGACGGTTAGCTTCTTCTGTCTGGTGTCACCGGTCAGTCAGTCGGTTTGACCGGTAAATCCCAGTAATGTTCGCCGTCTCCGTGACGTTTTCACCGGCTCGGTTCTTCACACCGTCTCGGTTACGACTCCGACCGGAGATAACGTGGCTCCGTTTGTCCCGGTGCCGCCGGTCCACGTCGGTAAGGGTGTTGGATTAACGGTAAACATGTTGTTTACACTCAGGTCGGTCCCGGTGTAACGTTACCGACTGTTAACGGAGACTTCATTTATTATTGAACCGACTGGTTGTTGTTTTCATCAGGAGGCTAAACTACTGTTGTTGTCTGATCAGGACTGAAACTGATCCGGTTTGGACCCGGTTCACTGGATAAACTCAAATAAAACAACTTTAATAAATTAAAACCCAAATAAATAAAACAAGTTTAATGAATTAAAACTCAAATAAATAAAATAAGTTTAATAAATTAAAACTCAAATAAATAAAACAACTTTAATGAATTAAAACACAGCCACTGACACATAAACACACAACCATATATATAAACTATTTATTACTTAATTTATTTAGATTAAGCCGTAAATATTTGTTCTGTAGAAAGTCAGAAATATTAGGAATATATATATATATATATAAAAATACTGATTGTGTCTGGTTTGATATAAATTTATTATTTTACTTGACTTTTTATTGTATATTTATTATGTATTTTTATTGTTTTCTTTGCTCCTTGTGGTTGTTTTAAAGTGATTTATAAATAAAGTTGAACAGTAACAAATAAACTACATTTAACACAATAAAAGCAGCTAAACTAAGTTGTTTACTACAGTGAATAAATGTAATTTGACATCAACATTATTAAAAAAAACAGTAATTGACACAATCTGGGATATAACAGCTGTTTGTGGACATTTAAGAGTCTTTATCATTTTAACTTCTTTATATTGACTATTATCATCAATAATAATAATAAATTGACCCATATATATATATATATATATATATATATATAGATAGATATAGGATATCTAGATCATGTGACAGGTTAGAGTTAATGTCCTAATAAAGACAATACAGACTCCAGAATAAAACTATAAAACACATCATTACTATATATTTTATAAAGGTTCGTCTTCTTTGTGTTTGTAACATCGTCTCTCTTGGATCTGTGATATTTAACGATAAGACGTCTGAAGCAGTGACTCATCTGATGCTGATGGAGAAGTGACATTTAGATCAAGATCTGTCTCTTATATTTTTGACTTAGCTCTGATTTAGATAATAAACAAGATACAATCATCTTAAACAGTTTATATTTACAGTAGTTATAGTTAATGGATGTGTTTTATTTCAGGACACTTCAGACTCGCCAGTCGATCGTTTCAGCTCTGAACTGCAAAGATACAAAGACTCACAGAGATATTTCATCAGGAGGCTGAAGGCGACGTATCGCAGGTTTTCTAACGTTCCTGATCACTCAGTGGTAAGACCTGCGTCATCGTTAATCTGATTTACTACCATGATTTTAGCTTTGATCTTCCTGTGAGCTAATTTCACTAATTTATGTGAAATCCTGTTTTCTGTCGTTACAGGTCTGTGGACGTCATCATGTGTATTTCATCGAAGCTGACGGCATCTACAGAATCAACAAGACGCAGAGTAAGAGGAAGCATCAGTGTAGCTTCAGTTTTCTATTATAACTTCTTCATCTTTACCTCCAGCAGAATTTCAGACTTTTTTTTGTGAATGACTCGTCCTCCGCTCCTCGTTTATAACAGACCTGAAGTCAGAGCAGGTGTTAAATCTGGGACAAGTCTCTGGAGGAGACGAGGAGTCGGGGCTGATGACTGGAGCGAGGACGCTGAGCTCTCTGTGGACCGTTCAGAGGATACGTTTGTCCCCACAGGAAAAATACCTCGCTGCTACGTTAACAACTAATCACAGAGAAGAACCGAGGTGAATCAGAGATTATATAAACAGAATTAAACAGAAACACACGTAGTCGTGTTTTATTTTAACTGATGTTTGTGTTGTGATGATCCAGATGTGTTGTTGTGAAGCTGGACAGAAGAATTTCTCCACGTGTCAGAGTCACTCTGGACAACGTCTTGAGCTTTGGTAAGTTTTAGATTTTAGTATTTTAGTGATGAAGATGCGGTGGCTGAGAAGAGCCGAACGCACTGCAGCAACTCAATGTGTCTCAGAGAAAACAGCTTCAACTACAGAAACGAGGCAAACACACAAACGCAGACACAAGTTTAATCGAGGTATAAAACAGGATTGTGGTGCAAATAAAAAAATACGCTGCAAGAAACAAAGACACGTGCATCATCACAAAATGTGCTGCAAATACAGAAACGATGCAAACCAAGAAAACATCTGCAACATCTGCAGTGAGCAGCTGAGAGCGTAATGCATGTAGAGCCCTACGATTCATAGGCGTCTCCACCGAGCTGTTATGCTGAGAGCGCCCTCTGCAGGTTTGGAGCACTTCCTTTGTAGTGACTGGTTACGCAGCATTTTATATTTTTGTTATATTTTATTATTTTGTGCTTTGCATCGTTTCTGTATTTGCAGCACATTTCATTTATTTGCACCACGATCCTGTTTTGTACCTCGATTAAATTTGTGTTTGCGTTTGTGTATTTGCATCGTTTCTGTAGTTGAAGCTGTTTTCTCTAACTGAGACGCATTGAGTTGTTGCAGTGTGTTTAACCCTTGTCAGCCACCGTATAAAGATGATATAAATAGATAGAAATAAAGGTATATTTGTGTGTGTTCGTGGGTGAAGAGTGGGCCTCAGATGAGGTTTTGTTCTACACGACTGTGGAGCGTCTGCGCTGCAGCAGAGTGTTTCGTCTGAATCTGACCTCCAGTGGAGACGGATCAACCCCCGTGTTTGAGGAAACACGACCTGAGTGAGTGTCAGTAACGTGACATCGAAACTGTCTCTGCTCCCACATCATGTCTTATTAAAACACTACCTCTCTGCAGTGTGTTTGTGGAGGTCGCTCTCTCCAGAGACCAACACCTACTGAGCATCAACTGCAGCAGCAGAACCAGTTCAGAGGTGATGCTCATCGATACGACATCGCCACAGTCAGAACCTTTACTGGTTCAACATCATCAGCTCGACTTGTTGTATCACGCTGAACACTGGAGGAGGAGGCTGATCTTACTGACAAATACAGGACCAGGACAAGAATATCAGGTTGAGTTTGTAAAACACATAAATAGAATCAGATGCATTAATCTAACAGAGCTGTAACATAATGAGGAATGTGTCTGTTTCCTCACCAGGTGGTTCAAGCTCCACTCTCATCTCCACACATGGAGTCATGGGTACCGGTGTTTACTCCTGGTCCTGATGCTGTGATTAAAGACATGGATGTGGTTGGAGATCACTGTGTGTTGACTGCAACAACAGCAGCTAATGAACTCGTCCTGATTGTTGTGTCACTGACTGATCCTGAGAAAGTTTACACCGTTCAGGTCAGTGTGCAGATCTTCTATCTCTTTTCTTATATATTCATCTTTAACAAATCATCATCATGTTTCCAGGTAAATGTTGATCCAAACGTCAGTGAATCACTTCCTTGTTGTTTTAGAAGACGCAGGAAACGTGTGAGATAAAAAAAAAAAGTCTCACATTTTGTTCCTTTAAAAGGGAAAAAGTTGCAATAAAAGTTGCAAAATTTTAGCCGTTTTGTTGCAATCAGTGCAACTTTTCCCTTTAAAGGGAAAAAAATCAGTTTCTTAACTTTCTCCTGCACCTTTATTACAACAAAACATGCTGCGAAATTAGGAAAGTTAGGCCTCAGCATTCTGGAAAAAGGGACTGATCTTTTCAACTTTTTTATCTCTACTCTGGTTCTGTAGCTCCCCTCCTGGGCTTGTGCCATCAAATCCAAGAAACCAGGTTTGTCAGATCAACATAAAGTGTTTGAATTCCTGATCTCGTCTCCCGTCCACCCACCGGCGTCCTACTGCCTCCACCCTGAGGACGGGCTCCTTTTATCAGGCAGTGAAGACACATCCTCCCCAGGGAGTCATGGCAGTTACAACACCACCCGTTTGGAGGCTTGTAGCCAAGTGAGAGAACTTGACATATTAGATCCACGTTGACACAGTATCTGGACTCAAGCGTCTCCTGATAAATGTTTAACCCTCCTCTGTAGGACGGCGCCCTGGTGCCAGTGACGTTGTTTCATACAGAAGCTGTGGACGGTTTGAAACAGGCGCCGCTGCTGGTCCACATCTACGGAGCTTACGGCAGAGATCTAAACATGAACTTCAGTCCAAAGAAGAGGCTGCTGCTGGAGCAGGGCTGGGCTCTGGCCTACTGTCACATCAGGTAACGTATTGAAGCTCACGTGTTTTACTCAGCAGTTCATTCACAGATGAGATGTGTATTGATGTTGCAGCAGGGAATCATAAAAACAAATGCATGTGAGGGCTAATCTCCTCCTCTTCGTCTCCCAGAGGAGGAGGAGAGCGCGGCCTGTCCTGGTGGAGACAAGCTCGAGACGACAAGAAGCAGAGAGGAGTGGACGACCTACGAGCTTGTCTCCATCACCTCTTCTCCTCAGGAGTCTCCTCTCCTGCACTCACTGCCCTCTCAGCCTGCAGCGCTGGGGCTGTGCCAGTGGGTGCGCTGTGTAACACACACCCACACATGATGAGAGCTGTCGCACTGCAGGTGAGATGGTAAACCACTGCAGATATCTGAGGATGGAGTTTGTTTGTTTGTTGTTTCTACTAAAAACAAAGAGATTATTTACTGAAATGTAAATGTTAAACTCAGTGACACAAACATGTTCTCAGGCTCCGTTCCTGGATGTGTTGGGGACGATGGAGGATCCCAGTCTGCCTCTAACTCTGGAGGACAGAGAGGAATGGGGCGACCCGGTGGGAAATCCACAACACAGACTCATCATCTCCTCCTACTGTCCTCTACACAACATTACTCCTCAGGTAGGACGGGCAAAGGTTGATGAGCTGTAGCCAACCCAGGACTTTATCTTTATCTTTATCTTGCTTTGGATTAGTTTGGCCTTGTAGCTTTTATTTTTAAATTGGCTTGTAAAGTTATAATTCATGTCCCATTTCAGGTGAAATTAATCATTTTTCTTCTTGTTATAATAAAAAACAAAGCGTTACCCATCGATGCTGCTGACGACCTACAGCAGCGACGTCAGGATTCCTCTGTCCGGCGTCGTCAAATACACCGAGCGGTTAAAAAACGCTGTTCACACACACTTTAAACTGCACCCAGAGCCAGGTACGAACACACACTATCACCAACTTAATCACTTGTTCCTAATGAATATCTGCACTCATACGTGTCTCTGTACAAATATATGTTTGTTTACACCTGTGTGTGTGTGTGTGTGTGTGTGTGTCCACATTCTTGTAGGTGTAGCGTCGACATCATCGGAGGTTTTAATAGTTCAGGGTTCAACTCCCAGCTGTAGTGTCAGTGTGTACGTCTGGAGACGCTGCAGTAACAGATGTATAGACGTGTCTGGGGAGAAAGTGCTATCACGACTTTAAGTTGATGACCAAAGTAAAGCACAGGTCACCTTGTAGTTCACCGTGTGTGTGTGTGTGCGTGTGTGTGTGTGTGTGTGTGTGTGTGTGTGTGTGTGTGTGTGTGTGTGTGTGTGTGTCAGCTAATTGCTCTCATTTCCCCACAGAAAGGTTCTTTCTCCCTCTCACTCATAATCTGCCTTCACCACATTGGTGTTACTCCTCTTCATACCCGTCTCCCTCTCACTCTGCCTCCACATTATCTCTCTGTTTCACCCTCTCTCACTTTACTGTTGTTCACACACATATACACCCAGCAGCTTAAGTGTTGCTCTGTGTATGTGTGTGTGTGTGTATACATTTTGCTAATCTGTCTCTCCCTCTGTTCTCCAGAGTCTTTGATAAAGTGCTGATGGCACAGACACATGCAGGCGGGTGTGCAGGCCCATTAACATGGTAAAGAGATAGTGTATCAGAACGAGAGATTAGACGCCACAGACTGGGAGCTGTCAAGGTCAAGACCGCACTTGTGAAACAGTCAGTACCACAGAGACAGACGGATGGAGGAGGGTGGGGGGTGATACAGAGGAGGTGGAGAAATATCAAAGAGAAGCAAGAATGAATGAAATGGGAGTAAAGATGGAGCCAGAGCAGCGAGGGAGGTTGGATTTAAGGAAAATGGACAAAGAAAGAAGCTGAAGCAGTAAAATAAACGTCTGAGTTTGACCTTTTTCTCTTTGTCTCAGAACCAGAACCGAACATTGTTCTGAACATTCAACCTGGAGCAAATCACCTCGGACCAGACGACCTGGAGCTGATGCTGGAGGAGGTAAACACGACACATCAGTTCACTGATAATGATCTAAAGTGAAAACATGGATCCATATCATCATATTTAAAATAAATCATGTTTCCATTCGAGCTCCACCTCCTGCTGCTCCTTCCTCAACATTCAGACAACACCAGCAGCCCAGCGCCAGACAGGTCACGGTGACAAGTGACCAAGAACAAGACGATGAGGACGTTTAGTCTCGTCTCAGGAACCAATCAGAGAAAAGACGAGTCAACAGACAAAACGTCAGCAAACAAGGACCAACGTGTCCAGGACCTGAAGAAGAAGCAGCAGTGTCAACGTGTCAGATACCTGCTCACCAGCTCTGACCAGTTACTTTACACTAAAACTGAGCTACGACTCTAAAAGACTCTGAGCATCACAGCTGATCAACAACACAACGTCTAGTTTACAAACATTTACAATCTGGAAGAGAAGAAATAAAACAGTCACATCAGATCTGATCAAGTTAAATAGATAAATGATATCTTCTGTTATTGATCTCAGGACCTGAATCACATCACTGTCGTATCACGTCACTTGTCATATCGACAAATATCATAACGGCGTCTAAAGAACTGATAGAAGATCAGATCAAATGAATAAACTTTGACCTTTGTCTTTTCTGTCTGACACAGGAAGCTCTCACCCTCGCATTCCTACACACAGAGCTGGACCTGGACCGACCAAGACCTCGTCCTCAACGTAAGAAGAAGAGGTGGTAAAGAACGAAGAGAAGTGGAGTCACATGACCATCACATCTATGAAATGACGAGATCAACAGTGAATGTGTCTGCAGTGGTTCTGTTTATTATCTGATCGTGATGATTTAATTTCTACAGTGAAATGACAATAACCGGATGTGATCATCAGTTTATTTTAACATCTGTAGAGTATGTCTATGACGCCCAGATAACAGGCTTTCTCCGAGACGTAACACTGTTCAGGATGGTTGGGATGAAACCGAGTGTAGGTGGAAAACTGAAGCACCAAACCTTCTCCTGGTTCCGTCAGGACACGAGACTTCTGGAGCGTCTTTCCATCGTTGACCCGGTTTGTGCTCATCAGCACCTTCAGCTGATCTGGTAACTCACCAACAGACGACAGATCAGTGACGGCAGCTTCTTTACCAAAGTTGAGAACAATGAGAAAAGCTCGGTCGAGTCCGTCGAGTTCTCTGATGTAAGAGAAAACACTGGCGTCAGCGTGAACGTAGCAGAACCACCCGCGTTGTAGAGCCAGTTCAGACTGACGGAGGCTGTTGAGGAAACGGTACTGAGCCAGAACAGAACCTCCATCTTTCTTCTGGACCTGGAGGAAGCAAAGAGGATTTAAAACCAGATAAACACAGAACTGGTCAAATATTCAGAAACATAAATGAAAAGTTGTTCACCTCCACGTTGATCTCTCTGTATTCAGGATGGACTGGTAACCAGGTGATGTTGGTTTTGTTGTTAAATCCTGCGTTCATGTCTCCGCTCCACTGCATCGGAGATCGCTGAGGGTCACGACTCAGACTCTGCAGTGAAGATACATGAATGTACATTAACACTGAGGAAACCAAGAGGAACATAAATAAACAATAAAAAACACTAAATCCATCAGTCATGATGTTTATCTCAGTCCTGTCTCCACATGTTTTAACAGTTTTAAACGTCACTGACTGAGTTGTATTTTCCAGCCGGGTCTTGTATCTGACTGTCGGTGACGTTGATGTTCTTCATGCCGATCTCTTCGCCGTAGTAGGTGGTGGCCGTGCCCGGGAGCGTCAGCAGCAGCATGTTGATGACTCGGGTGTAGGACTCGCCGGCGCTGGACGCGATGCGAGACTTGTCGTGGTTCCCAACCTGAAGATAGAGGAGATGAAAGTCAAAACGTGGAGGAAACAGGAAGTAGGTGGTAACACAACCTGAGGTTCAAGTGACACGTGTCGACACTAAAACATCTTCCTGAGGTTTATTAAGAACAAAAAGAAACTTCAGCAGCATCGCAACTAATCAACACAGACTTGGTCCAAACATTCATTTCTTTGTCTAAAACAAACACGTCTTCACACAGACGAGTAAATAACGTGAGGTCAGAGAGGGAGTGGTTACACATGACACTGATGTCATCTCTGATTGGTCAAAGTGACGCTGTTATAAACATCCCTGATCTCCAGGACAAATCTCTAAACTCACCACCCAGTTGGGCCACTTCCCCCGGGGCATGTTGCCCATCCAGAGGTCAACCAGATGTTTCGCCCACAGGCCGCTGCTGTTCTGAGGCAGGTCCAGCAGGTAGAAGTTAAAGGGGAAGTCACTTTCTTTAACCAGCGAGGTGCCGTAGTACATCATGGTCTTCTCCACCTCCTCGTAATCGTACGACTCGGTCACCATGAACCTGACGAGCAGCAGGTGAATGACGACGTGAACAGATGAATTCATCTCATCTGTATCATCACTGGATGTAACAGTATCTACCTGTATCTTCCAGGCTCGCGGCTGTAGACGTCCAGCTCCGCCCTCCAGTCCCTCAGCAGGTCGTGTAGCCCGAGCTGAGTGTAGGTGTAGTCATGGTAGAGGTCCCACTCTGTAGTTACAGACTCCTGAAGTAGACACAGACACAGAGTTGAGTCTTATTTTAACAACAGCAATAAAATACTCAGATTAATATTAAAAACTGACACTAACACAAAAACAACTCATCACCCCAGAGCTAAACACTTCATCAACAAGCTTATAATTATGTTTCCATATTTTTTGTAAAGTTGAGATTTACAGGACTTATTGTTTAAAATGTGTAACAGTCAGAAGAGTCAGTTGTTTCTCTTCTGTGGAGAGAAAATCCCACTGACTCACTAATCCAATGAAATATGCCTCTTTTCTTCTAATCCTGTTTCTGTGAGAAATAACTTGAACCTCCATGAAACAAAAAGTCTCTGTGAGTTTAACTTTGCACCAATCATTAACTCTTTAAATTCTCCTGAAGAGATAAAACACGAACAATAACACAGTGTCCTCTGACATGTCACATGTTGTATGATTAAATAAAATAAAGTCACAATATCATTTTATAACTGAACGTTACAGCCGAGGTTGTTGAAGACGTGAACATTGATCTTCTGAGCTCAGAGAAAAAGTTTTATAGCAGTGAAAACATAAAATAAGAGTTAAACCAGCAGTGAAAGGTAAACAACAGTGTGTTAACTACAACTGTTCAGGATGAAATCGTGTTTCAGCAGCAGCCGTGGTTCAGTCTCACTGGAGGTGAAACGTGTTTGTCATCTGCTCCGTCACTGGAGACGGATCAGTTTCAACTGGAACAAGAGACAGACATCAACAGCTCGACACGTTTGGTGGTTGAGTCGAGTCGAGTCGACGTGAGGACAGAGAATCAAACCAGTAAACGCTGCTGTTGTCAGATAAACTATGAAACCTGGGGCGAGTTCAGCAGCACAACGTTCTGTTACGTTTTGTTACAGGTGCTTGTCTTAAAAGTCTTAAAAAGTCTGGAATTTTGAAACACTGTTTTCCAGACCTTGAAAAGTCTGGAATGTGTGAAAGTCTAAATAAAGTATAGAAAAAAAGTTTCTCTCATATACAAATTTCAGAGTAACACTCAAAGGTTCATAATCTGGTAGAATAATAAAAATGTTTTGAATCCTCCACCTGGTCTCATGTACTGATATTAAACCTCTGGTTAATATCCTTAATATCTGGTTGATATCCTTAATATCTGGTTAATATCCTTAATATCTGGTTAATATCCTTAATATCTGGTTGATATCCAATCAAAGCTCGTGTAAAATTCGGCTCCTTAGTTTTCTGCACAAGGATCAATGAAACTGGTTCAAACTCGGTTCTTCTGACCGGTCTGAGTGGACTCTTCTGTCGCCACTAATGAGTCTGTGCGTCTTCTCAATTTCCAACACCCCAAGTTTAAAAACTGGCTTGAACTTTGACCCCAACTCCAACACATAAGCATGTTACAGATTTTGTGCTAAAAACATGGACATTGTGAGAATGAGGCAGCAGTGATGATTCATCTGAGTCAGAGACTCAAGTCTGACTGCTGGTGAACTGAATGAATTATGTATTTATTCACTAGTGTTTTTACTAAAATAACTTTTCAAGTAGAATCTCAACCAAAATAATTGGTACAAAAGTATAAAAGTACATAAAAACAATACTGGTTTTAAAAAGTCTAGAAGTGCTACTTCGTCTTCGTTCTGTTTCACTATGTTTTGTTACAGTTTGTTCCGTTTTGCTACATTTTGCCACATTCTGCTTCAGTTTCCTGATTGAACGACGTGTTTAGTTACAACGTTGAATTAAACGTTTTGTTACGTGTTGTAGATCCTGAACTGAAGAGAAGAAAAGAGGAAACACTGACCGGTGGTTTGTCTGGATCCACCTGAGGTTCGTCTCTCAGATGTTCAGCCTCCAGGATGTGTTTCACTGCGTCCATCCTGAACCCGTCCACTCCTTTACCCAACCAGAACCGAATGATGTCCTGATGTCAAACAATAAACCACTAGTTTGAGAACATGGATCAGACTCTTTATTAAACTCGTGTATCATCAGCTCATACGGTGGACTGAGTTTCCATGTTTTCTTACAATCATCTCCTGTCGGACACGAGGGTTCCTGAAGTTCAGGTCTGGTTGTTGTTTGAGGAACTGGTGCAGGTAACACTGTCCTCTGACTTCATCATAAGTCCACGACGAGTTCCCAAACACGCTCACCTGAGACACAAACAGGATTAGAGAGTGTTGACGTGAAGAAGAGCTGAGCTGTGAAAAGTCAAACTAACCCAGTTGTTGGGTTTGGGTCCGGTCGCGTCGCAGTCGGCCCAGACGTAGTAGTCCTCGTACTCAGGGTCTCTGGTCCGGCTCAAGTTGAACCAGCGGTGTTTGTCACTGGTGTGGTTGGGGATGAAATCCATGATCAGCTTCAGACCTGGAGGAGTCGGTGACAAACACGAGTCAAACACGTTAACGACTTCCCACAATCCTCGGAGCCTGAACTCACCTCTGTTGTGCATCTCAGCCAGGAGCTCGTCAAAGTCCTTCATGGTCCCAAACAGAGGATCAACGTCACGGAAATCCTCCACGTCGTAGCCGAAGTCCTTCATAGGAGAACGATAGAAGGGACTGATCCACACCGACTTGATGTTCAGGTATTCGAAGTGATGAAGCTGCTCCTGGATCCCTGAACCACACAGAGACAAATACACAAGTTTATTTCTACTGATCCATGAAAGACGTTGATATGACGTATTTACATCTACATCTGTTGAACTACAGGAAGATGGAGCGTTGTTTGTTTGAACCATGAACATTTTCAAATGATCAAAATAATAAGAACATGTGAAGTGTTTTTGTTGCTCAGCTGATCAATAAAACAGTAAATTAGACTGAATGTCAACTCGGTCTCAACCAACAGACGTTACAACTAAACTGCTGCTTCACAAAGTTTAGTCTGATTTGTTACAAATGTTGCTGTTTGTTGTTTAACAGATTTAAATGAAAATATCTGGAAACATAAAACTGAAACAAACTGATCAGTCTCACGTTGATCTGATGTCAAACACAAATGTTTCAGTAAAAATGAACAACTAGAGGCGACTGATCAGAACTTGATTTAAATTTATATTAAAACCAGTTCACTGACCCAGTCATAAAACTTTTTAAATAGAAAATGTCCTAAAGTCTTTTTAAGTTTTTTTTTTTTTTTTTTTTTTTTTGAAGTCATTTATATATTTTCTACAAACAGGAACACGTGGTTCATATGTTTAATACAGTTTGATCAATATAAAGAGTTAATTAATCCAGATGTGGACACATTTATTTTTCGGTTTCCATCTTTTTAATCCATTTTCTTTTGTTTAATTATATAAATATTCAACTAATTAATCATTAATGAAACAAACAGAAACAATAAAGAAATGTAACTTTTTCTATCTGGTCCAGGTCCAGGTCCTGGTCTTTGTACCTTTCAGGTCTCCGACTCCGTCCCCGTCCGAGTCCCTGAAGGACCGGGGGTAGACCTGGTACACCGGGGAGTCCTGCCACCAGCTCAGACACCGCGGAGACAACGCGATCACGGTGACGGTGACCGCCACCAGCGTCAGGGTGCAGGCCACCGTGAGCCAGAACAGGATCTCCCTGGGGACCCGGTACCGGGCCCGGGACGAGTAGAGCAGCAGGACTTCTTTAGGCATCCCGGCGTACGGTTTGATCTGCGTGTACTCCTCCGGTTCCTCCGCAGGCAGACCTCCACAGTCCTGCTTCTCCACGTCCGACTGGGCCCTGATGGTCTCAGTCTCCGGACCGGTACCGTCCACGTCCCGGTATCCGGGGTTCCGGGTGCAGTCACCGAGCTCCAGACCTCCGGTGCCGCTGCGCTTGTTCAGGCTCATTTCTACCGATTAACGGAGAAACTGGAGGAAAAAGACCGAAACAGAAACAGAAAATCTGCAGGAACAAGACTGAGACACTGAGACACTGAGACACTGAGGGAGAGACTGATCCGACAGGTTCATAGTACACACACACACACACACACACACACACACACGCACGCACGCACGCACGCACGCACACATACACACACACGCGCGCGCACACACCTGAGGAATGTGGAAACTGGAGAGTTTTCTGTGAAAAGGTTGAAAGTTGGAGATTAACGTTTCTTCTTGTTCCAGTTCAGTTTGAAGTTTTAAAGTCAAGATTCTAGAACTTTTAAGAACATTCTAGAACATTTAAAATGTTTCTTTTAACATTTAAAGTAACAGTTTGTTTTATTCCATGTGTCTGCCTCTGATCTGTTTAATGAACTTTGAGCTTCATTTTATATATTAAATAAAGTTATTACCACTTTCTTTATAATGACTCATTTAAACAAGGTTTATAAACTGTAATTCATGACTTTTAATAGTTGACTGGTCAATGAGACACTGAAGAACATCTGGACCAAGTCTGAAGTTAAAGTCATTTGTAAATGTCAACACCAGCTTTGTCCTGAAGCTTTATATATATATTTATGAAGAGAAGACGATTATTGACCTCGACTGAAGATCATAAACTGTTTTACTGACGTGTTGACAGTGACAGTTTTTCTTATCGCTGCAGTAAACGAGTCAACAGTTAATTATTTATTCTGAACAGTGAATGTTCCAGAAAGAAGAAAGTCAGTACTAATACTTCACCAGTGAACTTCAGTCTCTGTTCTTTACTACAGTAGTGTTAATGTGTCTCTGTGACTCTGACTTCACTACATTTTAACTTAACGACACTTTGACTCAGTAAATGTGGTGTTTTGACTCTAAGTCGACCTGTGACTGTTTAGACCATCAACACCATGTCTGAGGGTTGATGGAGGCTCCATCTTAAAGGTGGATGATGGAGAAACTTCAACAATATCAATATCAAACACACATTTACATTTAGTGAAAAAAGAACAACTTTAGTTCTTTAGTTCAGACTCATTCATTGTCTATGAAGATTGTTGTAGCTCCATGTTTTAAAGTGCTGGATAAACTTCATAATATTCTTCTGTTTTATTAACATGTACTTGTACTTTTACTTTCTACACTTAACTACATTTACTTATAGATTACTGTCATACTGAAGTACAGTAAATACTAGATACTTTAAGACTTTTACTGGAGAATCATTCTAGTGACGACTTGAACTTCTACCAAAGTTATTTTATTCTACTCTAGTGTCTCTACTTCTACTCTAGTGTCTCTACTTCTACTCTAGTGTCTCTACTTCTACTCTAGTGTCTCTACTTCTACTCTAGTGTCTCTACTTCTACTCTAGTATATACGTAGGTGTTGATGATTTTTCCGCGGTGGTTTGTGATGATTCAGGTTAAAGTGTAACTCTAGAGAACAACAGGACGTTTCAATCTCTCAGTTTCTTTCAGGCGTCATTGACTTTGATCTGGTTCGTGATAAAAACAGAACAAAGTGTCTCAGGATTTAAAAATAAAATAAACAAGAACACAGAGTAAGAACAAACAGGTCACGTTGGTACAAAAAAAACTGCAGTTTAAACGTTTTAAACTTAAACCATCTTTTATTGACGTTTATGTTCACTGTATGTTCTGTAACATCACAATAGCATACTGGGAAATGAGTACAGGAGGAGGTGATGGTGAATGCCCCGGGTGTCTGAGAAACGTCTCCATCGTTTCTACACCAGCGAATCGATACCTCACTCCGTCTTCAAACTACAGCGTGTTTATAGGAGCTGAAAGCACTGGAATAAATAGAATTAAACAAAAAAACTAATGTGGAAAAATCCTCATTGTCGTCAGTTTGAACAGTGAAGAAAATAAACACTAACATGAGGAATGTGACGTTTGTCCTCAGAATGAAACTGACAGTTTCTCTTTACTCAACATATCAAACCAATAAAAATAAAAAAGAATCAAGAGCTTGTTCTGTTATGAAGCGACTGACGAGGAGAGAACGTGACGCTGCAGTGCTGCTCGTTTTCAGTCCATGCAGTGGAATCAGTGTGAATAATGAAGAAATACATTCAGAAAAATCAAAGTCTCCGTCTCCATGAATTCCTCTCTGAGCCCAGTGTCTGGTAATAGCTTAAACATGAACATGAACCCGGACGGAGGCCGAGTCCAGCGCGGCGACGACTTCAGACGATGTTGAAGTGGAGATTTAGAATTTGAATATAATTATAATGATAAAATAATAAAACATGAAGTTAAAGAGGAGCAGGAAGATGAAACGTTTGTACCTTTTCCTCTGTAACATTGTCACCACACTGAACACGCCTACGTCACCCCCACCCTCATTAACCCCACCCCCACTCACACACATACACCCCTCCCTCCATCACTGAACACAACCATAAACACCTCCTCCTCCTCCACAGACACAACAAAACAAATCAATCATCCCATTAAAACAACAACTACACATTCAAGTACCTGTTCATCATCATATGGCACCGAGAGCGAGGGCACCGCAACAACGTGAACCAGAAACCGTGAAGCCTCGTCTCTTTCAATACTGTCGCTTCAGAACGACCACGGATCCAGGAGTTAACGTGTTTAATACGTCTCAGTCGTTAGAGGTGAAAACAAACTCAAACTCAGCGTTTGTTTCCACCTTCAGACTGAAAACTGGAGGTTCTTTTATTTTTTAGTGCTTGTGTTGATAAACTCAGAGTCAGAAACAAATCAGGGTTTTTAACCAGCAACCGACCGTTTCCTGGTTCTGTCTTTTACTTTTTTACTTCAGTGAAACTCTCCCAACTCTTCTTCTTCTTCCACATCAGGACCACAGCCACAGTACGTTAAAAAACAACTAGAAATAATGGAATCGTTTCAATCAAAACGAAAACAAAAAAAGAAAGAAAAGATTATTGGTTTTTTGTGTTTACAGGATATTTGATGGATAGAAAAGTTGAGTTGAAGCGAGAAGAAGAAGACGACGAGGCTGAAATCCATTTACACACAACTCTATAGTCTTTGGAAACACTGCTGTGGAAACACACAGTGTGTGTGTGTGTGTGTGTTTTAGCTTTTCATTTGTTCACACACACACACACAGACGTCTCTCACACACACATTAGGCCACAAAGAAAAGACCACGTCTGGGAATTAAGATGAAACAAACAAATCAAAATATATATCTATGTTATATATATATTATATTTTATTATATTATATATAATATATATGTGTGTGTGGATTTAATATATAATTCTGTCTTCTATTTGTTAAACAGCAGGCTCAGAAGCTTATGATTGAGGCCGTTTCAGCCGAGTTTCTTCCATCGAGAAGAAACAAGAGAAAGAGGAGGAGCAGGAGGAGGAGGAGGAGGAGGAGGAGGAGGAGGAGGAGGAGGAGGAGGAGGAGGAGGAGGAGGAGGAGGAGGAGGAGGAGGAGGAGGAGCAGGAGCAGGAGCAGTTTGATACGTTAACGTCAAACTTTAAGAGATGAGACGCGAAGCGACAACGTGCAATAAGAGTCGTTGTGTTTCCATGTGATTCCTCACGAACCAGAACCAGAAGGAGTCCAAGTCTGAGTCCTGGTTTCAGTTTTAGTTTCAGTTTCTGGGGAATAAAAGTGAAACCTGTTGATCCTCGTTGTGCTCAAGCGTGAAGCCTCAGGAGTTGAGACTTTAACTCAGACGTCTTTGGATGACGAGGACTTTAAGTTTTTAAGGGAATCACAGGCTCGTGTGGTCGATCTGCTACCGGTTCACACTTCAGAACAAAAGATGGCAAAAAAAAAAAAACAAAGCAGCCAACGAGCCACATCAGTGTGATCAGAGTCGGCAGCTGCTTCTCTTCTGTCTCCGTCCTGAACAAGGCACCATCAAAAACCAGAGACGTCTCCGTCAATCCACCACAAAAACAACCAATAACCACGTCAAAGAAAAGCAAAAGAAACAAGGGAAGAAAGAAACTGATCGTTTCTCCTTCGATCTAAATACAAACTATGAGCAGTTGTTCTCATTCCCTCCGTTTTTGTTCCATCGCAGTCGTCCACGTTCAGAAAGTAACGAGGACCAGGATTCCTGCTTCGTTCTCTCAGTCTGTGTGTGTGTGTGTGTGTGTGTGGAGGAGAACTAAATAATAATAAAGAATAAAAAAGAAAATCCCAGAGGAAATGAAAAAGGTGACTATGGATGTGATCTTGTGTGGAAAAGTGGTCCTGTGTTTTCTTTTTGGATCAGACAGTCGATGTGGACCAGTGGCTACCAGTGGCACTCCACCTCACCGCCGCTCTGCAGGAGAGAGGAGGAACAAGGAGGGACAAGAGGGAGATCAGGGAGGACGGGAGGAAGAAAAAGAAGATTCACTGTTTAATAAAAATGTAGAAAAACAAACTGAACTTTAGTAAAAAAAAAAAAAAAACAAACATCTTTGCTCCAAAACTGAAAGTTTAAGATTCAAGTTTTCTTAGATCAACAACAAAGACACAAAGTAAATAATATGAAACAGCAGCAGGAGACGTTCAACATGTTCCAGAGATGTACAACAAACAACAACCAAAAACAAACAACAACTGCTGCAGCAGCAGCAGCAGCAGCAGCAGCAGCTCTGACGTTGGTTCTTTTACCGTCTGATCACATGAAGACACAGAGACAGTTTGACAGGTTTCGTGCATCGAAGACGAGACACAGATTCATGCGTGTTGGTTTGTGCGTAACATGAGGAAGGACTGATAGGACCAGGAGGAAGGACACTCATCATCATCATCATCAAACCCTCTCTTTCTCTCACACACACACACACACACACACACACACCCACACACACACACACACACACACACACACACACACACACACACACACACACACACACACACACACACACACACACACACACACACACACACACACACACACACACACACACACACACACACACACACACACACACACACACACACACACACACACACACACACACACACACACACACACACACACACACACCACATGCTAAAGAGTCGATCAGAGCAGGGAGGAGATGTCACTTACATGCCTGTAGGAGAGTGTGTCTGTGTGTGTGTGTGTGTGTGTGTGTGTGTGTGTGTAGGTTTGAAAAGAGGGTCTGGGGTAGGGGTGGGGGTGTGTGTGGGGGGTAACATTTATAAATGTGACATGTGATCACTTACCAAATGAAACAGGAGGGCTGCGTTAATCAGAGGTGAACACACAGTTAGACAGATCCATACATCCCTTATCAATGTAAGAGAGAGAGTGTGTTTAAACACACACCGTGATTATTATAATTATTTCAGTTCGAAGTTGTTTCTTAGTTAAAGGAGCCATCAGTCGCTCTATGAACTTGTCAGTGTAAAAGAGTAAAAGTCTTTACTAATTATATAAATTTATTCATGAATAAATTACTGTAGATGATACGTCTGAGTTTTAAAAATCTGATACTGATACAAAATATCCTCCGATGAATCTTTAAATGTTTCCATTTCAACCAGATCTGACAGGATGTTTCACATCAGCAGATTCACCACCAGTTGTTATAAAACCAGACGTTGGGTAAGTCTTGTAAAACAGTGTTTTTAATAAACTCTGGTTCACTTACTAAGTTATCAGTACTTCAGTTTATGTGTAGGGACCCTATTCATGCTACTGCTGAAGTGAAGTGACATTTTGAGCTTTATTAGTGGTTAAAAAATGACAGTTTAGATACGTTTGGCTGACTGCCCCATTTACTTTCATTGTTAACTATTTGGTTGTGAAAACAAAAGACGGTCAAACTGGATATTACTTCAACCAACGTAACATATCTGTTGAGGGGAGTTTGACTCGTGTTCATGGTGAAATAGAGTAAATGATGTGAGCATCCCCTAGTGGTGAAGTCACAGAAGACACAGTGTCTTTAATCAAATCGTTTTTATTTGTGTGTGAAAGTGTGAATGAGACAAATTATCAGAGAAACTCTACAAACGTTAACGTCACTTCTACAACAAGCTGCCTGACAGGGGACACACACACACACACACACACACACATAGACGCACACGCACGCACGCACACACACACACACACACACACACACCAACAGCCCATTCACTTCAACAGCAGGAGTCACTGACTCGTGACATCACAGTAAAAACCTACGACATCAGACACAAGTTTGTATCGAATGACGACGACTCAGATTCGTCAGAGTCATAAAGTCTCTTGTATCATTTTCAGTTTGTTGTTTAAAACAAAGAGAAAAAACGTGTGAATCGTAACAAACACAAGGTTTTGAGGACAGAGAAGAGCAGGAGGATTTTACAGCAGCAGTTAGAAAAGTGAGGAGTAATCCTTCCTGGAAATCAGGTTTCAGTCAGTTTGAACGTCTGTGTTCATGTGATCAACACGTTTACATCTTCATGAACCAGTCGTCTGCTCTGATGCTGTTTAATAATCACAGACTGATCCAGGAAGTGTTTCGAGAAAGAAAAGAAAGTCAAAGTAAAAGTGTTCGTTGATGTTTTCACCTGAAGGAACAAATGAACATGCATGAAGACTGAGAGTTAGTGTGTGAAACATGCAGTCACACACATTTAAAAGCCACGAGACTCACTCATCAACAAACAGTCAGCTGATGTTTCAGAGAAACAACGTCAGCGTAGATTTGTGAGAGAGTGAACTCACCCCGTCCTCCTCTCTGTACGGGTTCAGACGGTTGTATACTGCTTCGATAACACTGCGTCTGCACAAAGACACGATACACACACGATTAACATCTTCATAATGTTTTAATGACTCGAGACTTTCAGTTTAATGGTGGGGGTCTTTACTTGCTGCAGAGGCCTCCCCCTGGTGGCAGCGGGGGCATCCCGCTGTCAGTGGACAGGTTCCTCATCACCGTCCCCAAGTCTGGAAACCCGTCCTCCCCCGGCCGAGACAACATCTCTACAAAAGTAAGAATAAAACATACAACGCTGTAAGTCAGTGATAATGAGCGTCAGGAACAGCTGCAGCTAAAATGTGACAAATGAGAAAGAGAGAAAGGAAGCGGAGACGGAAACTGTACAAGTGAATCTGTGGACGTGAGAGTCTGAGACAGAAAGAGACGGAGGTGGCAGGAGTCCAGGTGGATGTTCAGCCAGAGAATTCCTCCGTCTGTTCATCTCTCAGTATCAGACTCAACCTGCAGCCAAACATCTACCCCGTTTCACACCAACAACACTTTTACATAACTAGACTGTACTGCTGAGATGTGAAGAAGATTCAACTCAGTGAGGAGCAACTATAAACCACCATCAACCCAGCTGGTAAAGATTAACCTGCAGGATTATACACGTTAACTGACTTTAACTAGGGTTAAAGAAAAAGTGACAATGATTCACAGGTTTTAAACTAACTGACAACTAACAGCAGCTAGAGAAGTGATGTGATAGACTAACAACTGTTTACTACAACGAACAAATGAACAAATGAGGAGGACAAATAGAAAAAGAGGTTGCGGTGACGTTGTTTCTCCTGTGAGACGGAGATAAGATCAGTCAGCAGAGAAACACAGAGATTAGACACATCTTTTTCTGCTGGTGTCATAAAACAAGAAGAGAACCAATGAGAAGCCTTATATAGGTCACATGACCAAACCTCTGTAAGAAGAAGAAGTGTTTAACATGGCGGAGGATGGTGGAGACAGCAGAGGGTAAGGAGGCTAACGTTAGCTTAGCGCTAACAGAGAAACTTCAAAGAACAGCAGGTAATAACGCAGGAACTCGGCCGATGGTGCGTCTCCACCAGAGGAACAGTTCCTGACCTTCTCATAGGAGAAAATACCCCCCTGTCCAGGGGTAAATACTCAGCTCAGTCCTGAAAAGTTCTTGTTTGGGGTTTTAGGTCGACTCGGTTGTGACTGGTTGTAACTCAGGATGGTTCATGACGCAGTCGACAAAGAAGAGACGATTTTAAAACCCAGCAGCAGGAGGGAATCAAATAGTTTCTATAGCAGTGTTTCCACCAAATAAGTTGTGTAAAGTTTAGAGGAACTTTTCAGGAAAGTCATCCCACCACCGTCCCATCACTGATCAGGTCTGACCCTCGGTGGAGACACAGGCGCTACCAGGACCGAGTGAGACGACGTTCCTGAAACGTTCCTGAAACGTTCCTGAAACGTTCCCGAAATGTTCCCGAAATGTTCCCGGCCCCTAAACGTTACCCCAAACTTACTCGGTGGAAATGCAGCTTTTCAGAGATTGTTTAAAGCTGAATCTTTCATTTCTTCAGAAATAAATAAATAAATGTCATTTCCTGTTAATTCTGCATCATCCAAGTCCATTTATTTCCTGTCATTTATCCTAATCTGTAGTTTAGATCAGCAGTTATTCACTTAACCTGTCTATACTAGTTTTATTTCTTTTTAAAGTGCAGATACTTAAACTTTAATGTTGTTTAAAACAACTTTAGTTCATTAAATAAAATACAGGAAACAGGAAACAACCTGGTTTTCTCACCTTCCACTCTCGTCTCCAGATATTTGTTGAGTTCAGCGTCTTTCCTCACAGCTTCCTCCGACACTTTGGGAGCGTTTGGCAAACAAACCAACACAACGCTCATGTTGTCCCGGCTCCCCTGAGGAGGTGAACGAAACGGCAGGTTAAATTAAATTTAAAGCTTTTTTTTTTTTACTGCAGCTTATAACCAAGTAAGGGAAGAAGCCAGAGTTGATACGAGGACATAAATCTGTCGTTTTGTCTCATATTGTTTCGTCCTCCAGACGACCACCACTGCTCAGGATTAAGGAGGAATCAGACATTTTTCAAACCTAAGGGAAGGATTTTTATTTGGTGCTTTAAATTTAAAGAGCTTTCATGCATTCTTGGCATTTTTCCCTTTGTCGTGTTTTAAAAAATGTCCAAATAGTTTCATCCTCCGACCATTTATTCATGCATTTAGTAAAAGACGAACACGACAAGTTTACAGATTATAATCTCTGTAAAACTGCTTCCACAGCAGATTACAGTGTGTAAACACACACACCTTGTGCAGGCAGGTATCCACCACTTCGTTGCAGACTTTCTCCAGGTCGTCAGACACTTCGAGCCTCGATTTCACAAACTCACACAGCTCCTCGTTGGACATGACGTCCCAGATGCCGTCAGCATGCCAGAATCACAAACTGATCTTGTTCCGGGGCTCGAACCATCTCCACCACCTCCGGTTCAGGACTGACCAGCTGCTCCGTCGGACCTTTCCCGTCCACGCACTTGTAATCGTAGTCCCCCAACGCTCTGGACACGGCCAGCGACCCGTTCACCCTCTGGATCATCACCGAGCCGCCGGCGTTCTGGATGCGCTCTCTCTCCCGAGGGTTGCACGGCTTGTGGTCGAGCGTGGAGAAGCAAACGTGCGAGTTACGGTAGAGGACGGCTCGAGAGTCGCCACAGTTAATGAAGAAGAAATGATCGGGCGATAGGAAGACGCCCACCGCCGTCGAGCCGCTACGGTCCATCCCGTTACGGAGGTCGGAGAAGCTGCGCATGTGCTCGTCGATCCTCAGGAAACCGGTTCGAATCCCGGCCTTCACCGTTTCCACCGAGGGAGGATCTGAAGGAAGAGACTCGCTGCCGGACGAGTCGCAAGCAAACTGGGCGTTTTGGATCCCAAAGATGGCGACGACTATGTGTTCAAGAAGATACTTGGAGCAGTAGCTGGCGACTCTGGAGCCGGCGTGACCGTCGAACACAGCGAAGAACGACCAGTTGGCCAGAGGGGGACCAGGAAGCTCCAACACGGCGCTGTGAGCGTCCTCCATCTCCACCCTCCATCCCTGCATGGAGCTCAGACCGTAGCGGAGGCCGTTGCCTTCACCGTGAGCGTTACGCTTCTCCGTCTTGGGTTTGTCCAGGAACGCACCCATGACTCTGCCCTCGAAACCCTGGAGACCCTGGAGACCCACAGACCTGACGGACCAGAAACAAACAAGAAACACACTGTGAAGTTACCAGAGTCGTCACAACCAGGAGGTTTTAAAATGAATAATCTAATAACTAATCACTGAATGAATGTAACAGTTTACACAACATGAAGATCGAAACATTTATTCACATTTTAATATTTATTAACATCAGATATTAAAGTCATCAGGAGGAACAATGTTACAATGAAGCTACTGGAACTTTAACTGCATTTAAAGAAAAAAACTAATAAAAACAATATTTTTGATATAATAATATTGTTGTGATTTTCTTTCATTTGTAAACTTCATTTCAACCAGAACAAACCAGAACAATTTCAGGTTAAAACACTTGTTAAATAGTCAGTGTTTGTCTTTGAGTTTGAACATTTTTCAAAATGTAGCAAGTTTTTATTTGTTTTTCATTTGTTACATATTTTAAAATGATTTTGTTCAAATTCTACTTAAAACTTCTTTCCAGACTTTTCAAGGTTTGGAAAACAGCATCAAGCCTTTCAAGACCTGTTCAACCTCCCTGTATGTCTTCTCCACCACGTGGTTGTGTCTCTACTCTACTGGACTCTACTGGTCTCTACTGGTCTATACTGGTCTATACTGGACTCTACTGGACTCTACTGGACTCTACTGGACTCTACTGGACTCTACTCAGTCCGGTAGCAGACACGTTGTTTTCCATCACAGTTTGGTTCCTCCTCCACGTGAATGTGGTGAGTGGAGTCAAACTGCTGCGACGTCACGACACTAAAACATCAGTAAACATTAATGGACATGGAGGAGATGCTGTACTTGTTGCTGGGTTAGCTTACGACCAGGTAGCTACGACGATGGCTATCACTCTTGTCCTGTTTAAAAATGGAGCTTGATTATTTTGTTGACGCTCTCTCAACTCAACTGGCGTCTGGTGGCAGCTTGTGAAGACACTCCCTCTGACCAATCAGTGGCCGGCGTCTGTTCACGTCACGTTTTAGTATCGACTCAGCTCCATTGGTTCCTCCACAGAGTAGGAACTAAAACAGTAGCTGCTACTAGCATGTGTGGTCCCAGTCCTTAGATTTAGATTCAACAGTTTTGTTCATTAACAACGTTTCACACTAAATTTACTCTTTATTATATATAAATATATCCTCAAACTCTGCACAAAGCGCTGGACACAACCTCTTCCTCCTGAATTAAATCAGATCTGCAGCAGCTTCATGGGTCAGGTGATGGTTAGTGCTTCATAAGTTAAAGAGCTCAGGTTTCATTAAACATAAATTAAACCTGTAGCTGCTGTTTTCATCAGCCAACAAACACAGATCACACATCAACAAGTTCACACTGAAAACATGAACCAACCAAGTTTTAAGGGTTGATCTTGGATTCACTGAAGCTTTTCAACATCTGTGTGTTTCTTCTACTGTTTACTTAATAGACCTTGACGAATAATTCAACCAAACAGTGATCATTGCTCATCATATCCAGAAATAGCTCAGCCACTTTGGTTTATGCTGAGAGACCAAGGACTGAGCTTAAAAGCTTCTTTGGCCGATGAGAAGCGGCTGCAGCTAAGAGCATTAACAAAGTGTAGTGAGCAGCTGAGACGACGTGTTATCTGTCTACAACTGCACCTGCATCACACCAGGCTGCTTCATTTCACAGAGAAACTCACTATACAGACTGTTAACTGCCAACGTAATGTGAGAACATCGTTTTATGGAGCTCAATGGCCTTTTAAGCCTCAGAAACGACAACGTAAAGTTGAAGTTCATTTATAAAAATATCAATAAAAGCTGCTCGAGCTTCTGGTTCTTTATTCTTCACATGGTTTTATTTTCTACAACAACCTGTTTCTTTTTAAACACATAATTTTCCTCCATTTTCATCCACATGAACCAGGATTAAAAAAAAGACAAACGTTGTTGACTGAAGACATAGTTTTCAAAACTCTACATTTTCAGAAGATGAAAGGACAAAAAGATTAAAAATATACGTTACACAGACTTGGATTAAGACGCTTGTTTAGTTTTAATCAACAAAAATAACGACGAAGGACACGAGTTGAGTAAAAGTCACTTCTGTCACATCTGACAAAGCACTTTATCTTAACTTTACCAACATCTCCACCGCCCACATCACAGCTTGCACTTTACTCACATTTCTAGTGTAAAACAACAACCGGAAAGATCTTCTGATTTATTCTGTGCAAAGTCAAGTTCACACCAGTTCACACTAGTTCACACTAGTTCCCACCAGTCGACTTCACCATGGATCAGTGAGTCTCAGTCTCTGTCGTGATCGTTGGCGACTTGTGTTCTCATGATCTGGAGTCTCAACAACTGGTCTGAGACCTGTAGTGTTCACACTACAAGACTTGTCAGTGATTGACTCCCGATCACACCGTGACGTCACCAAACTCTACGTCTGGTCACGTGAACTAGACAGGATGTAGCCGCTGCTTCTCACCGTGATTTACAGCCGTTTATTGTTGACGAGCACCGGTGAAGACGCTGCCTCCGACACAGACTAAACCGCTAAACCGGCGTGTAAACATCACCATGGCAACACGCCGGTTTTCACGGTGGAGCTGAAATCAGCAGCAGACCTCCCGGTACCGGGTAACATCTGGATCAGATGCGGGAGTTTGTAGAAAGTGAAAATGAAAGAAAAAGCGTTAAAACGTCAGACTTTTAAACGTGGTTGTGAGTGAATCAGTGAGACGGCAGCAGCATTTATCTCACATCCCTCCTCTGATTGGCTGTCGCTCTTTGTCAGTCTCTTCAGACTCCTCCAGTTTTCTAACATGACAGATCCAGTCCCGGTCTCAGACCAGGTCCCGACGGCCTCTGATGGAGTCGTTAGGGCTGTTCACACATTATGATCATTAACTGATGATTCACCAACCATCAGAGGACCAAGTCCACCAGACTCCACCACTGGAGACCACTGGTGGAGTCAACTGGTGTCACTAATACGAGAAGAGACGACGTCAAAACAAATTGTAACAAGTTCAAGTCTCAAACCTGTGACTCGACACTTGACGATGACTTTAAATAAACTAATCAACATGAGACGACACGACTCTTTTCAAATCTTCTTCACCTTAGGGACGTGGATTTTAGCTCCTGATCTTGACCGAGACAAAGCTTTTTACCTGCAGTGATGTTTGGACACGTTATTGGCTCGTATCAGTGTGATGCACACAAACGGTTTCTGAGGCCAGAGATCAGAAAGATACAACAAATAATAATATACAGCTTCTAGTTTACAGACATCAACACATGATACGTAGTTTATTACAAAGTAATAAGACCTGGAAGATATGATAAGAGTCCAGATGCAGCTTGTTTTTGTTTGTTTAATTGTGACACAACAGGTGTTTCCATCATCAGACAAACACACTCAGGTGTTGATCACATATCAAAGGGTTGAAGAAGCATCACTGAAACTAAACCACTTGAATCTGTCGTCGCCTTGACGACAGATTAATTCAACTGATTATTGAGCAGAAATCAAAGACGACGATCATCAAACTAAAACAGATGCAGGTTGTATTAAAACCATCAGACACAAACTTCACTGTGATGTCACTCTGAGTCTCCGGTTGCCGTGGTTACACAGCTTGGCGTGGCAGCTGAATAGTTGTCATGGTAACAGAAGCAGGAAGATGCCGGTGGCTGCAGCGACAACAACGTCTGTGTTTCTGTCACAGTATTTTTTTTAAAATTATCTCAGTATTTGATGCTATTTATTTTCATGTTTGTCACCAAGTTGATGCAGTAAATTACTGGTACTAACAACTTTATCTGGATCATTCACAGGATATAGTTGTTTTAGTTTTTAAAACCGACGTATCTACAGACGACAGACGCCGTCGTGTTCAGCTTCATCATCTCTACAGCTTCAGTTTGTCAACTTTCTCTGTCCAGAAAACCTCAGCTCCTCCACTAACAGCTGCTCTGTTACATGTGTGTTTAGTGAAAAACGTCCTGAATCAAACTGTTTCCTGCTTAGTCACGTTACCAACAACGTTGAGGAGATTTGAACCAGTAAAACTGATATAATAACATACATAAAAACCAGTTTTCAGTCATGAACTGGTATGAATCAGCCAGGACTAACCAGAATAAACAAACCGACAGGTCAGAGACTTCAGACGAGTGAAGCAGCTTTAACACACTAACTCAATTTAAGAGTCAGCTGCTGATGGGATCCACACAGAGCCAGATTAACCTGTCAAACACAGACTACACACAGCAGCCAACTACTCTCCCTGCACAGACGCCTGCTCAGGAACACGAAGTGAACGACATGTGATTTAAAAACATCTACATCTCTTATACTTTGTTTGAAGGTGGACAAACACTGTGATGTGAAGGAACATTTGGTTGATTTAAGGTCATAAAAAAAAAATCTACCTTTCCTCCTATCTAGACGAACTAAACCAAGTGTACTCCACCTCGTGACCTTCTCAGCCTGAATGAATTATAAATAAATATAAAACAGAGTAGTGAAACATTTCAAATCTGTTCTGTTCCTCTCGAACACTTTAGTGTTAAACATAAAAGTGTTTGGATCAAGGACGAGAGATAAATGGTTCACAATATTCTGAAGTTATAGTTAATAAAAAGGTCAAATAAGTGGTTTAGTGGTGTAAACTTTAAAATGATCAATTCCTACAAATGTGCTTCTGTTGCCATTAAAGTAGAGGATCAACTTTCTCCTGATAAAAATGTCCATTAGCTCCGCTGGTATGTGAAAGATTAACACACCACTTTTCATCTCCGGTTGTGATTAAAAAAAAACTGAAGTGGGATCAGTTTCACCCTCGACGACGCTCTCTGACTTTTGGACAAATTAGAGAGGTTGAACAAACAGAGGGAGGGAGGAGCGGGGGGTATCTCAGATCGCCGTCTTGATGATGACTCATCATCGAAGCTGCATCACAAACAGTCGATTTCCCAGAACGACGTCTTTGAACAGACAGCTTCAATCATCTTCAGAGCGGTGGTGTCAGGGATGTTACAGCTGCTACTTGGACCAGACTGGAGTCTGAATCAGACCAGGTGACTACATCAGGTTATTCTGGACCAGGAGCTGGTTCTGTCCGCAACAGGAAGAGATGTGGACTTGTATCTACCTGCTCTCTGACTTAGAAGTTAAGAAACAGTGAGATGTGACGCTCAGAGAGAATCATAAACAAAACCTATGACTTAAATTAAGATGCTGACACACCTCAGACTCATGGATAATCTTACATGACCCAGATTTAATGGACTGTAATCACCTGGGACATCAGTATAAACACAGGGTGCTGGAAATCCTTGAAATGACAAATCCAAACCCTGGATAAGACATGGAGCAAATCCACATGAAACCTGCTGCAAAGTTTGAAAAACAGTCAATTCATCTTTTCACCATGAGACAGCCCACGTTAGCTCCACGTATGTTATCTAGGATTATCTTATGCTAACTGCTAGCTACATGCTACATAATGTAGCAACAGTGTGTGTGATAAAATGTGTGTTAGTTGTTGTAACGTTCAACACTCATGTGTTTCTTCTCCTGTTCACAGGAAAGTTGCATGAATTTGAACTACTTTTAAGTCCTGGAAAAGCTTGAAAACTGACCTTGAAAGTGCTTGAATTAGATTACAGAAAAAGTGTACAAACTCTGTAAACAGATTAAGTTTAAAAAAGAAAACATTGTTATCAGAAACTTCATCTGCATCTCAGTTAATCCGTCTCCTTCTCTCAGTACGTGACCAACTTTATTTACTTTATTTAGTTTTATTTTGAGTTTGTTGTTGTTTGGATCTTTTTATCCGAGCATGAAGCAGATTCAGTCGACACGTTTCGATTTAAAGCGTTTAGATAAAAGCCTCTGGACAGAACGACGCTCTCAGCAGCAGCAGCTATTGGCTGAAAACAACGCGACCGGCGCAGGATTTCACATCAAGGTGCCAACACAAACATGCCACTGGTGATGCTGCCATTTCTGGAACAAACCATCATCACACAACCACATACACACACTAAACACACACCAACAAGCCAATAAAAAGCACCACAACAAGGCAATAAAACAAGTTGAATCATGTGTTGGTGTTTTCATTGGGACGGAAAACATGTTTATAGAAAGAAAACAAATTACACCACATGATTTACTTAATTAAACCTGTTTTCTGATCAAATATCAACTTAAATAATAATATCAACTTAAATTATCTCCACGTGTCAGTTGCACCTGCTGCAAATAATCAATTAAAAACAGTTTGTTAAAACAGACAATTATTGATTAAATAATAACGTGATTTTTGACTATTTAATAATAAAATTAAAAGATAAATGTCATAATATAAAGCAGATGTTACATGATATAATACAGATTTATAAACATATAATTAATCTGTCATTCATTTAATTAAATCAGTTATAATCTAACACATTGAAGCTAAAAAACAATAAATATTTTAAATTATAAAAATAAAAACTAACGTCATTTAAACAAAATGGGACCCTGTTATTTAATAAGTGTCATAACGTCACCAAAACCGATCAAATCTGAAATATTAGATCAATATTAATGTTATAATCTATAATTAATATCAATTATTAATAAATAACACTTCTATGAGTTAAAACGAAGCCACTAATGTTGTTAGCTAACGAAGCTAGCGAAGTTCATAGTTAGTAAAGTATCTGAACGTTAGCGGCTAACTAGCTAATGTTACTGTGTTATATTCACTACTAACTTTCTCAGTCTCATATTCACACCTTACTTACTTGGTTTTAATGTGAAGTATGTGTGTCAGAGTCTGTCGTGGCTCCAGAAGGGGACGGTTTTAATCACAGTGTCCGGGCTTAGCTCTTCTTAAATGTGTTAGCCACTTTCGCTTCTCGGCCGCTTCGCTCCGTCAGCTAGCTCTGAGGAAGCTAGCTTAGCTAGCTAGCATTTCACACGATCAAGTTCTCCTTTCAGCATATCTCTGCACCGGAATAAGGCTTTTATAAACATGTTTGGCACTGGAAAGCCCGGGAAGCACCAAATAAATAAATAACTGTTGAAAAAAAAGGAAAAAGAAAAAAAAAAACAATCGTTATGAACGACTAGCTAGTTGAAGCTAAAGCTAAATGTATGAGGCAGATGACGTTCTTCTTCAACATACAGAGCGGGGGCGGGGCATACGCGTCCGATCTGGGCTCTGATTGGATAGACGCACATTCCAACCTGTGGTGTGATTGGTTAAAGGGAAATCAATCAAACCTCTGTGCTGACAGACTGTTAACCATGATAAACACTGGAAATCAAGTTGTTTCACTGTGTGTGAGTGTGTGTGTGTGTGTGTGTGTGTGTGTGTGTGTGTGTGTGTGTGTGTGTGTGTGTGTGTGTGTGTGTGTGTGTGTGTGTGTGTGTGTGTGTGTGTGTGTGTGTGTGTACATTACAATACATTGAAATAAGCCATTAAAATGATATTATATTACATTTAAACAAGCAGATATAAAGTTAAACGTTAAAAAGTAGTTATACACTTCACAGGGTCAGAAGTAAAAAGAAAATGTTTTTGTTTCCTCTTAAACAGTGTTTAGATGAAATCCACCATCCTGAATTTTGTTTTATATTGACAGATGAGTCATAAAGATATGAAAAGTTTGATTTTAAAAACCAACATACCACTTGTTTCAATGTCTTTCTGCTACATATACTCTTATCCTCCCGGTGCCTGAGTGTCTGTCTTTACATTTATAAATAGTTCAAGACACTAAGAGTGTAACATTAATAATAGATGTGATCGTTTAGTGATTACGTAGCAAACTTCATCCTGGCTCCAGAAGTTCCTCCTGTGGGTTTTATTACATCTTAGAGCGATATGAGTCAAAACTGTGCTCATGAAGAGCACGTGTCTGTTTTATAAATAAAACTGTTCCTTCAAATAATCAGATGAGTCATAACTTTAATCGTAAAGATCATTTACATCTGTGTTTCCTTTGTTATATTAACTTGTTTTATTAAAATGTTTAAGTTTTATTACTTTAAGAGTCAAGAGATTTTTCAAGCTGTGAGAGTCTGAGAGTTTCGTGTTAAATCTACAATTGTTATGTGAGAATAAATGAAGTATTTATGTTTGTTTTCAAACTGTCACTGAGTCAGTTCAAGTGTTTTCAGTAACATTACCAGAGACATAAAGAGATGAAGCGACTTTATTATCTTATGACTTAATGTCTCCAGACCTTGAACTGTGTTTTACTCCGTTTACAGTCTAATAACATTTATCACATCCTTTTATTTGAGCTGTAACTGAGTGAAAATGAATCAAAATGTATAAATGAATAAAAACCTTCTAAATATGATTTATTGAATATAACTGTGAGTAAATCTTTTCCTTTCAGGACGACACCGACGTGATAAAAGACGCAGGTTTTCATTTGTGCAACATGTCAACAACTAATTGTCTATTTTAAATTAAAAAACCTAATGAACACATTCATCTGTATTCATGTGATGGATCAGTTAACAAACCTGTGACCTGGATGTTTTATAGACGAGCTTTGATCTGTTTTCTTTATCATAATTTTCACAGCAGATGAGGAGGAATAAACAGTGAGTTAAGTGCTGTTTATTTGTACATTATCCCGTATGTGAAGGAGAAAACAAACCTTGGCCTTTTCTCTCCGTATATGAAATCACTTCATGTCTGATCCTCTCTGCAGAGCACAGCAATCACGCCTCGCCTTCACCCTGCACTCTTCAAACACAAGAGCACTTGAAAAGCTGATTTCCTGCTCCTCAGAGGGAGCAGGTTTCTTTTGTCAACTGAGGAGACAGGTCAAAACAATAATTGTTGGCAAATCGTGCCTGAAAATATACAGCGCTCGTTTGATTTACATGTCATTTTCATAAGGCTGCTCTCCAAACCTCCTCGACAGCTCGCGGCGTTACGTCAGGTTTATGAGGCCAAATCAATTTCATTTCCTGGGTTTATTCCACTGAGTGTATGAGCTTGTTTGTGTCAGTGAGAAAAGAGAAAATGTACATCACAGTCACACATATTAATGCATGTTATGTGAGGGGCCAAGCTGCTCCCTCCGCTTAATGGGATTAGAGTCATTAACCAACTGTTTACTAAAAGGGAGCGGACCTCTCTCTGCTGCTTTGTCTCCAACTCTCGGCCTTTGTCTCTCAGTCTCTCTGATGTCTAATCAGCGCGGCGGCTGGAGAGGAGCCTCGGGGCTGAATACGAATCAACGCAGCTGCACGACGCGGATTACAAACACACACGCTTGTTCTCAGTGTGTAAAATTCACACACACATGCACAAGCACAAGCACAAGCAGAGAAAACACTGCATGCATGGACATATGTCATTCACATTCAGCAGCAACACTTGCTGACATGTATTTTCAGAGCATGTGTCATTCTATGAATAAATCTCACACAAACTGCTCTGATCGCATTGCACAGATACACCCACTACGTTCAGTGTGTCATGGTAACGTGTGTGAACACGGCTCGTTTATTAGTGTCAGGGAGGTCATGAGCTGCAGCCACATGTCACCAGACGTCAGTGAAGTGACAGAAAAGAGCCAGATCTGCTCGTGTCTTCATGGTGACGACACTCAGGTGTTTGAAACATAAATAATAATGAAATATTCCTGTTTTACTGTTTTATTTTAATTTGCTGGTAAAGCGTGGATCGATATCTCTCTGTCTTGACGCTTGTTACGTTTGATTTGAGGCTGAAGTTGAAGGTTTTAATCCATGAAGCAGCTGGACGACCTCTGCTCCAGCGCGCTGAGGTTTAAGTTTAATTGCAGTGCTGTTAAAATGACAGGATGGTTTGAGTTGGATGGTCAGAGATGAACATTTGCAGATCAGAAGTATCACACCTCCATCTAGTGGGAGACGTCGGTACAGCTGCTCACTACAGACGAGGATGGAAGCAGGAATAAAGGAGCATCTCAACTTTCAGTTCCAGATGCTTCATATTTCAGTAAAAACAAGTTCACATGAATAAAAAAGGTCATAAACGACATGAACAGTGATCAGCTAAGGAGTTTCACTTTGTCCTGATACAACCTCTATAAATATTTGAGGTCTGATTCAGCTCTAGTTGGTGATGAGAATAACCTGAATATCTATTGAAATGGCAATAAACGCATTGATTTAGTGTGTTGAGTGTATACCAAGGTGACTGGGGAACTCGGTGGTGAACGTGAAATTTTTGTCTCCAGAAGAAGAAGAAGAGTTGAGCCGGAAGAAATCGTTTAACAAAGCAAGGACGATCTTCTCCCTGAGCAGGCAGAGAGAAGGCCACCACCTCTGTGTCTTCATCCTCCTCATCCTCCTCATCTTCACCATCTGTCTCTGCTCTTTCTCCGTCAGCAGCAGCAGCAGCAGCTCTGCTCGGTGTCACGTCGATCCGGCCCGAGGGAAAACACCACGGTGTGTTTGTGTTTCTGGAGGTTGGATGGAAAGATGCTCTGGAGACTGAAGGTTGAAGGAAAAAGAAAGAAAATGAAACGATGCATGTGAGAACAACGAGATGGAGACGTCACAGCAGCTTCTCAAGGAGAAACACTTCAGTTAGTGTCGTTGCTGCACATTCACTCAAGTGTCTTAGTATGAAAACACAGTGACCTCCATGAAGAAACGCTGCTAAATATGGTTAAACTTAACCTAATTACATCCTACATCTCTATATATTCCTCTGTTATGTACATCACGATTAATCATCTAGAAATAATGTTAAAAAACAAACATAAACAGACGACAAACTGCTGATGTAAAGTGGTAAAATATACATGAACCTCGAGTGGAAACTGGAGGTGAGAGATAAAAGTTAAGTAGAAAGAAAGAAAACACCAAACGATCAACTTCAACCAGTCTGACCAACTAATGTGTGTGTGTGTGTGTGTGTGTGTGTGTCCATTATTGATGATGTCGTTAAAATATGCACAAAGACAAAACAGGAAACACAGCAGAGGGTTTGGTGCTAATGCTACGAGTAAACGTGTAAATGTTTGTCTAAATAAAAGTTATTAAACATCTTCATCAAAACTAAACAATAATTGAATAAAAAAGTCATTTATTTGGCTGAACATCATCACAGTGGATCACGGGTTGATTTATTTATTTTTGATACAAACTTTAATGGATAGAACAGTTTTATTCATCATGTAACAACTGTTGTTGTCACATAAACTGTTGTAGAAGAAGTTTCATCTGTTCATCAGATCATTTACATAGTTAAACTGATTTGATTTATACAAGTAAATGTTATTAATCTTAATCTCAGTTTAAGTTTGCAGACAAGAGTGTGTTTGTGTGTGTGTGTGTGTGTGTGTAGCGTTGGCCTGAAGCAGTGTGATCTAACAGCAGCTGACAGGCAGGTTTGAGGCCTCTCTCTGGGGTCCTCAGTGTGTGTGTGTGTGTGTACGCGAGTGTGTGTGTGTCCTGCTCTAGTGGTGTGTGTTAATTGGAGGCTCAGCGGGACTGGCAGCAGGTCCTCCGTAGTGCTCATGAGCGAATGCAGACTCGTACACACACACACACACAGCTCAGCAGCAGTGTGCTCCGTTAGCCTTTCTACATTTAACATGAGTCCAGTCTGCAGCCTCTTCACTTATTCATCCTCCTCCTCCTCTTCCTCAGCCGCCTCTCGCCTGCACTAACCTGAAACGACAGCTGCTCTGTGGCCAGTGGAGACCTGCCCGCCTCCATGGTCTCACCGGACATCACACACACACACACACACACGCACACACACACACACACACATTGAGTAGCTGTGCAGGCATTTCCAGATGAAGAGAAGAAGAAGAAGGAGAAGAAGCTCAGCGGAGCGTGACTGTGTTATTTACCTGGACAGGAGATGAGACATTTATCTTCTCTTGAGAAATCCTATGACACACAAACATATATGAGACATGATCACACATGCATGAAGAGATGAAGAGAACATATCTACATATAAACACACACACACACACACTTCTATCTATACTGGAACATGTTGAGAAGAAACTAAAGAATAAATGAAGTTTTACAGTCAAACAAAAAGACAATGTTTAAAAAACACTGTTGTTTACATATAAAACCTGAACTGTGTGGAACAAATATGATAATGAATTAAAGATAATACAACACTTTATCTTCAGCAGCTGACACACACACACACACACACACACACACACACACACACACTCACACACACACTGACAGATGTTTGATTTCAAAACTAAAATATATATTTTCACATGAATTAGAGTAAAATGAAGGTTTTTGTGTTGGTTTGTGTCCTCATAGTGGAGTTCATCATGTGTGTGTGTGTGTGTGTGTGTGTGTGTGTGTGTGTGTGTGTTGAGGGTTGGATGTCAGTTACTTTACAACATGTCTGACAGCAAACATATGATCCTGAGACAGAGTGACAGCTGAATTCACACCCTCTCACCACACACACGCACACACACACACACACACACACACACACACACACACACACACACACACATGAACGTGCACACATATGTTGCATGATGAGCGACAGTTTCGCTGCCGTGCGACAGAAACCTGCTGCCTCCACCTGCAGCCAACAGACCGGAGGGTGAAGAGGTGAGACAGACACAGAGACGGACAAGACACCAAATGGCTGCAGGACGGAGGAGAAGACACAGATCAGGAGAGAAAAGAGAAGACGACGACTGAGCGATGAAGAGATGAGAGAATCATGACGAAGAAAAATAAAGTATTTGTCAGTAAAAGAAGATGAAAGTCGGTGATGCTCATCTTAAACATTTTAACAAAACATGGACGTTTTAATTTAGTGAAGTTAAAGGTGAAGCTGTGTGTTTAGTTTTCATCTTATTCAAACTAAAGCTGATCTGCCAACGTTTGTCATCAAACATCCACAGTGATGAGGTGAAATAAAGATCCAGATCCTCAAAACACAAAGTGAACCAAGACTGGGTTAAGAAGAAACTAATGATGGAGTTAGACGACAAATAAAATAGTAATAAGACTTTGTATGAAGTTAATTTAATACTAATCAGTCACAGCTGATCAGTAACATACAGTTTATGTCTTTTTATAAACAGATCAACTAATGATGAGTTCATGTTCTGTTTGTCATGTGAACATTAACCGTCGTCCTCCGATTTAACTGATGAGTCGAGGACGAGGAGGAAACAACGTATCAGTCGTTGAGACGTCTTCATCGGAGCGATGACGAGCAGAGTCTTCCTCACGTCTCCTTAACGTGAAGAGACACGTGACATCTCACACCACATGAACCACAACACAGACGTCGTTCATACCTTCGTACAAACAACAAGTGTTAATGATGAGGAGGAAACACGCACGACGTCCTGTTGTTTCACTGACATCACGTCACGGTCCAGAGCGTCTGTGTCTGCTCTGACGATGAGGATGATGAGGATGATGAAGATGACGACAGGCCTGTTGTTGACCTCAGTGTCCAGTTGTTCGTCCACTTGCTTGTTTGTTTGCGTCTCTGTCGTTTCTCGTCCACTCGCTGCTGCTGAGACGACAATTTATAGAAACAAAAGCTGATTGTTTTATTAGTCAACATCTGGCTCATGAGGAAGAAGATAAAAATACACAAATCTGGGATTTTATGGCTCAAACATGAAATTAATGCATCGTGAGTCGTGTTTTATTTTTTCACAAAGTGACATTTAATCATGTTTCAGAGTTAAAACACAAATATGAATCAGAAACATAAATTAATGTGTTCAGGCATCAGCAGGTGCTTTAAACACTGTAGATGTCTGTTGAGTTTTATTTTAACAGATAGTGTGTGTGTGTGTGTGTGTGTGTGTGTGTGTGCTGTGTGTGCAGACAGCTTCACCGTCGGCCTTTTCCCAAAGCAGAGGTGAAGTGTCCTGCTCCACTAACGTCAACGTCGCAGTCAGACTCAACGCGCTGTCAAACACACTAACACACAACCTTTTCATCTACAGTTAACACACCACGAGTGTGTGTGTGTGTGTGTGTGTGTGTGTGTGTGTGAACAGACAAAATGCCAAACTCTCTCCTGAACGTCTCCTCTCTCTGTATTTTACAGTTTCTCTGTTTTGTCGCCTGAAGTGAAACATGAACGAACATGAACAAATGTTCAGTGTGAACTGTTGTTTCTTCTTTAATGAAACAATGAAATTATGAAAATGTTCTTTATCTGTTTGTATCTGATTTAAATTACAGTTTGTACCTTGAAAGTGTTGCATCTATACGTTAAATTTAGATGTTTGTTTGATGGAAGATACAACTAATCATTAGGTTCCTCACGTTCTCCTTTGATCTGTTTGGTTTTGTGAGTTTAGAGACTCAGGAAGTTCAGTGTGATGATCAACAATTAATCAAAAGTGAAAGTTATCAGTGATTATTTAGTGTTTTATTGATTAAACTGATTAAAGCTCCAGTCTTTCAGATGAAATGTGAGATTGAACAGCTGAGGACGTCCTGGTCGTCAAAGTGTGTGATGAAATCTTTGGTTTTAAAGTCTTTAGACACTTTTGTACGTTTCAATCACATCACGTAAACAACATCCTACACAGGTCGTATGATTGTGTAGATAACAAACTCTTTTCTCTTCTGAATAAGAATCCAATTTTTCTTTAAATAGAAGATTTTTTTCCAGATAGAAAACGTTCTGATACAAATATATGAACTGTGTTTTTCTAAATTGTGTGTGTGTGTTTTGATCATCGGAGCAATCTTTTTATTTTTGATTCTATTTTCTCGTTTCACAGCAGCACAACATTGACTTACTCATGTTTCCTGACTGAGAATGAGAATAATACATTTTGATCAACATATTATTTCCACGTATACGTCTGTGTGTCGAGCGTGATCTGTCAAGTTAGAGAAGATCACACACACACACACACACACACACACACACAGAGGCAGTAAATGAGTCGTAACACACATGAGAGGAGGGAGATCATCACGCGGTGAAGGAATGTAGGTGTTGGAGCATGAAGCTTTTTGCCTTAATACGAATATAACGATGTGACTGTCGCTGTTCGCTGCTCCATCACAGGAAACGTTGTTTTGTTGACGATTCGTCGTCTGACTCACACCTCATGAGAGAGACGGAGGGAAGAAGAGATGGATGGAGGTTGATAAACACGAGGAGACAACGAGATGTGTGTTGTTTTGACTCTGAACTCAGAGGGAAGGGAGGCCGACGCTGAGGTGGCCTACATTTGTGTTTCTTTATAGGTCTGCAGCCTCACGTCTAATTACTCAAACACACACACACACACACACAGAAAAAGAGTGTGTGTGATGCTGTAAAGTGTGAGTGATGTGGACACATGTTTCTCAGGACACGAGTTAAAAGAAGGAACATGGAAACATGTGGAGCCGCTCAGATCATGTGTGTTTGAAACTGAAACAGACTCATGTTTGTAGATAAATGATGGATGTGATAAAACATCTTAACAGGAACAATTCATATGTGAAAAAGTTCAAATAAGTGAAGTTATAGTTGGTTACAATCAGATGGAAACGGATGAAAGTGTAAAATTAAAGTGTCAAGATGAAAACGTTTAATTTAAAGTCTTGAACAAACAGTTGATATGAAGCTAAACATCTTGTTTCTAAATGTTAATACTGAAATAAAGTTAAATGTTTTAAACTAAAGGTCACAGATAAACACTAGATATGAAGATAAACGTCTTGATAAAATGAAAAAACTAAATGAAATCGTTTGAGTAAATGTGGTTGAAGTGAAACTAAACGTCTGGTTTCATACGTCAAGTTTCTGTCTCTAAATAAAAACAAACAAATAAAACAACATTGTTACATATTTGTGACCGTTGGAGTCAGTGAAGGTCTGACACACACACACACACACACACACACACACACACACACACACACACAGTGTGTCAGGGGCTGGTGTGTGTGTGAGTCTATGTCAGTGTTTGTTTCCACGGTGATATATGTGATAACATTTTCACTTTCAGACTAAAAGTGGTATAAAAGTATTAATCTCCATCAAAAGTCCCAAAAGACACAAAGACACACACAACACACACACACACACACACACACACACACACACACACACACAACATATCACAGTACTGTTGTTTCTGGCATTTCAGTGATTTCGAGCGTCATCTCTCGTCGCCACCAGCGTGAAGCTGTGATCTTCACATATATGACATCTCACATCTCAACTCAACAAGGTTCAGAGACGGACACACACACACACACACACACACACACACACACACACACACACACACACACACACTGAAGAGCCGTCACGTTCTCACTTCCTGATTCAGACTGACAGAAACCAATCCTCTGGGATCACTCACTTTCTCTCCTTCACCCTTCATCTCTTCTTCTGATCCTCTTCTACCTCTCGTGGGTACGAAGGGTGGCGAGAGGATGAGGAGGATGAGGAGGAGGATGAGGATGAGGAGGCGGAGGCGGAGGCGGAGGAGGAGGAGGAGGAGGAGGAGGAGGAGGAGGAGGAGGAGGAGGATGAGGAGGAGGAGGAGGAGGAGGATGAGGAGGAGGAGGAGGAGGAGGAGGATGAGGAGGATGAGGGAGGAGGAGGAGGAGGAGGAGGAGGAGGAGGAGGAGGAGGAGGAGGAGGAGGAGGAGGAGGAGGAGGAGGAGGAGGAGGAGGAGGAGGAGGAGGAGGAGGAGGAGGAGGAGGAGGAGGAGGAGGAGGAGGAGGAGGAGGAGGAGGAGGGAGGAGGAGGAGGAGGTGGAGGCGGAGGCGGAGGCGGAGGCGGGCCTGAGGTCAGACACATGGAGGTGGGTGATACACCGATGATACACACTCAGTCTCAGGTTTGTTCCTGCGGGAACGATGTGATGGAGACGGAGAAAGAAACGTCTCACTGAGTCAGAAATAAAATAAAAAACCTCACATCAGCTCTGATATGAAAACAGAAACATAATCGATTAGAATCATTGATAATAAACACATGAAACGATCAGCGGTACCAGTTTCTACTGTTTATATACGATCGTTTGTGATTGTGGAAGAACAGATTGTTTTACTATTGTCTGTCATTTCTTTAAATGAACAATCGATAAATAATTAAAGGAAAAAAGAAAATAATGGTTTGATTGATATGTTTATAGTTTAATTAATAAAATCAAGTTATTTCTTCATTGACAGTTTTTTGTGTTGATTTGAAGTTAATTTAACATGATTTTATGACAAAAAAGCTGAAAACAAAATCAAATAATTTAGGTTATAAATATTTATATATGTGTCATATTGAGGACGTGTGATGAAAATGTGTTTCATTACATTTTATTAATAGAAATAATATTTGATCATAAACTTTAGTTTTCAGCCTCATTAACTAAAATATCCTCTGAACTGAAACCTGAAGCAGTATCAGTTTAGTTCATCTTGACTCTTTTATCTTATTTTATTTCATAAAACTCAGCTGCAGCAGTTTGATATTGTCACTATGACACTTGAGTCTGAAGCTGCAAAACTACAAATCATGAAATTGCAGGTGTAAAAACATAAATATCATCTCTGGTCAGAAACATCAGACCTTTTATTTCCAACCAGCTCCAGAGACAAAACCCAGAGACTTGTTCAGATCTCAGAGTTTCTTCTTCTTGTTTCCACTGTCGCTGCTGTCAACAGCCACTTTAGGTCAGTGAGAGGCTGCTGCTGCTTCTACCTGTGTTTTAGCACATCACACGCCTCCCTGCACACAACACACACACTCAGATAAACACACACTCTGAGGGAGAGTCGACTGGCGGCAGCGGCAGGAAACACAGATTTGTTGATATGGATCGACCCTGGTGGAGGTCGACAATTGAAGGAAGGAGGAGGAATCGAAGGTAAATAATAGATCCTGGACATGAATTATTCAACAAGTACATTGATGCTTTTATGGTGCAGGAGCTGAACTTTACATTCCTGAGTTCATTCATAAAAAAAGAAAAGAAAAAACAACAAACTTGAACTAAAACGTCAGGTTTCAGGTAAATGTCTTAATTCTGATCTTTGTAGCTTCATATTTTAATAAATTAGACTGAAAACTAATGATCACGATCAAATATCATTTTAAAATCTATAAAACATCAGGAACATTAGATCCTACTATTATTTCTGTCAATAAAATGTAATTACAGTTTATTTTTTTGGATTTTAAGTAAATAAACAAAGAAAACTAGAAGATGTTGATGTTTTCATCAAACAGGAGATTGATTTTATAATTTCAACTGTAAATACATTAATCAAACCAAAATTTTCTTTGTTTCCTTTAATTATTGATTGATTGTTCAGTTTAAGAAACAACATATAAACAACAGCAACATTTTACTTTGTCAAATAAAAAGTAAAAACACAAAGATTTTAAATTTACTGACCAGAATCAGGTGAGATTTTTAAACTATCAACAAATAATTAATCAATGAATTTACTTTTCTTTGCCACCAGATGTTTTTTGGACGTGAAGGTAAAAGTTTGACAATCCTCCTGCTCATATCTGATGTACTGATCAGTGATTATTCTCTCATTATAATTATTATAAGTATTATTATAGTGTTATCAACTGTAAAAATGAGATGTAGGACAGCACACACACACACACACACCACACACACCCGTAGTAGACGGTCGAGACATGTTAGAGGTGAAAATGCCCAAAAGGCAGAGCCTGGTCTCTGTCACCTATCAGCTGGTGGCAACAGCAGGGTTACTGTCTGTGTGTGTGTGTGTGTGTGTGTGTGTGTGTGTGTGTGTGTGTGTCAACCTCCGTCTCAACTCACAAAGACGATGATTCCTTCTAACCTGGATGAGATCCTGTGTTACTACATACGATCATATAAACAGTCAGTAAACGAGTTGAGATACTTACATGTCACATGACATGACACTGAGGGATAAAGACCTCCCCCTCCTCCTCCTCCTCCTCCTCCTCCTCCTCCTCCTCCTCCTCCTCCTCCTCCTCCTCCTCCTCCTCCTCCTCCTCCTCCTCCCCTCCTCCCCCTCCTCCCCCTCCTCCTCCTCCTCCTCCAGGAGTCCGGCCCCTTCGGCCCAGTGAGGGGTGGACGTCCGTCTGACAACTCCCCACCTGCGTGACCTTTACTGAGCTTTACCTCCTGCAGGAGACGATCACCTTGTAGCAAACAGCGCAGTGGGAGACGTCGACACACAGACTGACAACAAGTTAGATGGAGACAGTTAGAGACATTAAACACGACAAATAAAGAAATAAAGAGTCTGAGGTTTGGATCATTGGACGGTTACGAGCACTGAAAACATGTTTTATGTTCACATCTGAAAACTATTATCACATTTCAAATGACAACAACTGGCTCTGAAAAAAAACTACCCGGGGTGTAAATCACTAGTTTCATCACAATATGATATTAGATCAATTCTGTAGACAATGATATTACAAAATCTGTCACGATGCAATTTGATTTGACTCGATAGAAAAGTAATAAACAGTCACATTGTCCCACTTTGTTTCAAATGACGGTTCAGACTAACATGAACCAGTCAGCCAAACGTATCTAAACTGTCATTTTTTAACCACTAATAAAGCTCAAAATATCACTTCACTTCAGCAGTAGCATGAATAGGGTCCCTACACATAAACTGAAGTACTGATAACTTAGTAAGTGAACCAGAGTTTATTAAAAACACTGTTTTACAAGACTTACCCAACGTCTGGTTTTATAACAACTGGTGATGAAGGATGTTCCACATCAGCAGATTCAACATTTTCCTTGTAAAACAGCCTTTTTTTTTTAAAAAAACAACTTAACCCTCCTATGAGTTAGCATCATGTAGGCTAACATCATTCAGGTGCTGGCTAGCAGCTACGGCTAATAGAAAACACAGTGCTAACATACGTAGGTAGCTAACGTTATTAATCCTGTCTGTAATGTAAACATAACACAGGTATTACCATCTTAAAATTATTAAAAGTCAGTTTTATGCACTTTTATTTTAAAATCTTACCCAACGTCTGGTTTTATAACTGGTGATGAAGGGTGTTACACATCAGCAGATTCATCATTTTTCTTGCTCTTCACAGACACATTGGCCTGTTGTTCAGGAAAATGACGACACTATTCATGCTACTGCTGAAGTGAAGTGATATTTTGAGCTTTATTAGTGGTTAAAAAATGACAGTTTAGATACGTTTGGCTGACTGCCCCATTTACTTTCATTGTTAACTATTTGGTTGTGAAAACAAAAGACGGTGAAACTGGATATTACTTCAACCAACGTAACATATCTGTTGAGGGGAGTTTGACTCTGGACGATCACTTTAAGAGGGTTAAAGTAAAAAAATCCAAATGAATAAAAAGTAATGTACTTAATAGAAAAAGAAGTGTGAGTCGTGTGTTAGTATAGATTAATGTGATTTTACTACAAAGAAAACGTGTTGTTGCACTTTTTAGAAAGGTTTTAGAAAATTAGAACTAAATAAGATATAAATGATAATCTTCAGTCTGGATGATTGAATTAAAACAGACACATAATGTTTATTCCTACCGTCATTTATTTGCATAAATACGTCTGTACATTCTCAACATCATCATCCTCATTAACTACATCATCAAATTTCACAGCGACAGAGGAAGAACATGAACACATAAACACACAATGATCAAAATTTCAGCTCAATCTTTATAAAAAAAAAAAAAAAAAAAAGAGATGAAGGGAGAAATCGTGTTTGGGAGGAGGAGGAGGAGGAGGATGAGTCTTTATTCTTCTGCCGTCGCTAAAGATTTAAAGTTTTTGTTTCTCGCCTTTTCGATGTAAAACTTGAAGGATTTCTGGAAGAAAAAAACAAAAGAGAAACAAGCATTTTAATCAAAGTCTCTCCTGGTTCATATCGAAGCAGAAGGAGCAGGATGACCAGGATCCTCCTGAGCCTCTGGTCTCCAACCGGCTTCTTTCATCTTTAAATCCTCGTTAAAACACAAATCAGGGATTTGTAGCTCGTTCCCCAAACGAACTCTGTTCCTGGATAATTAATCTGTGTTTTGATCCAAACAAAGTGTTGCGCTTTGTGTTTTCTGAGAACGAGGTGAGAGCTTTTCCTGCAGATTACACACGTTTTGTTTATTAATGTGATAATTTAACGCTGATAAATCCAACAGACTCAGGAAAAGGAAACAGTTTTTAACTTTACATTTGGTTTTGATTGAAATGAAATCTCATCTGTAGCGTTTAAATGAAAGGATTAAAAATATTTTTATAATAATAATAATAATAATAATAATAATTCGACAGCTACATTTCTTTCATTAATGTATTGTTACATTAATGTAACAACTGTTACATTTGATAGAAGTTTTAAAAACGTGTTTCAAACTGATAAAGAGATAAAGCAGCTGCTGATGTTTCCAGACCAACGTCGGGTCGTAGTTTTGTTTCAGTGTCAAATGTTCTTTTCCTTCATCTCGTACGAAGACGGAGACGAGAGTTTCTTTGTGTTTGGTTTGTAGAAACTCACCTTCCCTCTCGTCACTTAACTATCCTGACACTCGGTGAATAATGCAGCAGCTCCTCCACCTTCATCCTTTCTCCTTCTATCTTTGCTCTGCAGGTGAACGAGTGATGTGAAGGTAAGAGGAGCTTCGGTCCCGACGGTGCATCAAAGTGCAGAGCTGCGTGTCCTCAGACACAAATAGATCTACCTCGACTTACTAAATGTGCAACGTGCTCAAATGTTCACAAACACTCGGAGCCAGAAAAAGAGAGAGGGTCCATCGTAGCGACGCAGTCGGTCTTAGAGTTTGTTCTCTGAGAACACGGGAGGAAGGTTTCTGACACGAAACCAACATGTGAACGAGGAGCAACAAACTTTAACCGGCTCTGATCAGTTCAGTGGTTCACAACATGTTGTTCTGTGATGCTACAGCTGCTGCACCAAACTCTGATGTCACCGTATCTATAACGTTATTGATCCACGTCTGGTTTCTACTGATCAATGAACTTCTGCTGTTCTTTAAAACTGAAGCTGCGTCCTTCGTTTCCGTAGACGGTCGAAACTGTCTCGTTTCAAAGGGTAACCATGGTAACGCTGGCTCAGAACATAACCATGCTAATGTTAGCCTAAATGATAACCACGCTAACACTAGCTTAAAAGGTAGCAATGTTAACATTAGCTTAAAGGATAACTGTGCTAAGTTATCTCAAAGGGTAATAAAGCTAAGTTAGCTCAAAGATAACCATGCTAACATTAGCTTAAAGGATAACCATGCTAACATTAGCTTAAAGGATAACCATGCTAATTTAGCTGAAGTGGCTAAATTACTTGTTAGTTAAAAGTTTGCTAATGTAGCATGATTAGCTAACACAGTCACGTTAGCTAACGTAGTTTTTCTTAGTTTTAAAAATTCACTTCAAAACACTTGTTCATATAAATTGGAAAATCTACTCATTTGTAACTTTCGTTGTAAGACTCTTAAACTCTGATCTGAGATTTTTTCTCGTTTTGTTTCGTTTTGAGTTGAACTCTGATCTGAGACTTACAGGCGGCTCTTCGAAGGGCACCGTCTCTCCAGATTCACGGTAAAGTGCAGCCAAACGTTTGAGCAACAGTTCGTCTTTGACCACCATGTCCTTCTGCATCTGCTCGTACAAAGCTTTGGCCGACGCTAAGTCTTTATCCATTACTGGCAGATAGAGGAGAAATAAAAGAGAGAAAATCAGGAAATGAGACAAACATTTGATTAGTGCCAAAACCAACTTGGTGTCCTTATATTTATAACAATAAAGTGATGTTTGTTTCAGTTTGTGTTTTTGTGTTAAAAAAAAAAAAAAGGGACAAAAAGTGTGAATTGAGGTCAACAGAAGAAAAAAGAAAGAGAAAAGTGGTTGTTAGAGACGAGAGAAAAGAAAAAAAGAAGATAAACGAGGAGAAGAGACGAGCAGAGCGTCACTAATTGTGTCCCTGACGGCCGCGGTCTGACCGACCGGCAGGCTAATGCTAATTAAATAGTCATGTCTCTGGTGTGACAAGGTACGAGGAGAGGGGAGACGTGAGGGTGAGAGGGTGATGGGATGAGACCGTGGAGGTAAAAGCAAGAAAGAGAAGGACAAAAAAAAAAAAAGAAACACTGAGTGGTGGAGCGTGTCACGATTAGCACGCTAGGCTAGCCAGGACAGCTAACTCATTAGAGGACATGTGTTCCTCTAACCCCTGAACGCCGCTGACCTGATGCATCGTTAATGTTGATTTAGCTACAGGCCAACGAGCTGCTAATGCTGCTAACGCTAACGCTAACACCGCTACACACAGACACGTCAGACGTGGAGAAACTCACTGTGACATTTCATCAGGTAGTAGTCGAACAAATCTTTGTCTAAACAGTCTGGAATCAGATTCACCAGAGTCTTGATCTTATCGACCTGTTTGAACAAAAACCAGAAAAAAAAAAAAAAAAAATCACATTTTAAATCTGCAAGAGATGAAAATCTTGACTCTTTTACAGCTGAACAGAAAATTGAAATCAGATTTTAACTTTTTGCAGGAAGTTGGTTTAAAGAATTTAAATTAAAATAAAAAGTAGCAAAAAGTAACTGTTCATATGGTTCTATAACTTAATATACAATGACATGATCTCTGGATTGACCTGTCCGGGAGTCTGAGTCTTCTTATTCACGTATGACATCAGCATCTCCTTCTGTTCAGCCACGGCGTTGCATCGCTACGGCAACAAAGAGACAAGACACACAAGTGAAAACAGGAAGGAGGGAATCACTTTAAACATCACATCGTTATATTTCATTTCTCTCTGTGAAGTGAAGACGACGTCGCCCACGCGGCTCCGCTCCAGGCCACCAGGTTAATTATGGATTTAATAACCACTCGTTTCTTTATGAATTTAAATGTAAAGCAGCGACGCATCACGACGCATAATTATCATCACTTAGTCACAATCTGAGGCTCAGAGGGAATCAAACAAGTCCACGATGGTCGACTACGACTTTATACCGAGATCAAATAAGATTAAATATCAGATGATTTATCAAAAAAAAAAAAAAAAAAAGTAACAAAGAGTTTAAGATGTAAAATGATCTGATGTTTAGATCAAATTACATCTGATTCTGTCTCTGGTTTATTTGATTAAAAATGATTCATACGATGACTTTTTATCCTTTAAATGACTCATTTATTTTATTCTATTTAGTGTAAAGGTTTTTATTTGTTTTTTATCTTTAACTTCCTAGTAGTTTTGAGATGTTTTTTTTTAAATGGATTTAATTTTTAATCTTTAATTTACTTATTTATTTATATATATATATATATATATATATATATATATATATATATATATATATATATATATTTTTTTTTTTTCATTACTTTATTTGTTTATTTTTCCAGAATCAGAATCACAGATATTTTATTGATCCCAGAAGGAAACTGATCTGAACTTTATCTTAACTTTTTAAGATAAATCATTTTATTATTGTTGTTGTTTTTAGTTTTTTCTTTTGTTTGACTTTTTTCTGACTGATCAGTCACGTGTCAAACACTCTGAACTGAACCAAAGAAGATTTACAAATGAATTAGTTTGGATTTATTTATATTTGAATGACGAGAATTTAGAAATAAATGTTAAAATAAGATTTAACTGTGACTGTTATTTAACTTATTGATGATTACACATCATGAAAACATGCAGACATAAAACACACCGTGTGTGTGTGTGTGTGTGTGTGTGTGTGTGTGACAGTTGAGAAGCAATAAGGTCTCATTACTTGTTGTAAACTAAAATGTTTCTCTCCTTGTACAGAATTAAAACTGAGTGGCCTGCGATGCTTTTAACACGACACACACACACTCTCTCTCTCTCTCTTGCTCTCTCACACACACACTCTGTCTCTCTCACACACACACACACACACAGTCTAAAAGCCGTGTGTGTCCAGGGAACTCTCCCTCCAGCTCGAGTCTGAAACAAGCGTTCGCTTCGCTGCTTCGCTCCGTCACCGTTTCTCTCTTTAATGACTGACTTCATCCTCACCTCCCTCTCCTCTTCCTCTTCCTCTCTCTCTCCTTGTCACCATTATTGTCTACTCGCCTACTTAAAAGCTTTTCAAAGTTGTTGCTTCTGCTGCTTCACTTGTGATGGGATGGAGGAGCCGGGTCGAAACCTCCAGAGGAAGAAACGATGATGAGACAAAGAAGTAGAGAAGTTTCATCTGTTCGAAGACGTGAACACGAACCGACCGACCGACGTGACAAACTAGTTTTACAATCTCCTCTGCTCCGAGATGAACTGGTAGTTTGACTCTGACACTGTCAACATTCGTTTTCTTGTTCATCAGTGAAACTTACAACAAGTGACTCTTCTACATGAAGAGAAACAAGGTCGACAGAACATGTCAAACTTTAGAAGAGGAGTAATATATTTAAACAGAGAGAAAAACACAAAAATGAAACATTTTCTATAACTAACTGATCAAATGTTATAATTTAAATATTAAAACACAACCGTCTGACTCGTTATTTAACGTGAACAACACGAGGAAGAAGATCAGAAACGTCATCTTTATCTTTTGTTAGAGAGAAACAGAAGGAAAAGTGAGTGTAGTCGTGATCTGCACGTTTGTTTAAATAGTGATGAAGCAGAGCAGAGAGTAATGTATCTGTTCATTAACATGTATGAAAGTCTTTAAATGTTCGTGTTTCTGTCCATGTTGATAAAGACACAGATGTTGAAACTTCAACATCTTCAAACAAAATAAAAATCTTATATTTCCGCTGCAGGAAAAACTCAGATTTAGTTGGACCTGAAGCTTCTTTATCGACTTAATTAATTGAACAAACTTTAAATTTTTTTAATCAATTTAATTTACATGTAAAACCACAGAAGAAGACAAAGACTTTTTATCTTTTTAAAATAACTATTTTATTGTATTTTTACATCTAAATGTTTTCACTTGTGCTTCATTTTGACCAATTTTGTTTTGTTACTTTTATGCTTTTTTATTTTCCTCTTTTTCCTCAGTGAAACACATTAATTTATTTCTTTTATTGCATCTTTATGTTGAGATATTTCATACTCATGCTTTTATTTCTTATATTATTGTTGTTGTTTTCAGTTTTTCTCCAGATTTTTGTTCTTTTTATTCTGATTCATCTTTTGTCAATGTAAATAAATTAAGTTTCATTCATATTTCAACGACAAGAATTTAGAAATAAATGTAAAATAAAACTAAAGTGTGACTGGCTGCATCGTTGCACATAATGAAAACACTCAGACAGACGTATAACACACAGTGTGTGTGTGTTTAAAAAGTGTGTGAGCAACAGGATCCATCCATCTTTATCTGAACCGTGTTAAATAAATGACGCTGGTTTCCAACCATCAAGACTCTTTGGCTTCATGTGGTTGAGTGTTTTCTGACGTGAATGTGAAGTCGGATAAATAAGTCAACATCTGCTCATCTAATGCATCACGTCCCTGTTGATTTGGGTTTTTAATTAAAAAGCAGAAAAGTGTACGACTCTTAGATAGAGACAAAAATGCTCCGATGTGATTTAAAATTTATTTTAAAAGGTCGAAAAAAACTTTTGGGATCTTGGCAAAAAAAAAAAAAACCTGATTCATTTAGAGGAAACTTGTTGGTTTTGGAAACTGAAAAATGTCTGTTTCTACGTTTGATGACTGATAACCACCTGGGTCTATACGTATTTATACGTTTAGGTTTTCATCTAAAAATTCGTCACACGCTCGTACTCACAGCCAACATGAACTTGGCGTCCTCCACTTTGTCCATGTCCACCAGCTGGATGAACAAGTCCACCGCCGGTCGGTAGCAGGCGAAGTGGTTGGCGAGTCGTTCTGCCATCACGCTCACTGCAACACGACAACACAACATGTGATCAACATGGCGCAGTGACCCCGGCCTGGAAAGTTTAGGGGCCCACACATTAAAATGACAATGGCGATGCAGATGTTCGCATTTCTACTTATTTCCAGTTACTAATATATATCTTGATCATAAAAACAGGAGTTACCATGTGTTGTTTTAAATTTAATTAGACAAAAAACTAAAACCACATATCAATATATGAACATTGTCTGTACAAAGATTGATGCTGCTGAAGTGAAACAGATTAAAACTAGAGAGAAACTGTCAAACAAGTCAAACTTGTAGTGTAATAATCTACAGACCTCCGCTCTCAGCAGAAACGTCGCTTGTTTGTTTGTGTTTTGGGTTGTGTTGACGTCTTTTTGTGGAGTTTGTTCACTTGCTCTTTACTCTTTTTGTGTTTGGTTTATATCGGCTTTTAGCTGAGATTCTGACGCCTGATGATGTAACATGTCGACGTTTATGTTGTTGAGCCGTCAATCTCTTTCCTCTGTCTCTTCTCTTTTCCCTGTTTTCATTTCACTCCAACCGGTCGAGGCAGATGACGTCCACTCTGAGTCTGGTTCTGATGGAGGTTTTTTCCTGTTAAAAGGGAGTTTTTCCTCCATTGTCACCAAGAGCTGCTCATTGTGGAAATGTTGGTTTCTCTATGTAAAGAGTCTTGAGATAAATGTTTTTATGACCTGGCGCTATATAAATAAAATAAATTGAATTGAATTGAATCGGGTCGGATGTGAGCCACTCTGCCCCCGGTGTCGGGGCCGTTGGGGATAGAGGTTAGGTAGTGGGATCTGGCTCTGATCCATGAGACAGGGCAGGGAGAAAGACCTGGTTGATATTTCACTTAGTCATTGTTCATTCATCCGCCGTTGTTGACGACACGCGATGATTCAACTCCTTCCACTGATTATAAGTTACGCTACAGATCAACTCCCTCTTACATCCTGTCACTAACACCTGCAGCCTCACTTTCCAGAATCTTCTATGTTCTTCTTCCAATTAAAAAAGTAGAAAGTAGGTCTGAAGTTCACTCGCTCTGTCTCCAGATTTGGTCGCAGTCTGGAGCCCTGCAGACGTTCGTCTCATTGATAAAACCGAGTGTGTGTTTGTCTCACGTTTGTCTAAAGCTTTGTCGTTTCCCTCTTCCAGTATCTTCCTGAAGACGTAGGAGATACTGGGGTTCACCGTGTCTGGGCTGGTGTACAGAGACTCCAGCTGCTCCACCGCTGTATCCAAGTCTCCACTGAAGAACAGGAGGAAAAATAAAGTTTATCATTAGATAAGGTTTGATGATTTATAACAGTCGAGGCTACAGGAGATGGAAGCATAGATGAGCTTCTCCTGGTCTGTTTGGGACATAAAACCTTTGACTCAGCAGCATATAGCAGCAACAGTCAATAGGTGGCGCTGGTCAAAATATATAAAACATGAATTAATGAAGCTAAATATTTATTAAGTCAAATCAGTGTCTCTCTGTAACAATGTAACATGTTTTTTGTTGTAACATGTAACATGTTTTCGCTTCTCATACACTTCCACCTTTGGACACGCCCTCTTTTTCCCGTCAGCCAATCAGAATAGTTTGTTGGGTGATTGAAGAGTTTAGTAGCAGTTTCATATCTGTCACATCTTCATATCTATGACAAACTCAAAATATTATTATTATTTAATTCCTCAAACTAAAACTACTGATGCTCCTGAAACTCGACTGGAGACTAGAAAAATCAGAGGATCAGTAACTGATCCCTGAGGGACAACAGATCTCACAATAACATAAACTCTACCAGATAAAACCAACCGATGAAAATCAAACTAAAGCTCAACTAAAGGACTCGGTTTTCCTCCAGAGAGACTTGCAGCGGTTCATTTCTTTGTGAAAATCTCTGAACACAAACTAAAGAAAGACTCACAGTTGTTCTCATCAAACCAAACCCACCGACGCTCTCAACAATAAAACATGTTGTTTCTTTAAGTAATTTAATATTAAAGTGACACTGGTTTCACCACCTTCCTCCTCCTCCTCGTTCTCCTTCAAACCTTCGTAGTGTGAAGTGTTTTTCTGCTGATGTCGCCACCAGCAACAAAGCCTGTGAACCAAAGCGCTACAAATCTACAACGACTCATTCTGGCAACCGGAGCTCGCTGCAAACACTTTACGCTCCCCGCTCGCTGCTCGCCGCCGTCACCAGTCGTGATGAATATTTAACACACAGAGTGTGTGTGTGTGTGTGTGTGTACAGAGCTGCTGGTTGAGGACATATCTACGCTGATTGTTGCGACTGGGACCGTCTGAATAATTCAGCGGGGGGCCCCTCTAAATGTGGCGCTCCGCTTCCCGGGCCTGGCTGTTTTTTCCGCCCCGGCTCTTAACCAGTCAGCTCCACTCAGATACGGCAGCGGCGTGGCGGAGGGATGAGTGGGGGGGTAACACGTGTCAGAGCAGTTTGCAGCGCAGCTCCTACAGGTCAAGGTTCAAGCTGACAGGCCCGCGCTGCGATGGCCAATCAGGCGTGAGAGCGTCCTGCTCGTCTTCACTTCCTGTGTGGAGGCGAGGGGACGCCGTCACCGCCGCCGTTCGAGCCGGAGGACGGCGTTAATGTGGCGATGAAAGTTTGATGCACAATGTGTTTTAGATTCTGTTCTGCTGTTGTTGGAGACGAGACATTAAAAGGAATTCATGAATAATCGGATCACGCCTGCGTTTCCTGTTTGTTCTCGTCTCAAAGCTTTTACTTTAACAAGGTGTCGACCTGAGTCTCGTCACGCTGCTGCTGCAGCAAGTTCACATAAGAGTACAAAAGATTAGGACTGTAACGGTCCATGGATGAAGCTCCACCTCCTTCCTCAACATTCAAACAACACCAGCAGCCTAGCGCCAGACAGGTCAAGAACAAGACGATGAGGACGTTTAGTCTCGTCTCAGGAACCAATCAGAGAAAAGACGAGTCAACAGACAAAACGTCAGGAAACAAGGACCAACGTGTCCGGTTGAAGCAGCTGAAGAAAAAGCAGCAGTGTTAACGTGTCAGATACTAGCTCACCAACTCTAAAAGACTGAGCATCACAGCTGATCAACAACACAACGTCTGGTTTGATTGTTTTTATGAAAACATTTAGATATGAGAAAGAAGGCATGCACCACGTGATGCGGTCTTACTTCCTGATGTGCACCATGACCTCGTGGCTGATGAACAACATGCTGGAAACCTTCAGCGGTTTATCCAGACTCTTCACCAGTGACTCCACTTCCTGGATTCCCGCCAAGTCGCCCTGGTTACTCAGCGCCTGAACCAACCTGGTGACGCTGACATTTAACGGCGTCTGCTTCTCCTGCAGCATCGACTTCATCTGCTCCATGGCATCTGTGGAGGATCAGTGTGTCAATAAAGAAATAAAGAGACGAGTGACGTTGTTTCGTTCAACGTGAAGCAGCTTCCAACCTCTGATGTTTCCTTTCTTTATGTTAGAGATGATGAGCAGACTGCTGCTGATGTTACTGAGCTGGAAACCTGGAAAATGAGACATGGCCCTGAAAGAAACACAGACGAGTCAGTTTAAACTGTTTAATGACAAGAAGAAACAAAGTGGCTGATGCTCTCATGATCAAACAGTTTTAAACTTATAACTTAAATGTTTGAACAGTCGACGTGTCGAGTTAAATCAGAACCGACAACAAAACATTAGGTATTTAATTAGAGGTGGATTAAATTATTATTTTATTTTCAAAGAAACAAAGTGTCGGTGCAGTTATTTCTGCACATCCTCCTCCTCCAGAAACAGGACGAGGTCGGTAACAATGGAAGTAAATTTAAGTCTCATTTAACTTCATCTGACCAGTGGCGTCTGAAACCAAAAGTCAACACTGAAGAAAATAATTACAAGTTAAACTAAGAGCTGTCATGTTCACATCACATTTATATCCATTTTTATTTATATTGTTACATTGTTGTAACAAAGCCTCTACCTGGTTATAGAAATCAATATTTAACTTATTGAATTCAGTCAAAACAAATGTTTCTGTTGAATCATTGTTTCTTATACGTCAACTACCAAACGTCGTTATTGCTTCGAGGTTTCAACGTGTCACATGATCTCATCTCACGTGTGATACAGACGCCTGTTTGAACGTCCATTATCTCTGATTAATTCTTCCATTAAAATAAAATCTTTCTGTTGTGACAAAAACAGCTGCCTGATGTTTGTATCTGTGTGTGTGATACACTTCATGTTTCTCCTCCTCATCCTCCTTTTCACATCTTTGCCACTAAAACCTCAATCAAGCTCCTCTCAGCTTTTTCTTTTTTCTTCTAGTTTGTCATTACAGCTTGACCAGATTAATCCGTCCGCTCAATTGAGCATCAGGGCTGACAATCCTTATCGCCACGGCGACACCAGGCCAAAGCATCAGCGTCAGCACCCGGCGAGAGGCGGTGACAGGAGGTGACGGAGGAAGAACAGGGTCGCTGACGGATGAAGGGGTGAGGATGAGGGTGAGAGCAAATCACAGGCTGCTTCTCTCACCTTTTCACAAGACGCACACTTGAAGAAATCATCCTCCACCTCTTCCTCTCATCATCTTCACTCTCTCCTCAATCTCTTAATCTCTATAATCTCACCCTGATGCTCAGTTCTGCACAGATTACCCCAAAACACACACACACACACACACACACACACACACACAATTAAAGCTGGTAGCGTCTTCATTAACCTCGGATGTGATTAAATCGAGCCCTCGTCTCCTCGTCTTCTCCTCCGTTCCTTCTTTTTCCTCTCGGCTCATTTCACTTCTCATTTAGAAACAAACTGATCTTTAATCCAGACGATGACGACGACATGAACCGACTCAAATACAAAAACACAACGGCCGCGTCTTCTAACCACATGTTTTTACATGTTTATAAGTTTCAAGCTGAACTGACGCTTTTAGTCTTTTAGTGTTTTAAAGACAAAGAACAAAAGGAGATAAAGAAAAAGAGAAAGGAGGAGATTATCTCCATCTCTTAATACATCTGTCGTCCATTTGTAACAAAACAACAACATGATACTTTACTAATTAGAAGAAGATTGATGTTTTTTTTTTTGCACAGTCACCCACTTCTCAGAAATCCAACATTAATCCTCACTTCTCTGAGTGTGTGTGTCCTGAGGCTTAGTAAAGCCACTGTTCATATCCGGCAGAGCTGAGTGTGTTAACACACAATCACTTTATAATCCTCATGTCTACTGAGGAGATGTAGCTTTAGCCTGAAGTGACCTGAAGCTACAAACACAAACGTGTGGAGTTTTATTGATGTGAAAACTTCTCAGAGTCTAAATATTTCATTCATATATTAATGATTAAAAAGATTTTAAAAAAACAGGATTTTATCAAACAGATGAAGATGTTCATGTTTCATGTTTCCTCTCGGGAGAAAAACCAGATTAAATCAGATCAACCCTGGTGTTTTTTCGTGTCGTGTGTTGTCACTGTCACTTACATGTTTTTGACCATCATGGCGTCCTCAATTTCTCCCTGCGCCAGCAGCATCCGGATCATGTGGTCGTAGAGCTTGTTGGATAAGGACACGCCCTCTTTTTCTGCGTCCTTTAACAACTTAAGAGCTTCTGTAGAAAGAGAAGAAGAAGAAGAGGAGAAATGAAATGTTAATAGGATGAAAAAAAAAAAACAGAATCTGAGATAATCTTTGTTTTATTGGATTAACGACATAATCTGCTCCTACAAAGAAGAGAGAGAGTGAACACAAAGTTAATTTCTTCATTTTATTTCACTAAACTGGAGTCGGCATCTTAGAACAGTTAATAAATCGTCTGTATTTTGTTTAAAGATCAATATTTTATGTCTGAATTTGTAGAACAGGTGTCTGATCATTTTTGTATCGGTCCAATGTGACGTATTTAAGCCAGGAAAGTCAGCAAAACTCTAATACTCACTCACTGGACAGTTAAAGTGACGTCCAGAGCAACATGAACCAGAGTCTATTTCACCATGAATAGAGTCAAACTGATGACTGAAGTGATATTTTGAGCTTTATTAGTGGTTAAAAAATGACAATTTAGATACGTTTGGCTGACTGCCCCATTTACTTTCATTGTTAACTATTTGGTTGTGAAAACAAAAGACGGTCAAACTGGATATTACTTCAACCAACGTAACATATCTGTTGAGGGGAGTTTGACTCATCTGACTGAAATCTGTATGAATTTATGAAACAGAAGAACTAAGTGAAAGTTGTATGAAGGAAGTGAAATTTTGACATCATCTTTGTTTCTTCGTGTTTCTTGGATCAGCGCTGCAGGAGGTGAAATACCCGTCACCATTTCCTCCTGCTGCTGCTGCTGGTTCTCACCTTGTCTGTTTCCCTCCTTGCAGAGGTCCAAGATTCTGGATTTGTAGTATTTGTTTGTTTCAGTCGAGGCCTTCTGCTCCACAGGGGTAGTTTGTTCGTACCATTTCTGCAAACGACACAAAGAAAACAGAGAAAGGAGTTAAAACTCAGGTGGAAGTTTCCATCAAAACATAGCTCTGTTCATACTGTACGTATGTGTGTGTGTGTGTGTCCTCCTCATGCTCGCTCACCCGTGCTCCAGCGAGGGGAGGGGGTTAAGCTGTATCGGCTAGGGGCAAATTAGGTCTGGCACCCCAGGGGCAAAAAGAAAAGTGTGTGTGTGTGTCGCGGCGGGGGAGGGTGTCAACTCCAGAGCCCCTGAGGTCACCAAGTTCATCGCTTCAGGCAAAAAGCAATCACTTCCTGTCTCATCACGCCGCCGGCTGTTCAACACAGCGAGAAGCAACGGAGCAACACAAAGAAACATTTAAATAAAAACTTACTCAGGTTTTAAAGGAAAATATTCAGTTCATAATTAAACTTCCAGCTGCAGACATATGGTGGCATTTAGCTGCTGCTGCTCTAAATTAGTGGAGCATTAGAGATTTACAGACAGATCAGGATGTAATTCAGTCACCAGATGATTGACCACATTTCAGATCACAGTCCAATCCTGTTTGCTCTGTTTGTAATGAACAGCAGCTTAAAGAGGAGCAGGATGAAGTGGGGGTGGTGAGAGTCTTCACAGGGTTTTCAGGGTCAGTTCTTCTCATCAGAGCTTTGGTTTAGTTCATATATTTAAAGAAAAGAATCGTTTTTATTTATTTATAGAAAAAAATGAACTTGTGTGATGTTGTGCAGCTTCAGTTTATATTTGGCTTCATTATATTTCATCTACACTTTTAAAAATCAAAGACTTAATGTGAGCAGATAAAATATTAAAGGTTTAATGTTTCTGTGTGTTTCTAGTTAAGATTGAGCAGAAGACAGCGTCGCTTTATGTGTGTTAGGGTTTGTTTTGTTTTTTTACACGACATTGAAGCTGAATACTTCCAGTTTCTACTGAGATTTAATTGATTATTCAGTATCTATTCATCATCTTCTTTTTGTTGTATCTTTGTTATCTGTATTTATTAAAGATAAAAATAGTTCCCAGGATGTTTTTTGTCAAATAAAATCTCATATATTTCATTTATTGTCATAAAATAACAAATAAAAAGTAAAAATCTTCACGTTTCAGAGGCTGGATTTGTTATTTTAGTTGTTGTACGTCTCCTCTGTTTTATTTAAATCATTCATTAAAGATGGAGATGTATGCACATAGTATATGCATGTGTGTTCAACCATCAGTGTGTGTTATTTTTCACCTCAGGCTCTTTAACAAACCTCCACTTCTCTTGGGAATCATCGTATTCCCGGCCCCGGACCTCCTGGCCATTATGCTTCTGAATATGACGACTGTGTAATGAGTCTGACTGGGGCGTATATGCTGTAAAGAAAAAAAAAGGTTGGATGTGTTTTACCTCAAGCAACTCGAAGGGCACCTGCTGGCCGTTGCTCTTCAGGATGTCTGCCAGCAGATGAAGCGTTCGCTCTCTGGGAATCACGTTCTCCTCCTGCATTTTGGTCCAAACGGCGTTGGCTCTCTGCCAGTCGTTCATCTCCTCTGGAGACAGGAAGACAAGAGGCAACGGGAGTTAGAGAAGGTGACACACACAGACACACACACACACACACACACACACACACACACACACACACACACACACACACACACACACACACGGTGGAACGACAGAAAGTCACGGTGTCGGATCATCTTGTAATTTCTAACAAAACGTTTCACGGTGAGAGGTCAATCAGAGCGATAATCTGATCAACTGACCCTTAGAGACGCTGTCATTTAACAAACACACTAACTACCACTGTCTGTGTGTGTGTGTGTGTTGTGGCAGTAATGGTTTGACAATCAGCTTCAACACTCCAATCACAACTCTTATCTTCTCTGCTCTTCACTGCAGCAATCACACCATGTCTTCTGTTTACCTCTGATGGATCCCATTGTCCATTACACACACACACACACACACACACACACACACACACACACACACACACACACACACACACACACACACACACACACACACACACACACACACACAGGTTGGAGGTCACCACAACACAACAAGATTTGTGTTAAACTGAAAATCACAAGAACAAACAAACGAGAGAAGAGAAAGTCAGAGACTCACTGCAGAGTCGGAGGATGTAATTGTACATCTCGTCTCTGTCGCACTCAAACAACTTCGCCGTCATGTCGACCATCTGCTCCAAGGGCTCCATCTGTACACAAACACACACAACAATATGTCATTACAGCAGGAATGTTTGTATTTTCACTTATTTCTTTACTTTTGTTTGTTTGTTACCTGCTTTGTAAAAATACATCTCTCTGCGTACCACTGAAGACGTCCAGGCCTTGCCCTCAGACCCGGAGTCTAAAAAAAAAAAACATCAACACGAAGTTGATTTATTTTATTTTTTATTAAAAAACAAGAATGAATCAGAAGATAAAAGATGCACTGAACACAACACACAGAATAAGTGGTACACAGTGATGTGAAGGCATCAAACCTCATGAAGTTAAAACATGTTGATTTATTAATGTGAACGTTTTGTAACGTGTTGATGTGATGTAACGTCAGTGTGGCCTGGAGAAGTTAGACGGTGAATAAAACCACTTAAATAGAATTATGACGTTAGGTCCGGTTTAATTTTATTATTTTTGATCAGTTTTTAATTTCATTTTAGTTTAATTTACTGATTTTAATGAATAAAATATCAGAAAGAATCTTAAAAATCAATTTACTTTTTCTTTCTGATTATTGATAAATGACTTTATCAGATATAATTTACAGTTTCTACAAGTTATGAGACAAAGATTAGTGTGTTTATCATCTTAAAGCACAAAAATCAAACTAAACTGCAACAATGTAACAGAATAATAAAAGATAAAAGATAAAGATGTTGTGTCGTTTTACAGACGTGGTTTGTTTCTGTTGAGCAGAAAATAAACGACAAGTTTTTTGTTTCTTTGTTGTAGAAAAAAAAAGAAAAGAAAATATTTATTTTTATTCTCTAAACTTCAGGGTCAAAATCTCAAAGCAGAACAACAGAAGAGCAACAATGTGGGATTAAAATAAAAGTCCCGTCGGCTACAAATCGCCTCCAGATTAGTTGAACTTTTAAAGCAGCGGTATGTGACTCCACTGATAAATCTGCAGGTTCATGAGGCTCAGATTTAGTTCGATATGTGAAGTGACGAGATGATTATGATCAGGATTTCATCTGCCTCCTGAGGCTTTGATACAATCTGAATAAGACCAGACTCTCTCTCTCTGTGACTGTAATCTGAGGAGAGAGAGAACGATCTGACGGGACGTTAATCTGAACGAGGATCAGCGGCTCAATTCCCGCCGGCCTCTTCGACGGGAGCTCATCGTACCGTCAAGAAAAGACGGTTTCATCTTTTTCCATCTTTTCAATCCCCATTTCTCTCAATCCCTCCTCTCTTCCTCCATCTTTTCCTGTCAGGAATTATGTTCTTACTCTCCACGGCCAAAAGGGACAAATTAAAATGTGTTGCTGTCTCTCTCTCTCAGTCGGTCTAATCTTCTTAGAGACTAAGGCCCAGTGCAAGTTGCTCCATCGTACTTAACAAAGTCTTCGCACATCAACTTACAAACACACGAACACATTATGAAGAAGTTTGAATCCTTCAGGATGAATCTTCCTAATCTGGACACAAAATAAAATCCTCAACACATAAAAAAAAAAAAAAAAACTGTCGTCACTTTGTTTCTTTGAAATGTTCAAACTTCAGACGTTTCTCTTTGGATCTTTACGTTCATGTACACAAAGATAAAAAGTCGACCTCCGTCTCACCTCCATTTAACAAACCCTCTCCATCTCAATTCCTAATGTTCTAATTCCACTAATCACCTGGCCACTTACACACACACCTGACACACACATCTCCCTAACACAAAAACACATAATAGCCCACCACTCTTTAGCAATACTACCTAACCTTGACCATCGCACACACACGCGTGCCACAATAATAGGCCCGGACCACCTGACAATCCTCTACCTAACCATGACCATTTAGCACAAAATTGGCCACCTTTCTCTATCATTACATTTAATTAGCTGTGATTAATCAGCTGCCAATTATACCAAACACAGCCTAAAGAGAGACACCACTCTGGACCGCCACTTGACGCTCTCACAGGGACGGGGAAAAAAAGGCATAGGTGTGTTGGAGTGTGTGTGTTTGCATATTTGAGTGATGGATCTGATTTAGTTGTGGTTGTAGCACCTGAACACGACCACCATGACGGGAACTTTCTGCTGCTCAGAGAGTTTGATGTTGGAAAAAAAAAGTGGAAGCGTCGAACAGTTGAGGTGAAGCGGTTCAACCTTCATGTCGTTATGTATTTACAACGACTCTCTGTCAAACGCTAAGCGGGATAACATCAGTGCAATCCATCAGAAAGACGAACCGCAGCCACAATAACAACATGTTCATATTTAAGAGGGTTTGAAAAAATCCTCAGGAGGGATAAATAAATCCCTCTTTGACAGCAGGACACAAGAGTTTTTTTTCTTTTTCGTTTTTGTTCTGGTCGTGATCGTTTCTCTGATATCAGGCTCATCCCTCCGCTCATTTAATCATCAAGCTCCCTCCCTGTCCTGTGATCTGACTCATCCTCCTCTCACACTAATCTACAGGGTTTTATAGCAGCGACTTAACGTAACAAAGATATAAATATTCAGAGAATATTCAGGTCAGACTGAGCCGAGTTTGGCTGCTGAAAACAACAAAGTGTCGATGCTTCAAACTAAAGAGTCGAGAGCTTTTCACTGTAGTTTCACAGTTGGTGAAGTGGAAACAGGAAACACTGAAGCTCGTGTGTCATTGTGTCTATAATAAAGGACATGGTGCCTTTTTAAAAATGGAGATGTGACAACGTGGCGTCGTTTACCTCTGCGATCTTTCGAGCTTCGCGGTAACGACCAGTCTGCAGGAAGGAAAAGAACAAGTCGTACAACATGTTCATCTCTCCTCGCTCCTGACTCACAAAGTCCATGGCTGAGGAGAGAAAACAACAAGAGACAGAAAGAGAAAAGGTTGTAAACAACATGAAGTAGACGACTCAAATCACATGAGACACAAACACACGAGTCCCGAATGAAAATGAAACTTAAGCTCTGCTTGTTAAAACGTCTGCTCAGCGTTAAGTTTTATCTCTGCCCAGCAGCTTCAGGACAGGTAACACACACACACACACACACACACACACACACACACACACACACACACACACACACACACACACACACACACACACACACACATACACAGACACACACATAGACAGACAGACAGACACACACACACACACACACACACACACACACACACACACACAGACAGACACACACACACACACAGAGACACACACAGACAGACAGACAGACAGACAGACAGACACACACACACACACACACTTTGATTCACGCAGCCAGTTTCTTCATCATTTGTAGTCGAGCGACTTTAATCGCTCAGAAATTTAATTTTCAATTAATTGAAACTGAATTTGTTATTTTAAAATCCGCCCGTCGGTGTTTTGACTTTCTGACGTTTTTCTGAGCGTCTGTGATCTTCTGGGTGAAGGTTCAGAGGTCCAGTGAGGATGAGGAGGAGGTGAAGAGGTGCTTCACTGCTCCGTTCCAACCTTCACACACTCCACAGCCTCTTGTTGAACTTGACCTTTTCACATCGTCCTCGGTCTGAACCTCGTTCGACTCTCTGGGTCTTTTAACGCTCGTGGAGGCGACGACGTGTCGACACGTGAACATTTAATGCACTTTTCTGATCAACACCAACCCCCAACAACCAAACACAAAAACCATTATTTTCATTATTTCATAATTTCTCATCCTCTCTTTGTTATCAACTTTCTCATAAACTGTTGATTTACCCCCAAAAAATATATAGAAACTTTTTCAAAATCATTGTTTGATGAAGAAATCTGATCCTGGACCAGATCAGTCCAAAGATACAAACAAATATCTATGTTTTGTTTCTTTAAATTACATATCTTGAACAAAGACAAGTTGTGAATCTAATTTAATTATCATTTTAATGTGAGATAAAACATTTTTATAAGGTTGAAACCATCAATATCTCAAAGAAACGTTCGTGAGATGGAAGATTTCTTGGCCTGTTCCTGTTTTATCTCCTCCGTCAATGTTATCTGTCATTCTTTCTCTTGTCAAGTGGTCTTTGCTCTAAATTGATGGATAATAAGACGACGTGTTGATGATGAAGTGTTCAGGTGGTAGAGACGAGAGTTCAAACCTTTCTGCAGCAGCTCAGTGTCTCCTTTCTCCACCAGACTGACCAGGACGTCGTGCATATGAGGCATGAAGTCGTAGCGTTTGTGACACTCGAACACTGCGTCTAGAGCTCCGGACAGGTCATTACTGCAGGTACACACACACACACAGATACAGAGAGAGGGAGAGTGTGTTAGACGTCAGCTCTGTCCAATCAGTCGTGTTCTGGATTGTGTCTGTGGAGAATAGAAGCGTATTGTGGGGCGTTAACCCTGCGACCTCCTATTCAAGCGCCGTGACCCACTACAACAATACAAGGCTTTGAAGTGATGACAGCTCAACCTGCGGGTGATGAAGCCTTTTGGCCTCAATACATCATCCTCACACAATCACACACGCCGCTCTGTGTTTCTTTGGACAGGCTTTTAGAGGAGAGGCAGAGCCGCGGCCGCCGGGACTCGGTCGACCTTTAACCTCACGACTTCTCTCGCTCTTATTCTCCTCCTTTGTCCTCTCCTTCAACCTGCTTCAACCTCCTCGTTTCCTCTTCCTTCATTTCCCTTTTCCTCGATCCTTCTCTCCCTTCGCTATCTTTCCCTTTTGATTCAACGTTGTCAGCTTTCACTCCCCTCCGACGACCTCGGCCTCCAACTGAGCAATTTAGCAGAAATATGGCAACAACATTAGACCCCCCCCTCCTCCTCTACCACCAGCAGCAGCAGCAGCAGCAGCTCTTCGTCTCATGTCATCCTTTTCTCCCTCCCTCCTCATCCCTCACAAACAAAAGAGAGCGCAGAGATGAGGATGATGGAGTGATAACGAGAGAAGTAGAGAGAGAAAAGGAAGCGAAAAGAACAAGAAGAGGGAGGGAGAGAAACCACTTCAATCCCCTCTATTGTGACAGCGCTGCCATCAATCTGCTGATTGGGTAATTACCATGTCAATCACACAGAGGTCAAAGCAGATAGGGCACGTACCGAGAGGAGGAGGAGGTGGAGGAAGACGGAGACAGAGAGTGAACTGGTATAATCTCTGAAGTGTTTTCTCCTTTAATCAATTAGATGAACAGATCAGAGAAATATGCCTGGAAAGATCAACAAACCGGAAAAACCAAACAAACAAACAAACAAACAAACAAAAAAAAAAACAGGAAGTGGTTCGACCTTGAGTTTGGCTCCTGTGAAGCAGAGGAGGAGAAACGAGTGATGAAGAGGAGGAGTGATTAGGGTTGGGAGGTAAAGAGGTCCACTAATTGAAATGAAGAGGGACAACATTATTCAGCAGCACTAGTCAAGAGGCTGTTCAACCACAACGGTCTGATTGAACGACACAGAAGAGACGGAGAGAAAGAGAGTAGAGATAAAACGAGACGAAGAGGAGGAAGAGGAGGAGGAAATCTCTGATTTTTAATCAACTTGATAGAGACATTTCTTCACATCGTAGCAGAGTCACATGTTAGTGGACGTTTGTTTCATCTAAAAATAAATAAATAAATAATAAAATACCCATCACTTTTGGCAAAAAATAAAAAAAGGGCCTGGCGTTGCAATTACACCCCCTCTACCTTCCTCCTCTCTCCGCCCGCTGATCTACCCCCCAAAAAAAGAGCTAAGGATGTCGAAAGATGGATAATTTCCACTAGGTACAATTTAACTGTCACTTTGCGTTGCCATTTACTGCGGCGCTCAGCCCTGTTAATGTCCCCAACTTTGCATGTCAGCCACTTTCCAGCCAATTAAGCCCTGAAAAAATAACGAGCGCTTTTGCTCGGTGGAAACCTGAAGGATTAGACAAGGAAGCTCATTTTGCCTCATCTCACTCCCCCTTCTTTCTTTCTGTCGTTTCTTTTTTTTCCTCTCTTCTGTCTCCGTCCCTTTTCTTTTGTTCAGAGGAGATCGGCAGGCCTGTTATCAAGCCAGTGTCCTCACGTTGAGGAGGGAGGAGGAGGACGAGGTGTCTGAGTGTCTCGAAACGCAAATGAGAGCGTGATCATGACACCACTAGCCTGCTGTTACATGTGGCACTTACTAATGTTTCACACTAACAATCACACACACACACACACACACACACACTGAGAGGCGCCTTCAGATGAGATGACAACACGTCTGACGTTTTACCACTTTATAAAGTTGAGCTGGTGACGTTGTTTCTCACATGATGAACTGGTGATTTGTTTAAACACTGTTTATGTGTGAGAAACTGATGAGAAAAAGCTTTAAGATGAAACACTGACGACTTAATCAAGTTGTCATCGCACTTCTAGTATCGTTTTTTACTTCGCTTCTGTTTTTATCGAGATATCAGAGTAGAATATAACATGGTAGTAAATGATATTTTTTCTCTGAGCCACTCGTCAATCGTCAGCTCTCCACCCTCCTCCTCCTCCTCTCTATCATCCTCGTCCTGCCAGCTCTTCATTTTGTAGGACTCATTAGCATTTCCTGTCGCTAATCACTTCCATAAGGATGTGAGCTAGCTGCCAGCTAGCATAGCAGCAGGTTAGTTGCACACAATACCGAGCGGACGGGCGTGAAGGCTAACGGGGCGGCGCGTATGATGAGCTGTCAGAGGCTAATCTGCCCCACAAGTGTTCATTAAGTCATTAGCGCTGACGCAGCGATGAGACGGGAGCAGGCGGGAGTGATGCTCGCTTTGTCCTCTTTTATCGCTCCCCCTCCGTCCCTCCTCCTCCTCCTCCTCCTCCTCTCCACTGTCTGTTTGTCCGCTGACTGACGGAATGAAAAAGGTGGAGACGAAGAGATGAAGATAAAAGATAAAGAGGCGAGAGGAGCAGAGAGAGACGGATTCAACCGCAGCACAAAAGTCGAGAGCTGCTGTACTCGAACCTGCTGCTGGATGAAAAATACTCGACAATGTCGCTGCTTCACGTGTCTTTTTGTTGATGCAGATGAAAAATACTGATCATTAGTCATAAGTTGATTTCTCTCATGCCTCCACATTCAAATGTCTCGGACACGGATTAAAAACTTTGATTGTAAATTAAACTTATTTACTCGTCTTTAATTTGATTATTTTTCAAGACTGATTCAAACTCTGACTCCTGCAGAGACTAAAGTGAAAATATCCAACGTAGCTGCGTCTAAAACAACTCAACTGTCGTAGGTTGTTGATGTTTCACCTTCATCACAGAGTCTCTTGTTGGTCTAACGAGCTCGTTAAGGAGCTCAGCTCATTAGTGTCACTAACTATTCTAACGATGCCCGTAAAAGTCACCTGAGGTCATGTGACCACACCTGAGAGGACAGATGGAGACTTCTCTGAGTCCTTCAGATGGAGGTGGACACCTCAGTCGTGTAAAAACACGTGGAGCCTCTTTATTATTGATAAGAGATCAAACTAATCACTAAAAATTGAGTAAAGTCAAATTTTGACCAATTTATTTGTCTCTTGTGTTTCCATCAGAGCTGATGAAGGTGAAACATCATCTGTCCAGATGTTTTAGACTCATCAACATCAGACACCTTGACCTGATGAATAAGACGACGAACACAAATAAACCAATAACTCAGAGGACAGATGATGGTCGCTCTGCACTTGTTCTGGATCATTTGGAGAAAATACAACTGGCAGGTGATTTGTATTTGTGTATTTGTGTGTGTGTGTTGGCTGCTGTTGATGACCCAGGAGTAAATTAGCCTGCTAATCTCACAGAGGCAGTGATTAACGACTGAACCTGGAAACTCTGTTTGTGCCAGAGACCAGACGAAGAGAAAACAAACAGCAGCAGGGGAGCAACACACTGTGTGTGTGTGTGTGTGTGTGTGTGTGTGTGTGTGTGTGTGTGTGTGTGTGCGTGCGCACAAAGGTCTACCTCTGCTGCAGCATGTACACTACAAGTAAACAGTGTGTATGAAAGCATGTGCAGGCCGTGTGTGTGTGTGTGTGTGGGCCCCTGACGGTGCTCTGCGTGCTTGTGTTAAATCCAGCAATTAGTGCTCTGTACATAATTAACATGCTAATGAGCTGATCTACTTAAAAGCTGCTCTGACACACACACACACACACACACACACACACACACACACACACACTAAACAGAGTTGAGGGGTGGGGCAGGACCAGTGACCTCACAACTACTGTTTCAGTGTTTGGTGATACTCATTTGCATATTTGCATTAAAGGAGGAAGCATTGATGACCACCTCTCTCACACACACACACACACACACACACACACACACACACACACACACACACACACACTTCCACCTTGGAGTGGAGTGTGTGTGTTTGAGGAGATCAGGGGTGGGGGCTCATGGGAGAGGTTGCAGCTGGTGAATCCTCCCAAAAAAAAAAAAAAAAAAAAAAAAAAAAACCTGGCCCAACAATCCACACACTCGCTTATAAATGAGCAATTTCCACATCCTCTCTCTGTCTGAATCACTGACCCACAACATAACCTCAGCTATGATCATAGGGAGCGATGACACACACACACAAACACACACACCTGCCAACTGGATTTGGCAGACGAAAGACGACACACGTGACAATAAAAGTGATCGTTCTGGCTGTAAAATGTAAAAGTTCAGCCACAGAAATAAGTAAATGTTGTGTGTTTACCTGTCCAGGTAGTGGGAGATCAGAGGAAAACACAGGTTGACGGTGGGTTTGGTCAAACCGAGGCCAAAGATGGTTTCCTGCAGCTGCCGGATGGTGACGCCGCCGCCCTCCTTCCCCACCAGAGAGTTGAGCATGTGGAACAAGCTGGTGATGTGTGTGTCGTTCAACACCACCTCCTTCTCCTTCATCTCCTTCAGGATGTCCAACGCTTCTGTGATGGACAGAAAACAAAAAGAGAAGATTTAGACAAAAAAAGGATGAATGAAAAGAACAAAAAGACAAAGAGAGAAAGAGAGATAATGTGCAGAGACGAGGAGAGAGGAAGTGAGAGGTGGGCAGAGCTTGGCTCAGAGAAGAGTAGGGTGTGTGAATATGATAAAAGGCCCCTTTAGCTAATTCCATGTGGGGAAAACAAACCCATATTAAAACAGCATTTTGCGCCCAGCGGGGATGCAAATCCAACCCCGTATAATGCCAACTCTGTGCTAATTGCTACTTGCGGTTTTCTAAACGAGACTACAATTACCAGACCCCTACAATGGAGGCCGGCTTTTTGCCGTGGCCATGTGGAAAGCACTTGGGGGGCTAAATTATAGGTATGTAGCGCCGAGGGCCCACGATGGCCCCAGCGAGACCCCGGTAAACGGGCGGAGGGGTGGATCAGTTTGGTCAAGTCCAGCTAGTAATGGAGGGCTTTTTACTGGGCCACGCGCCCATCTGGACAACACTGGGAATAAATGCTGAAAAGGAAGTGTGTGTGTATCAGAGTGAGGTAATTAAGATGCATTTACTGTCTATTTAAACAGCCTCTAATGGGCTGACAGCGATACAGCCGCTCTGCACCACAGATACTAATCTATACAGAGATGGAGACACAGAACAGATCTGAATAATGTTTATTAAACCGATCGACTGCAGGAAATAACTGATGCTGTTGTTGTTGTTGTTTGTGGAAACTGGAGGTTGTGAAAGATTTAACAGGATGTGGAGTAAACGTAGACAGTGGAGAGAAACGTCTGGTTTGTTAGATACTCGAATTAAATTCATCTTAAAGAGCTGCAGTGTTAAAACTGTGCATTTCTCTGTATTTTATCAACAAACAAAACTAACAAATATGGTCTTAATTCAACAACAGGAGTCAGTAAAGTGTATTTATCTTGTCAAAAGATAATAAATCCGTCTTAAAGAGCTGCAGGATTAAAACAAGATACATAAACAAAACTGATCTCACAAATGATCTAAATAAATCATCATCGTCCTTTAATGAGTTGATCTGTTAAATTTGTATCATCTCTGAGTTAAAATGCGACTTCTTCTTGTTCTGTAACTCTGTATCTCTCCTCCATCTCCATCTCTTCATCCTTCTGTCTCCATCAGTCTCTGACAGACCCACTAATCACTGAGACCACTGGTGTGGAGTTGATCTGCCCAAATGGAGCAACACCAGCGAACATCCTGTAGTCCTGCGTCCAAACTACACCACCACCACCCCCCGTCGTCTCCCTCCTCTTATTCCCCCTCCATCTTCCCCTTTATCTACCCGTCCGTTTAGCCAGTATGCATATCCATCAGCTCAGCCGAGCAGCGTGGCCAGCAAAGCGAGCCAGACCCCACAAACACACACACACACACACACACACACACACACACACGACGTGGAGGCAGACAGGCCAGGTAAACAAACATCACACAGCCCAGTGCTTCATCTAATCTCCCATGACTTGACTGCTGCTCATGTCTCTTTCCCAAAACACACACACTCGTTGAGGAGCATCCATCGAAAAGTCAGAACAAGTTGTATTTACCAAAGTGGGAGGATGGACAGATGGAGGCAGGAGGGCAAGGGCAAGTCAAAGAGACACTCGCTGATAGAGGAAAGGTGTGTTTAAAAAAAACTGGAAGAAGAAGCAGCGAAAGTAAAAAGAGGTTACGGAAGATTTCAACCTCCTGAAGCTGCTGATACGTATCAACAGGACGCACGGATTAAAGACCGACTCTGCTGCCATCGGATATTTAGATGAGAAAAGTTTAGAAAGTTTCCTGTAACTGCAGCAGGTTAGGTTTCACACTCATTATCAAAAAGATCAATCTTTATCTGTTTAGTTTAAATTTACAGTTTGTGTTTGTCAAGAAGTTAAAGTTAAAAACCAAAGATCAAAGTTTACAGATGAATTAACAGTTAAACTGAGACAAATTCATCGTTACTTTGTTTTAAAAGGATTCAGAAACGTTCAGGACCCTTTAATGAACCCGATCAGTTCTTTAAGTTTGATTTACTGTTTTTGTTTGTACAAATCTAACAGACAAATAAAGAGACAGAGCATTCAAAAGAAAACATAACGACCATGACAGGTGTTAGCAATTATAAAAGAACAAAACATGCAGTGAAAAATTAAAAAGAAAAGTTAAAATCAAAGTTTCCTGGTGAGCTGATATGTTTTGAGCCAAGGGCAAAGAAATAAAGAATAAAATAAAACAACAACAACAAAGCTGTTAGAGAGAGGGTGAGAAAGAAAAGCGAGATGCCACGAGGCATCATGATCTTCAGCTTCAGGCCCGGTGCATGCTGGGAGCTGAGGCGGACCAGCGTCTGGGTGGGTGGGGGGGCAGGCTAACATCAAGGTTAGCCATAACATCAAGGTTAGCTCTGTATGCACATGGACACACTCCGGCTAATGGCAAACGCGTTAGCGCTGCCTACACACACACACACACACACACACACACACACACACACACACACACACACACACACACACACACACACACACACACACACACACACACACACACACACACACACACACACACACACACACACACACACACACACACACACACACCAACCGATGGGCTGAGCCACCAAATGCCTTTTGCTTGAATTCACATGCAAATGTGTGTGTCGCTCAGTGTGTGTGTGTGTGTGTGTGTGTGAAATGCTCAAGCACTTGGGCAGACATGATCTGCCATTAGCATCAAGGCGGATTTCAATAATTCTGGAAAAATACATCGAGTCCTGTAATTTTCCCTCCACTCTCATTTCTCACCGACACGGATGTGTGTATAGGAGGGAGGAGATGGGGGGTGAGGGGGAGAGAGAGAGACAGATGAAGAGAGAGAGAGAGAGAGATGGAGGAGGAGGAGGAACATTTCAACTGTCATTGTGTCCAAAAAGCAGAGCAGCAAAACTGATGGTAATTGTGTCTTCGATGGGCTGAAGGAAACCCACCGTGGCATTCAGGAAATGGACGGATAATGTGGATCAAAGGGACGAAGTGTGACACTGACACACACACACAAACTGACAGACACACACATCTGTTGGCCTTTTAAAGTCAAGTTCAAGCCTGATCTGCTCTGATCCGGATTAATGTCCACAGACAAAACGCTGCAGCGGACTAAGAACCGCTGGGATTAGTTAAATAATCAGCACAAACTACATTAACAACAATTCTTATAATTGAGTCATCGTTTATTATTTTCTCACCTTCCACTTTGTTGTTCTTGATTAACGCTTTGACCAGAGAGATGTATTTACCCGTGCCCAGGGCGATGGACGAGTCTTTACAAAACCTAAAGACAAAAGAAGAGAAAGAAAGAGTCAAGTGAACGTGTTCAACTCATCAGTCCCTCCAGGATTTCAGGTCTTTCGTTAACTCTGTTTCTCTTGCTCCTCAGCAGTGATGTTGGGGTCAGTATGATATTGATGCGTCATATATAATATGTTATGGAACAAGGCAGGAAAAAGGGGAAAGTTTCCTCCTTCACTCACATTTCTCTCTTCAGCTCCAGCGCCTCCTCCACGTTGTTTAATTGGCAGCACTGATCCACGAGGATGGCGTAGCAGCCGGGAGTCATATCGGCCTCGTACTTCTGCTTCAGCTCCAGAGCGCGCTGCAGGTCCTGGTGGGACGACACGGTTCAGGACAAACAAGGAAGAAGAAGAAGAAAAAGAAGAGGTGACAGAAACGAGCGGTACCTCGTTAGTGCAGGCGGTCAGGATGGCCCTTCTGAGGACGGATCCTGAGAATTTACTGCTCACGCTGGTTAATTTCCTCTTCGGTGCCATTGATTCAGTGTGAGTTTCCTGAAAAATAAAGTGTTACACTATACAAACACAAATACAAACAACATCAGAAGTGATTATACTTATGAACATTGTTACTTACAGCATCACTGACATCAGGTGACTTGGTGCCACTGGACAATTCCTCGTTGGTGTCAATCAAACCGTTCAGATCCTAATACACACAGATATATATTAACATTAACATCTGGAAACATCTGCAACATAAACAGAAACAAAATAGAGTGATGATTGTTTCCTTTTTGTACCGTGATCAGGTCCTTAACTTTGTAGGAAACCAGGAGTTTGCTGATTCCTTTGTAGAAGTTCTGAGTGATGGTGATGTTCTGTAGAGGAGACGAAGATCATCATCATCATCATCATCAGTATCACATCATCATCAATATCACATCTCAAAGGTCAAAGGTTGTTTTTGTTTTTAATCTTGCAAAAAATCTTAAAAAGCAGCAGGTGACGGTTGTGATGTGGACGTGGAGTTAAAGATAAAGGTCACATGACCTCAGTAGTGGGAGGAGCATGTTTTATTTATTATAACAATCTATATAAAACCGTGTTAAATTGACAGTGATTTTCTTGCTGCTGCAGGAGATACGTTACGTTTTCCAATTTTTTATTCTGTATAAATACAACCTGTATTTTAACTGATAATACTAATTAATATTAATTGTTATTAATTGATGATATTTTATGTGAGAATAAACATGAAAAGAAGGAATCAATTTATCACTGAATTTCAAACGACCAAGTTAAAACGTGACCTTTAACCAAAACACGTACAAGATGATTTTATCTTCTCCAACATGTCAGGATGTTAGGAAGATATAAAACACAGGAGGAGTCAGAGTCTGATTAAACTCTGCAGGTCTCAGATCAGATAAAACTTTAAAAAAACTGGATATGAAGTGTTTCTGTACCTTAGCCTTTAGCTGGTTAAAGAAACGATGCAGTTTCTCCTTCTGAGCCTGAACCTCTTGCTGCGTCATGCTGTTGATCAGGCTGTAGAGGAGTACGGACGCCCCTACTTGACACACACACACACACACACACACACACACACACACACACACACACACACACACACACACACACACACACACACACACACACACACACACACACACACACACACACACACACACACACACACACACACACACACACACACACACACACACACACACACACACACACACACACAGTGAGCTGTTGTCTTGGGAATACATTTCATTCTTTGTTGTGTCAGTCGTCAGTCGCTGCATCCATTTGTGCATTTAGACAATTTTTCTGTAACGTCTGCAGAGTGTGTGTGTTTTTATATTTGTGTGTGTGTGTTTTTCTGTTTTGCTGACGGCAGCTACTTTCAGGCTGCAGTGTGAGTGAATGTGTGTGTGACACAAACACACACTCAGACACTCACAGATGTCGTCTAACGGGATGTGACATGGATAACAGTCTCCATCGCTCCCACCAGGCGCACACACACACACACACACACACACACACACACACACACACACACACACACACACACGCTACTCAGCGCTGTGTCAGCAGCCAGGCTCTATTTCCCTCGACGGAGGGAGAGCAGGTCACACACACTCACCCCTGGACATAAACACACACTGGCTGACAGACCAGTCAGCAGTCTGCTGCTAATGACACTGACACACACACACCCTGACTGTCCTGTGATAACAATGTGTGTGTGAACATGTAAATATTATTTTCTTACCAGCAGACCTGTCCTCAGTCTTGAAGCGCTCGTCTGTGTGTAAAAGCTCAGTAATCTGGAAAAGAAATGAAAAACAAAAAACTATAACACTAAAACGTTGACGTGTGAAGGAGGTGAAGAGGAAACATTTCTTATCTTTACATTAACTTACATTTCTAAGACATCGATTAACCTCAGAGTTCTTTATTTCTACACTCTGATTAGATTAGACAGATTAGACACTCAGAAATATTTATATATTCTCCCTGAATTTAACTCGTATGAGGCAGATGTGTTTGGTTTCAAATTAAAGAGATGTCAGAGGAAAAATGATCAGTTTTACATTTAAATATTTTCTGTTTTTACAACAAATCAGCTGTGAAAATGAGAAATACATGGTTTAGTCTCACCTTCACCATGGTCTCCACGTCATCAGACCTGGAGGGGGCAGTAGAGGACAAAACATGAGCAATGACACACACACTTCACCAGCAGCAGCAGGTCAGACTCCAACATGTCAGGGTTAATGTGCTTTCAGGCGACAAAACTTTAAAGAACATTTACATTTCATCAAAGTTTCATCTGTTACAGAAACTTTCTAAACACTTTCAGCATCTTTTATCAGCGAAAGTCAAACTTTTATTAACTCTGAACATTGAAAATTCAACATTACACAAATAAAATCAGTCTGGATGAAAAGAAGGAACATTAGAATTAGATACAATTTGTATCAAAGTATCAATTACAGTCACAGCTGGAGATTTAAAATATGATAAATGAGATAAATGATTTAATTTTAGATTTGATCATGTGACTCGTCATGTTGACAGTCGAAGGTTTAATGAAATAAAAGAAAATAAGAGAAAATGATGCTGATTCTTCAGTTTGACATGAAAGAGAAGAGAAACGACAGCACAAAGCCTGGAAAACACACACACACACACACACACACACACACACACACACACACACACACACACACACACACACACACACACACACACACACACACACACACACACACACACACACACACACACACACACACACACACACACACACACACACACACACACACACACACACACACACACACACACACACACACACACACACACACACACACACACACACACACACACACACACACACACACACACACACACACACACACACACACACACACACACACACACACACACACACACACACGCGCTAAATGATGACAACGTGTGACATTTGTGCCATTGTCAGCTCGTTGGTGGAGATGAAGAGAGAAGAAGAGAGAAGAAGAGAGAAGAGGTCTTTAATGATTAAATTGTCCCCTGACCTTGTCTTGACAGGGGCAGGTCTCACACTGCACTGACACACACACACACACTCCCCCAGTGACAAGCCCAATTATGACCTTGTCAGGCAACCTAATAGTCAGAGCAGTGTGTGTGTGTGTGTGGAGGTGTGTGTGTTTTAATGCGACAGCAGTGAAGCAAATGAAGACAAAAAACAAGTAGAAGATTAAAACTAAAAACGCACAAAAATGAAGAGAAAACTCAACAACTTCTGCATCAATAATCTGATAAACATCTATTTTTATTGATTTATTAACCTGGAAAATATATTAAACTACAGCAAACTTGGAAAAAAGAGGAAAAAATAGTTTTTATGTTAATTTTGCAAATGTTCTTTAATTTAATCATAAAAATAATTTAACTTGATACATTTTTAAAAGGATACATAGTATGTTTATCATCTTTATTTCATTTATCAGTTTCCTGGCTGTACTGAAAACTCAATAAGCTACTTTTTTTTTTTTTTTTTTTTTTTTATTTAAATGTTTTGTTTAGTTGTTGGAAGAAATAACTTTGGTCCCTGAAGACAAGTCAGCACTTTTCCATCTGACTCACCTGCAGCTTCGCTCAGAGGTCGCAGCATTTTCATGTTGGTGTGTGTGTGTGTTAAACTGTAAATATTCATAACACACCCCTTCAACAAAAGCCCAGGGGTCGGACCACGTGTGTGTGTGTGTGAGATCAGTCTGGGTATGAGGGGCAGTTGTGGGCATCTGCTCATTTCCATATCTCCCACGGTGCTTTGAGGAGAGCAGAGGGACGACGGCCTCCATATGCATGAGGCACTGAGTGTGTTTGTGATGGAGTGTGTTTTTCCCTGCAGCTGTCCACACACACACACACACACACACACACACACACTGAGTAGATGGTGTGATAAGCTGCACATGTCATATTTCCAACATATGCTGCAGTGACCTCCTGCTGAGCTACAGGCCTCAGTCATGAGGCAAAATATGGAAAAATAATCAAACGACGATGAAAAAAAAAGACTCACATTTTAAAGCCGATGTTGAGGCTGCTACGGAAAGTGTGTTGGTCCAGTGAAGGGAAGGAAGGATCGGATACTGAGACAGATTAAAGAAAAAAGACAGAAACAACTGGTGGTTTATCAGGTGATTAAATGTGTGAAATATAATTACAAGAAACTCATGTACTGACCCACAACGAGTTACAACTTTCACATAAAAGACGAGTGATGATGCTACAAAGTATCAACGTTGCTGCTCATGAAAAGAAACAAACACTTGTAGCTTCGCTCATCTTCGGTCTCGTCCTGTGATCATGATGTGAAGAATCACGTCATGATGACACATCACAGGTTTGATGTTTATTGTCTTTATCAAACTAACGAAACACACTTGAATCAAAACTTTTTGAAGAGAAAAATCTATGTAAAGAAACAGAAAATAAAGCAAATGTTTTCTGTCTGAGGAAATAAAATGACACATGTGGAAACGAGCGTTTGGATGTTTGACACTAAAACGAGATGAAAGACAGAAAACAAGAAGATTCATTTATTATTTATCAACTTTTCTTTTCTCGTCGCTCTCGCTCTTTACATATTCACACACACTAATCTCTTAAAAGGCCTGATGATCCAGGACGAGAGTGTGTGTGTGTGTTAGCGCTGAGCCAATTAGCCTGCAGGCGATGCAGCCATTTTTATGACGACAGCTGGAGTGTGTGTGTGGTTGTGTGTGTGTGATTTTACTTTGAGCGTAGAATTTAGCCAAGTTGCTCACTGCCAACTTTCGAATCTCAAACAGCAGAAAGCTCTTGGATTTGATGCCTGCTTCCTAAACACAGAGAAATCACAAGTAATGTTAAAGAAATTCAAATTCATAAACACACACACAAACACACACACACACAGTTATCATTATTACCTTGATGGCCTCTCGAGCTTCGTCGATGCCCGGGAAGGTGGGATAGATGTAGGTGGAAAACGTCTCCATGTCAGGAGAAACACCGAGCTGCTGCATCCCCTTCAGCAACTCAATCACTTCTGCAACAACAACAAAAAATGGATTTTTAATCAAATCTGTGTCTTTAAACAGATAATCCAGGGTGGTTCAGACTTTATCACTGCAGCTCCACTAAACACACATGTAACAGAGCAGCTGTTAGTGGAGGAGTTGAGGTGGAAATGGACAAAGAAAATTCACAAACTGAAGCTGTAGAGTTGATGAAGTTGTACATGACGTCTGTCGTCTAGAGATACTTTGAAGTAATATCGAGTTTGACCATCTTTTGTTTTCACAACCAAATAGTTAACAAGTTGTTGGGTAAGTCTTGTAAAACAGTGTTTTTAATAAACTCTGGGTTCACTTACTAAGTTATCAGTACTTCAGTTTATGTGTAGGGACCCTATTCATGCTACTGCTGAAGTGAAGTGATATTTTGAGCTTTATTAGTGGTTAAAAAATGACAATTTAGATACGTTTGGCTGACTGCCCCATTTACTTTCATTGTTAACTATTTGGTTGTGAAAACAAAAGATGGTCAAATGCAGTAAACTGTTCTGGTCGCTCTAGTTTGAAACGTTGGTTAAACTGGATGATTAATGTATAAACTGTTTCAGAAGTTGAGACATGTAACTGAGAATATTTATTGAGTATGAGATTAGTTTCTTGTTTTTACATAAAAAATGTCGGGATAAATCTACATTTTTCGTGTGAACTGATTTCCATGCTACTTTTTTCCCCACATATTTACACATGAACTTGCCTGAAGCTGGACCTCTAGTTTAATGCACATGGATAAAATGCTAATGGCTCCTTCCTGCTCCACCTCTGACGGGTGGATACCACCACATCAACATGCACCGAGGCCTGAAGTGGACTCTTAGACCACTGCTCTCCTGCAGAGCCCGGAGGTCCTGCCTCGGGGAAGGAGGCCAGAACACACACATGCATATGGAAAAGACACACACACCTCCACGAGAGAGTGTGTGTTGTGTTTGTACACATATGGAAGAGGCAGTGCAGCACTTTGCATATGCCGGCCAGTGACATGGGTCTAAACGAGCCGAGCGAGCGCCACACACACACGCACACACACACACACACACACACACGTACTGCTGAGCTGTTTCAGGACAGAAATATCAAACCGCTCTGTGCTCTATGTGACTCATCTAGTGTGGTAATACACCTTGTTCCCATGCGGACTTCAGCAAACTGGTCTAAAGTGCCTCCTTGAGTTCACACACATATTTCCACAGCTCCGTGTTGGTGCGTCCTCCTGGGACATGTGTGTTCACCTGCAGTCTCTCTCCTCAGCTGAATAAAAGATGAGTCTGAGGCTTTTATACGCCATTAAAACCTGCGGTCGCTGCTGCTGTTTTCTCTCAGGTAGCTACCTGCACTACTCCATCATCATCCATCATCCATCTCACTCATTCATCTCGTCCTCTCACCGTCCATCTACGCTGCTTTCAAGAAAAAAAAAAAAAAAACAACAACAGGAAGATCTTCCTGTTTCTTCTCAATGGAGGATCCATCCTTTCTGTTCATTCTTACCCCTAATCGCTTTCATCCAGACTGTTTTTATGAAAGAAGAGAGGGGAGCACCTGCTTCTCTCCTGAATAATCCATCATCAATTTCACGGTGAGACTCACAGACAGAAAACAAGTGAATGGAGAGTTGGATGTATTAATGCACCGGACATCACTTTACTTTCTGTGAGATTTGTTGATCATCAGCATTTTTCAGTTTCTAACAAACACGTTTATGCGTCTTGTTGTTTTTCTTACGACCAAGAGCTTTTAACCGGAGGCTGTTTTCACTTTGTTTATTTACAGAAAAAAGAAAAGTGACTCCACGTCTTTACTCAGCAGGAACAAGTTACAAGTTACTGAGTTAAAGGACAATAATATTAAACTGTCACATCGATACGTTGATTCATTAATTAACTTAATTAAGTATCAAATACTATTGATACAAAGTGAAAACATGGATCCATGGAGTCATATTTGAATCAATAAATGTTCACTGGAATATTATTAAGGTTCTTTAAGTTGATTGTTAAATGTCTATTTTTATACTTTTTGTGAAAAAGAACAAAGGTCTGGAAAGTTCAATAATAAAATGTTAAATATTATATAAAATATGATCATATTTAATATTTCAGGATTTTTCACTGGTCTCAATATTTTCTCAAGAATAAAATATTTTAGTTACTTGTTGTGAGTCAATATGAAACGATTGTGTTAAATGTGAATATGATATCGTCTCTTTAAACTCTAGTTGACTCCAGTGGTGGTGTCTGGTGGACTTGGCCCTCTGATGGTTGGTGAATCATCAGTTAATGATCATAATGTGTGAACAGCCCTAACGACTCCATCAGAGGCCGTCGGGACCTGGTCTGAGACCGGGACTGGATCTGTCATGTTAGAAAACTGGAGGAGTCTGAAGAGACTGACAAAGAGCGACAGCCAATCAGAGGAGGGATGTGAGATAAATGCTGCTGCCGTCTCACTGATTCACTCACAACCACGTTTAAAAGTCTGACGTTTTAACGCTTTTTCTTTCATTTTCACTTTCTACAAACTCCCCGCGTCTGATCCAGATGTTACCCGGTACCGGGGAGGTCTGCCGCTGATTTCAGCTCCACCGTGAAAACCAGCGTGTTGCCATGGTGACGTTTACACGCTGGTTTAGCGGTTTAGTCTGTGTCGGAGGCAGCGTCTTCACCGGTGCTCGTCAACAATAAACGGCTGTAAATCACGGTGAGAAGCAGCAGCTACATCCTGTCTAGTTCACGTGACCAGACGTAGAGTTTGGTGACGTCACGGTGTGATCGGGAGTCAATCACTGACAAGTCTTGTAGTGTGAACACTACAGGTCTCAGACCAGTTGTTGAGACTCCACATCATGGAAACACAAGTCGCCAACGATCACGACAGAGACTGAGACTCACTGATCCATGGTGAAGTCGACTGGTGGAAACTAGTGTGAACTAGACTTTAACTGTGACGGACTGAAAAGATATTAAGATGAAACATTATTATTATTTATTATTATTAAAACGATAAATTACAGTTGTATAGAGTTGTTCTGTGTTTGACAGCAACATATTCTCAGTGACGACAGAAACAGACTCTGAAGATGCTTAAAGAAAAAAAGATAAATGAGAAAACGTATGAACTATTCTGTATCGTCATCCTCCCTCTGGATCTTAAGACGACAGTATAAATCCTTTCTGCTTCGCTCCCTGTCTGAACAATTTACATAAAAACTGAGCTCAGACAGAAACTGAGAAGAATAAGAGGCCTCTGCAGGTCGGTCAGCATAAAGTCTGACACATCATCCGGGCAAAAAGAAGTATCAAAGTAGTGAGTTAAGCTCAGCAGTGGTCACAAGATATCATCATCAGATTCATGTCTGCAGGTTAACTGTCACAGACGAGAGGAGAGAGAGGAGAAGAGGACGGTGGCTGTCCACTACCTGTCACTTCTCCTCTCCTCTCTGCACCAACACCATCTGTCTCTGCATCTCTACTGCTCCATTTTAATCTTATAACATAAAAACTTGTCTCTCAATCCTCCAATTAACTGAGAAGAGGAGCGAATTATGTGACAGATGTGGATTAGTTAAAGAGAAGGAGACAGTTGAAGATGAGGTCACAGAAACAAGAGCCAGGTGATGGAGAAGAGAAAGAAAAGCAGAGGAGACAAGGAAGCCTTTACATCTCTCATCACCCAAAACAAACAGAGGTAGAGTCGCTCTGTCGTCTCCCCCTCCTCCCCCTCCTCCCTCGCTCTCTAACGCCGCCGTGTCACAAGTGATAAAAACACACAACGTTGCCTGAACTGACAAGCGGTGACTCGCTGCTGGCGGCAGGTGGGAAGCTCAGCGCAGCATATGCTTCTGCTAAAACCGCCAAATCCACACCTCATCAAAATGCAAAAGCATTTCTCCCTCCCTCCCCCTTCCCTCACCTCCCCCTTCAACTCCAAGGCTGCGGCCTCTCTGCCCGCTAGTGACACCTGTGGACAAAAAGTGACACGGCGCTTAATATTTCATAGAGCGTGCACAGTGGGGCGCGTAATCCAAAGTGAATTCCCTCAGAGCGCTCGCATTTACATGAAATCAAGTCACTCTGCATCAGTCACATCACCTGCACTGCCCCACACACACATTTATACACACACACACACACACACACACACACACAGCTCCTGCAGCCAATGAAAGGAAGAAGAAAAAAGAAGCTGCATCATTCATGAGGGTTAAGACGAACACCATCAGAAACAAACCAGAGTGTTAGCAAAAGAGAAGTTTCTCCACTTTCCTTCTCTCCGTGTTTCCGCTTAGTGATAAAAACTAAAAGGAAACAGCCTGGTGTGTGTGTGTGTGTGTGTGTGTGTGTGTGTGTGTGTGTGTCTAATCATTCAACCTGAGAATGAATCGACTCGTCTCAGCAGCTTTAGCTCAAACGCTGTCAATTAACTGACAGGAGAAAAAAAAACACATCATTTATTAATAATTATTGCTATAAAATAATAAAAAAACCTCAAAGAGAGAAAGAGAGAGAAGTGGAAATAAATAAAAAACACTCAAACGAACACGTTTGACAAGAAAAATGTCTAATGAGTCGACAATCGAACACGGAGACGATTCCCAACACAAGATCATTGATGAGAATAAAACCATGAAATGTTTACTCAGTTTTCACAGTTTCCTGGTTGATCTGTGACATTTTGTCATATTATCAGCTGTATTATCAGAGAAACATGTATTTTTCTTTACATTATCGCTTCACTTTGCAGATTTTGTGTGATTTAACACTGTTTTTTTTAAACTAAACTCTAAACTTCAGTGGAAACAGAGACGATCAGAAGTTTGACCACTGAAGCACGATGACCTCTGACCTCCCTCAGCGTGTGTGTGTGTGTGTGTGTGTGTGTGTGAAGGAAGATGCTTCAGGGAACTGAACCCCCAACAGCCCCCCTCCTCACAATGGGTCAAAGGTCACCAGATCAAACCTCCAAACACGCAGAGCAACCTCCTTTTTCTTTGAGACGCGTCTGCACAGTTGATTGACACGTGTTTTGATGTTGTTGCTTTTTAAAAATTAATCTGAATCTGTAAAACATGATCTGTATCATCATTTATCTAACATCAATAACTAACCACCAACAGTCAGCATTACGTTTAATTAAAGACGTGAGTGAAGATCAGAAAGAGCAAAAAAAAATATGACATTCACGCCTCAACGCTCGTTCTGAAAGTCAGTGTGATTTTTTCTCTAAACTTCAATCTATTCCTGGAGTTCTCCAGAGGAACACAGACCTGTGTGTGTGTGTATATGTGTGTGTGTTTGTGGGTGAATGTATGTACGAGTGTGTTTCATCCCTCTCACTCAGGGATCAGAGCTCTTTGCCCTCGACGGCCTCGACTCTGGTGAAATCTGTCCCAGCTGGACCACTCTGAGAGACATTAATATTTGAGGGAAACTCTCCTTTAAAAGCTTCTTTCTGCTACAGAGGAAGTGATAATACACCGACTGCACCGCGAAAATAACACACACACACACACACACACACGCTCTCATGAACTGCTGATATCACACATCCATGTTTCTGATGAACCTGATTCACATCTTTTAACTCGAGCTACTGACTTTGAAAGTAAAGATGTAAACATGAAAATAGAAACATATTAAACCTTGAAAAGATCTGTCTTACATTACTCATAACAACTGTTGTTGTTATGATCTTAACCTTTCTTCATTTTAAGGCAAATAATTAAAGACATAAACGTATTTTTTCAACATATATATTTCAGATCACACGTGTACATATGAACAACCTGAAGGCAGATAAACAAGTTCACTTTAAATCCAAATATAATGAAATATATATTTGTGTTTACCTGCTGTGTTCTTGCTCTTCACGTGGGGAATGAGGAGGGGGTAGAAATAATGTGGCCTTATGGGTAATCCCTGTTCCTTAATCACCTGCATCAGCTCTAAAGACATGACTGTAAAAAACAGAAGATAAATATTAACACTTTGATGTTTTAACCGCACAAGTGTGTGAATAGAGACAGTACATGAAGACACATGTAGAGCAGGTACCGGTTTTCTTGGCCTGTAGAGAGCAGTGCAGAGTGAAGATGTGCGGAGCAGCGTGAAGGTCCAACTCCTGGAGCTCTGTACAGTAACGGATGATCTTCTCCACAGCCTGAAACCACAAGGTACATTTGAACATCGATCTCTTCCTCTTTTATAAAAAGTAGAAACAGCTGCAGTAAAACGTCTGTTCTGAGAAACACTCAGTTATGACATCATAGTTTATGACATCACTTGGGACACACACCCAAAATATGAATAACCCCGCCCACTTTTACAAGAGCATAATAAACTGTCGATCTCATTCGCTGCACAAAACGAATAAAACTTTATTTTATTTTATCAAAGATTAAATAAAGTTCTGCTGGTGTCTGGTCAAGGGTGAAGTGAAGCAGTTACACTTGTAACGCTAACGTTATTTCAGCTAACGTTATTACAGCTAACGTTATTACAGCTAACGTTATTACAGCTAACGTTATTTCAGCTAACGTTATAACAGCTAACGTTATAACAGCTAACGTTATAACAGCTAACGTTATTTCAGCTAACGTTATAACAGCTAACGTTATTACAGCTAACGTTATAACAGCTAACGTTATTTCAGCTAACGTTATTTCAGCTAACGTTATTACAGCTAACGTTATTACAGCTAACGTTATTACAGCTAACGTTATTTCAGCTAACGTTATTACATCTAACGTTATAACAGCTAACGTTATTTCAGCTAACGTTATTACATCTAACGTTATAACAGCTAACGTTATTTCAGCTAACGTTATTACAGCTAACGTTATTACAGCTAACGTTATTACAGCTAACGTTATAACAGCTAACGTTATTTCAGCTAACGTTATTACAGCTAACGTTATTACATCTAACGTTATAACAGCTAACGTTATTTCAGCTAACGTTATTACAGCTAACGTTATTACAGCTAACGTTATTACAGCTAACGTTATTACAGCTAACGTTATAACAGCTAACGTTATAACAGCTAACGTTATTTCAGCTAACGTTATTACAGCTAACGTTATTTCAGCTAACGTTATTACAGCTAACGTTATTACAGCTAACGTAACATTCGTGTTTACCGACGGCTCCTGAACGCACCTTAGACAGAGAGAGATGAGAGACGATCACCACCTTCTGTTTTCACCTCATGTTTTTAACTTTAGTTTTCCTTTTATTTTAACGTCCACCGCGGTCGACAACGGTTAAATAAAGTCCCAGAGTTCAGTAAAGTTCATCACCTCCAACACACACTTTGTTACAACATAGTTTCTACTCTGACACATTCATTTCAGTCTGACTGCTCCTCGATATCTGATCCTCTGACTCAGGATCAAACAGGTTGAAGTTAACTAAACTCAGTAGTTGACCTTCTTCACCTCGTTGTAAACCAACCAATCAGAGCACGGCTCATTTAAATATTCATGATCTTCCTGAGTCGAGGAGAAAACCGATGGTTTCATTCCAGAGGGATTTTATGATGTTACATTAGGTCGTTTAGGATCCTGGACCTTTTGCCGCTCAACCAATATTACATACGTTACACACATAACATATATTTGTCAAATTAAAAAAACATGGACTCTGGGAGCCAATCACAATTTTATCCTTCAGCCCCCTCCTCCTCTGATTAACTGGTCAACGTCAGTAGCAGGTCTGTCTGGACCTACAACGTGGTCCAGACAGACCTGGACCATACGATGCAGTTATCAAAAAAGTTAGTGATTTAACTAATTAATTAATTGACATTTAACTAATCAAGCTAACTTATCGCTAATCAATAACATTTGTTAGCGTTAGCTAACTGTCGCTAGTTGTCTCTTTGCTAACGTTTCCATTCATCTGATAACAGGATCTTTATTAATGTAACAAACGTCGTCAGTTTTTAATCCGTCACCAACTTGATGGACATAAACGAGTCTGTAGACGCCATCTTTGTTTGTCTGTTGTCATTCGGTCGTCATGGAGACGTGTTTCATCGTCTTTACGTGGCAACTAGTGACGACTTGTGATGACGTGTGACGGTGAAGTAGACGAACGTTTTCACCTCAACACTTTGTTTCTAGAGACGAGGAGTGAAAAGATGAAAGTGATCGATCCTAAATCTCATCACTTTGTGAACCTGTGTCTGTGTTTAGTAGATTTTATTACCACGTCTATGTTGACACAGTGTCTGAGGAAGAAGTTTCCCACACTGATGGAGTCGGACGAAGCGTTCGCTCTGTCAGTCTGCAGAATCGGGAAATTCTTCAGAACCAGAAAAGCTGTGTCTTCATGTTTCTGGGTGGTGAGATTGAGGCACAGGTTCATGGCGTCTGAAGGAAGTTAAGAGAGAATCAAACCAGTTATTTTCAAACAAACACGGCAACTGTGAAGAGTTTCTGTTTGTAAGGATTCATACCCGGCACGTATCCTCTCTCATGCCTCATGCGCGCCACCATCTCTGGGATGGCCTGCTGGTGTCCGGCTTTAGCCAGACTGTAGATGATCTGCATGATGTCTCTGTCCATCAGAAAGCACTCTTCGCTCTCTGCTTCCTCCATCGTCTGATGAAGAGAGATGAGCGAAAGTTTGATAATGATGAATCATCATCTTCATCATCTTTGTTTTAAACATCCTGAACAAACACACAAACCTTCTTCAGATTGTCTATGTCTCCGTTCTCAGCGTAGGCGCAGATCAGCGACACATATGTGTCGGGACCCGGAGGGATTCCTGCTCCTCTCATCACAGTCAGGATATTCTTCGCACTCTCCATGTCGCTGCACAGAAACAAAAATAACAGCTTGTTTAAAATCTATTTAGTCACATCCAACACTCATTATGTGTCATTATATTAAAGAGCAGCGAGTCTCACCCTGCACGAGCGTGACCCGTCACCATCGAGTTGAACACAGCCTCAGTGATCGGTACATTTTCACTCTTCATGAAGCCCAGGATGGTGCTGAGGAAACAATCAGAGACAGCTGAGATTAATTAGAGATTAAATTCAGTCTAAAACCTTTTCTGTGAGATCATAGTTAATTCAGTTGATGCTTGAGCCAAAGTGATGTCCTGAAACTCCTGATATATGAATGTGATACCACTGTGACTTTGACCCTAAATCTTTCATCAATCCGTCTCTAAGTAAATGTTTGTGTAAACTTCACATTCAAAGAGCCACAAACATATTCACAGACCTTTTCCTCCATCATCTACTGGTCTCTACTGAGTCTCTAGTGTCTCCACTTGCTAGTTCCTGGTTCCAGCTACTGTTTTAGTTCCTACTCTGTGGAGGAACCAATGGAGCTGAGTCGATACTAAAACGTGACGTGAACAGACGCCGGCCACTGATTGGTCAGAGGGAGTGTCTTCACAAGCTGCCACCAGACGCCAGTTGAGTTGAGAGAGCGTCAACAAAATAATCAAGCTCCATTTTTAAACAGGACAAGAGTGATAGCCATCGTCGTAGCTACCTGGTCGTAAGCTAACCCAGCAACAAGTACAGCATCTCCTTGTGTCGCATCTGTTTCGACCCTATTCACCATATTTACATCTCAAGGAGGAAGCAAATTAAAATGGAAACTGTAGTGGAAAAGAGACATTAGTGAGGTCACAGTGACCTATGACCTCCCAAATATATAATCATTTCATCTTTGCTCATTTCGTTCTTCAGATATCACTTCCACTAAAATGAGATGAACAACCAAACAACCTGAAAACGTAATTAAAGATTAATGCTGTTATATCAACAGAACATTTTCTCACCTCGCTCCCTCGATGTTTCCGTCTTCACAATAGGCTGCGATCAGCCTCTGGTAGGTAACCTGGAAAAAACCACACATTATCAAACATGCAGGAAAACTTTTAGCATCACAGAACAAGAGTTTGGGATCTAAAGGTAAACGTGCATAAATATAATCATCTCGAGTGTTTATATATTTTCATAGAGACGTATCTGTTTACTCACTCTGTTTGGTTGAATGTTCGCTGCCTCCATCTTTGCCAGAAAGTCAGTGGGAGAGAACTTGAACTCATTCTGCAGGTAAACTTTCAGCAGCGCGTTGTAGTGACTGACATCAAACTGAACGCCTGGTGGAGACGACGTGTAAATACACAACATCAGTGAATGTGTCACAAAGCTGCAAAAAATAAAACGGATAAATTCAGCATAAATCTGTTCAACTCATCTCACCAAGTTTCTGCAGCTTCTCCCACACACAGTGAGCCAACACTGTTCGTTCCTCCAGAGAAATCTCAGGCAGCAGAGACCCACAGCTTCTCAGCAGCAACAAAGCCTGATTCCCGCTGGAATAACCTGCACACAGACGACAATGACGGATGAAGACGAGAGTAAATAATCACAGTTAACAACCTGCTCGTCGTCCTGTGTTACTTACCTGATTCGCAGATGATGTTAAAGATGCCGAGCAGCATTGATTTAGTGACGCGACCGGTTCTTCTCACTGAAGTATCCAGCTTTGTCAGAGCCCAGTCGAACTGCTCCACCTGTTTAGATCGATCTGTGACGCTGATGTTGTCCCTCTTCTCTGTGGCGATGGCGAAACGACGGGCGCATCCCACCGCGTACGGCCACGCTCGACTGTGGAGGAGGATAATACGATGGGTCAGAAAAAATAAAATGAGAATTAAAATACTAATTGATCCAAGATGGAACCTGTTTTGTAACAACTGCTCCTGCCAAGAGCAGAAATATATTTACAGTCTCTGTGATGTTTAAAAATATAAATAATGTTTTTATAACTCATCAAGGTCACGATGCTGATGTGATGTTTAATGTGTTGATTCAAGTTTAATGTCATTTTGAAGGATGAGGTCTGTGATGTGATGCTGCTTAAACAGGAAGATATTTCTGTTATTCAATTATTTAACCAAATAATAATAAATATGGTGGACAAAATAATAGAAACACCTGTCATTGTTGAATTACGATCTATAGATCAAAGAGACTAATTAACGTCTTTCTAGAACAGTTTCAACTTTAACTGATGATTAAAACTGCTACTATTTATTGTATTACTGAACAGCTCTGGGTGCTTTAACATCCTGTAAGTCATTAGCTGTGACCTTGACAGAAACAAACCCAGTGAAACATGAACGTTTTCCATCATATTTAACATGACTTGAGGCCTGAAACACGCTGATGTAACTTCTTAATAAGACAATTACAATTATATCTGACAAGGACATTTACAGCAGCTGTAGCATGGAGGCTAACCCTCAATAATGGACCTAATGCTAAGAGTTAGCTGGCTAATAAAGCAAATATATAACAGACTCATGTATGTGAGGAAGATGCTGAGTTACAGTATCATCACACGCTGATTTAATGTGATAAACGATGAGTTAATTGGTAATAATGAGTGAAAATGTTGTTGCACAACATCAGATCATCACTTCAAGTCAAACAGCGGCCAAACTGTAGCTAGTTAACACGTGATGAACTAGATATAACACGCTGCTACATGTGTCAACACATTTCATTTAATCTCACAGGTTAAATTCAGATTAATAGACGCGTATTTCTAACTGTCATTGAACCTCAATGACATGTCTGTTTCACGTGGGGGCTCCGCTAGCTGCGTTAGCTAACAGGCTAAAGCGTTTTACCTGCTGGACGCATTTTCCAACGTTGAACTAAGGAGCTGTAAACAAGTTCCGGTTCTTCCTCCACCGAGAGCCCCGCTGTACAACCGACCGAGCGGCGGCCCGGTTCTCTTGGTCCCTGTGACCTGAAGGAGGCCCGAAGGCGAAAACTTAAGAAACCGGACTGATCTCAAGAGCGCAGCCATCTTTGATGTCGCAGCGTGTGGAAGGGCAACCGCACCACTTGACCGCTCACAGGAAGTATCGCGAGAATTCCGAGCCAGTGTGAGAGTTTGATCATGACTCATGTAAAAATTAGTTTACAATTATATACTTATTATATATGTAAAAATAAATAAAACGTTACTAACAGAAGAGATGTTTTTTTTTTTTTTTTTATTTAAATTTAAAATTAAATTGCTTTTATATATTTTAAAAATAAACAAGTATTCAAATAAAAATAAATTAAAATAGATATTTTCTCACCTTTTTCCTTTTATAACATATATAATAAATATATTCAAATAAAAACGTAACTAATATGTATACATATAATGTATATAATACGTAACTAATATTGACTGTTTAGTGTGTAAAATGTAGAAATAAACAAACTAAATTACCTATTTTATCATTATTTTATCATTATTTTATTATCTGAATGAAAACAGACTGAGAGTTGTGGTTAAAAGCTCCAAGAAATATTAAAATTGTCAAATTATTAAATTATCGTTAATAAATTATGGTCTGATGAGTCTCACACATTCATATTATTCAACCAAACAATAAAACTTTATTTTGTTTAACTTCTTTCAGAACAAAACATACAACATAGAACAAACATAAAACAAAGACACTAACAGAGATAATAAACTGATGGTAAAACCACCTACATTAACTTTCTGACCACACAGAAAATGTATCAACATTTATTTGTTGAAGTTCTAACTCGTTGAACATAATCAGCTCAGTTCTTCAACCATCTTACTTTTCTTTCTCCTCTTTTCTTTCTTCAAGTTCTCCTCTACTAACGTCTTTGTTTTCTCCATGTTGTTCCTGACACACTCTCGTTTACCGTGTTCGTTCCACAGTTCAACAGCGAGTCTCTGAATCTGTTGTTTATTGTCCAACACCCAAGCTTGAAAGAATTCACATTTCTTGCTCGCCAGGAAATATTTCTGCCTCCTCGCCCCTTCCTCTCCGTCTTTAGACAGCGCCGCTCGGGCCTTGGACAGAACCGAGCGTAGCTGACTCAAAGCTGCCAGACAGTATCCTGTCGCATCTGTTGTGTCTCTGCCGGTTATGATGTGAGCCACGGCTTCCACCGCTCTGGACGGAGCCAGAGGATCCTCCTTATCGAGGAATCCAACGCTTGATACGAGAGTTTCTCCACAGTCTAAAGCCTCTTGGACGGAGCTGAACACTCTGCTTGAGTTCAGTGATTCTGACAGAGAAAGAATCATGTCACAAAAGTCAAACATCAGCGAATCTGTGTCTCCATTCAACAGACACAGAGTGAAGCTGTAGCCATAAAGTGCATTGACTAAACCATAACATATCAGAGGAGATGGGTTTGAACATAAAGAACTGAGCTTTGGGATTTTTGCAGAAATCGAAGGGACGGTGGGAACTGTTGAACTTTCTTTTCCCTCATTTGTGTTTCTTCCTTTAATCTTTTTCAGCTTTGTTGCCTTTTTGTCGTGTTTATAATGAACCACTTCTTGTGAAGTCTTGACTTTATCATCAACATCCTGTTCAGACACCGTTGTTGAATTTTCTCCGTCCAGGTTGCTCATTTCCTCCACCAGCGCTCTCCCTCCCTCCTCGTGCTCTTCCCACCACGGTTTCCACAAAGAAATCAGTTCCCCAACATCTCCACGCTTCACTTGGTCAATAAACATCTCTTTCTCTTTGGTGCTGAGAATTTCCCACAGCTCTTCCTCTGACAGTTTGTCAACATCCAACCCAGCGAGTCGATCGGCCAAGTCCAGCTCCTCTCCTGCGCTTTCAGCTCCCTCATCCATGTCTCCAGGCAGCAGCTCCTCACCTCCAATTTCCTCCAGTTTTCTCAGAATCACTTCAATCTCTGTTGTGTTCTCTTCTCCAGACTGTTGCAGCTCTGCTAACCTGGACAGCAGCTCCACAACCTGCACTTTCTCTGCTGTGTCTTCTTCTCCTTCCTCTACATCACATGACACGACACCAGCTTCCTTTAACAAACTCTCCATCCCTCCGTCTGTCCTTTCTGCTTTTTGTCTGAGTCCAACAAGAATCTCCTGCATTTTCTTTCTCCCTTCATCTTCTGTTTTCCCCATTTCCTTCAGCTCCTGGAGAACAGACTCTTTATAAAACTCCTCAGAGCAAACAGAGTGATCAGGGCTGCGGTAGCAAGTCAAGCTGCAGTAGTGGACGTTACACCGTGGACACGTGTAGCAGGAGGGTTTACATTTACACAACGTGCAGACCACGTTCCTCCCGGTGTTACTACGACCCTCTGCTCCGTCTTCTTCTTCTTGTCCTTTAGCTGGTGAGAGAAACTCCTCGTGTGCGCTGGCAGCTCCTCTAGATGGAAGCAGGATCCCGTCTCTGGTCACCGTCTCAGGCTCGGCGTCGGTCCACTCCTCCTTTGGACCGATGTCTGTCAGGAGACTCCTCACAGACGCAGGAAGTCTCCGTCTGATTAATGGATTCATCAGCAGCTTAACTGGATCCTCAACAAGAAAAAACCTAGAAACTGAACAAATAGTAGATTTATTAAGTAGGATGAAGTGTCTGCTGTTTGTTATTTATTGTCAAACTTGCACCACATCAACACAGAGAAGCCAGTTTAAGATCCAGTAAAGGTTTGTTGTAATCGTCTTATTTTATTTATAAAAACATAAAAATGACACGTTTTCAAAGCCCACTTCATCTACATTTCTGTAAATCTGTTTTTACATTAAACACAGAAAGTTTCATGTTTTTTTAAAGTCAGGTCTCAGGTTTGTGATCAATATATTTTGTTTTTTCTAACGTTATATCAAAACAACGTGTCTTTTAATCAGCGTCACGATCGCAAATCGATTTAGATTTTCATCAAAATCAAAAAAAAAAAACAAAAAAAAAACAAACTTCAGATCAATTCAAGAGATAAAACCGATCGATACTGTTAAATTTACATCTTTAAAAACAAAGTCACTTACTACATGTGAAGTTTCACCAACGTTTCACGTTTGTTGTCGCAGTGGAGCTGACATGTCGCGGTTTGATTACGTCACGCTGACGTAGTTTCCGGGTTCGAAGCGGGGCGCGGCCGATGCGGAAGTGATTTACATAAACCTGTATTCTATAGAGATCCCAGCAGGGGGCGATAATGATGTTACATAAACTAAATAAATACGCGGGAAAATTAGCCAACGTCCCACTGATTTATCACAATATTATACGTTTTTTTGGTCTCATGCGTCATTTGATAGAATATGATCGATTAATATTTTTAATTACACGATAAATAAACGTTTAATCTGGAGCGTTGAATGGTTAAAGATATTTTATTTAAATTTCGTCTTAAACATTTTTACAGTTAACAAATCTACTGTTAATCTACAGACACCAGCCGAGAACTTCCATTGTATATTTTTAGTCTGTTAGTGATAATTTTATCTATCTATCTATCTATCTATCTATCTATCTATCTATCTATCTATCTATCCATATATATATATATATATATATATATATATCTAAAATGGTTTGTTTAGTTTTCAGCTGTGTCTCGTGTTTAATTAATTCCGTGGTCATTTCTGACGTTGCTCCATGGACGTGGATAGTTCAGGGTATTTATTCAGGAATATACCAGGAATGAAAAGAAAAAACGGTTACCGCCCAAACCTACTGACTATTTAACCCTAATTCACACCAGCTAATGTCTTGTCTTGATTATATAGTGAATCCACAACCAGTCCATGTCAGCGCTGTTAGTGAACTGCTCTAAACACTTCAGTTCAATCATATTATATGATTCTGCAAAATAAATGATAGGTTATATTTATGCTAGCGGCTGCTAACTTAATGCTAGCGTTGTCCAAATACACATGAAACAGAGAAGTAATGTCAGATTATATCGTTGTGTTGTTGTTTTTCTGCTTCGTGTTCTTGATGCAACATGTGAGTTGTTGAAAACCGTCGTTGTCGTTGTCTCACGAGACAAATCCAGTGGGCGGAGTCAAACAGGTGAGCTCATGAATATTAATGAGCTCGGTCAGTTCAACGTATTTTTCATGTCACCTTTAAGACGACGTGTCTGAAGCTTTAGTGAGTTTACAGATTAAAAACACACAAATATGATTAATACTTTTATGTGAAACATTTTTACAGCTTCAAACACACAAATCTCTAGAAATAATTAAATTATCTCCTTTTTCCTGCTACAATATTAAAATGTCTCAGTACTTTTGGTTGAAATCATCTGGTTATTTCCAACTTTCATGTTAAACTGATTTATTTTAGACATTTTCCTTCTGTGAAAACTCGATATAAGAAAAGATTCAGCAGCTTATGTTTCAATTTAAATCCAGGAAATAAAAAATGTGAAATGTATAAAAACAGAAAATGAAGCAATTAAATTTAATTCTTTATTAATTTGGACTCGAACCATGTCAGAAAATATTTATCAGTTTTGTTGCACCAGTGCAAAAACAGACATATTATATCATCTTAAATCTGTGACAACAAAAACAAGTATGAGCTGTTTTTTATTTTATTTTATCTGAGAGACTGAATCATTTACTGACAAACACTTTGTCAATGTTCAGCTTATAACTTTACATATACAAAAAAAAAAAAGTTCAAGCTGCAGATGTTTATCTGTTAATCATTCACCAAGACACAGAAGAAGAGAAACAACATTTAACTTCAGTGTTAGTGCAGTGCTCTGCTGCCACCCAGCAGCAGACAGAGGTACTGCAACACACAACTAATATTTGACTGATTAATCTCATGTTTTTTATTCTTTTGTATGAATTATTTCACAGATTAAATTATCATCAGACTTTTAATCCCCCTGAATTAAACACCAGTGTCTAAACAGTCGACGAGCTCCTGAAGTTGGTCCAGATGTTCTCACCAGTCCTGACCCGACTTCTGTTTGATGAATTTTAGAGACAAATAATAAAGACCCATGAAACTGAGACAAACAGCCAAGAGGACCAGATAACAGGAGAACAGAGGATACTGGTTCATGTTCAAGACCTCGACCACCTGGAAGATAAAAGGTCACAAGGTCAACGTGTTACATTTAGTTCCATTTAGTTACATTGTGTCTTTGTGTGACTCACGTGAATTCCGTCAACGTTGAACGTGAAGTTCCCGATGCTCACTGGATATTTGTTTCCTCTGAACTGAATCTGCAACATCCCCTCGAAGCCCCAACGCATGAAGGAGATGTGAGAGAACCAGGAAGCCACTGACGAGTTTGAAAACAAAAACAGGTGTTAACATCTTTAATCATCTAATCAACTAACGACGATCGACCCTCTGTCTCCTCACCGAGCCACATGTTCTCTAAGCTGATGACGAAGCCTCCGGTCAGGTAGAAGACGGTGAACAGAGCATTTCCCATGAAGGCCGATGTCTGCAGCGTCGGCAGAGCAGCGGCGACAAACAGAGCCATGGACCTGCTGCAGTAAACCATCAACCACACCAGCAGGAAGTTCAACAGGAAACGACCCGGATCAGCGTTAAGGCCGGCGAGCCAGTAGATGGGAAGACCGTAGACGAGGGTGAACACACAGTGCTCCGGTAGCTCACCCAGGATCTGCTCACACACACACACACACACACACACACACACACAGAAAGAAGAACAACACACCCTCTGTCAGTGTTTATTATACATGACAGGAGCGTAGGTGACGGTGGAGCGACGCTGACCCCTGCTGGTTCACCTTAGCAAAGAAGTAAGAGGTGACAGAGTACATCCCGTCCTCCAGCTCATGGTACAACATGGCTCGCTCTGTGTGACCTGCACAAAAACACAGGAAATAAGTCTTTAAATTAGTCTTTATAAATAAAACATACAGATTTATTAACAACAAATAGTTAAAGTAAAAATTTTAAATAGTTATTTATCCTGGTTATGCTACAGTTTTTACATTTTACAACTTTAATTGTCAGTTGACCTTGAATCTATCAATCATCTATCTATGTGTCTGTCTGTCTGTCTGTCTGTCTGTCTGTCTACTGATCTATTTAATTAAATCTTCTCTCATTTCTCACATTTAGCTATGACGTCCAGCACCACAGCGAACGGCGTCAGAGCTCCGATCATGTAGAGCAGAGCCACCGTGTCCTGGATGGAGAGACGAGTTTCTCCTGCTCCGTAGTAAAGACAACCAACCAGCAGAGACATGAGCAGCGCCTCCAGACCGTGGACCAGTAAAGTCACCAGGTCTCTGTAGTCGTTGTACATGTGACGCCTGAAAGACGACGAAGAAGAAGATGATGAGGAGGAGGAGGAGTTCACGTGTTTGAGTCATCAGAGCGTGAAAACACACGTCTGTGTTTGTACCTGATGAGGATGGTGAACTGATGGAGTCTTCCAGGAAGTTTGTTTCTCTCGTTGGAGATGGTGACGACTTCTTCTGATCGGCCGCTCTGCTGCTGAGAGCTGCAGGAAACACCAGTTTCACTTTAACTTTTATTTTAGATAAATTTATACCGAGTTGACTTGTTATGAGTCACGAGGAAGAAGTAGAAGAGTTTCTACCTTTCGGTTTGTGTTGCTGCCGTGTTGTTTCCTGCAGGTTTCCACATGTGATCGTCAGTGTCTCTGACCTTTTCCATGAAATGTTCAGCCAGAACTCTGGATCGTTCCAAACACTCGGCTTCTCTCTCTGGGCTGCGTCGGTCAACGCTGATCAGATCAACTGGAAACGCAAAGAAAAGGTCACGTTAGTGTTTAAAGCTACTTTTTTTTAGAAACTTTCTCTCAGATTTCTTCACAGAAACTCACCGTAGAAGTCGGAGGGGTTACAGTACCGAGGGCAGGGGTATCCCAGCGCCGTGAAGTAAGGCACCATGTCCCGAGCGGCGCCGCAGTAAACGGCCGAACCCGACGACAGCAGCACAACGAGGTCGAAGAGCTGGAAGATGTCTGACCGCGGCTGGTGGACGGACAGAAGGACGAGGCGGTTCCCTCGGGCCAGACGGGACAACGTGATCACCAGGTTATGAGCCGTGAAACTGTCCAGACCCGACGTCGGCTCGTCCAGGATCAAAATACCTGAGAGGAGAAGAGATGTGAAGCAGCCAGAGGTCATGACATCACGTTTATGATCGATGACATCATGGTGTGGACGTTTCCTGTCTCACCAGGGTTCCAGAGGAGTTGGACGGCGATACTGACTCTCCTCCTCTCTCCTCCTGAAACTCCTCTCACGTAGTCGTTTCCAACTCGAGTGTGAGCGCACTGACGCAGCCGCAGCTCTGCGATGACATCATCCACCTGAGACGGGAAACGACACCTGGTGAATGTTTATGTCACAAGATGAACAGTCTCATTAAAACACTGTAACACTCTGAGTTTGCTTTGTTTTACCCTCTGGTCCCTCTGAGCCTGAGTGAAATGGGTCGGGAGTCTGAGTTTGGCGACGAATGCGAGCGTCTCTCTGACGGTGAGATGAGGCAGCAGACGATCGTCCTGACGAACGTGAGCGATGCTTTTCTTCACCAGCTGTGGCGTGTTGGGTTTCCCGTTGATCAGGATTTGACCCGACTTCATGATGCCACCTTCGTCGCGACACGTTATGATGTCGAGCAGCGACGTTTTACCACAACCTGAGAGAAGATATGAAACGTTAAGACGCACAGACACTTTGAGCTGCTGTAACATTGGTACATCTGATGGTTTAGGATGAAAAAAGGACATTTTTGGATTTGATAATATTTAAAAGTAGCAGATTTTGTCCTTCAGTTTATGAATATTGAGGGAAAACCGAGATGATAAAGATTTTTATTGTTTCTGTGATGTTTTACATAATATCTCTAATTAAAATTATACAAATTAAAACAATTTAAAAAGTATAAAATAATATAATTAATTATATAAAATAATAAAATTTAAATAAACAATAAATAATTATATAATATTAACAATAATAAAAAAAAACCATTAATCTAATAATAAATAAAAAAGGGTCTTTAATTAAAGTAAAATCCAGGTTTATCCATATCTGTGATTAATGATTTATTTATATTAATATTTTATATCAGATATTTGTACTTTACTTTTATTCTTTGTTATTTACAAGACTTTCTTTCCATGTATCTACCTACTTTTATTAAATAAATGAACGTATATTAATTAGTCAACAACTTACTGATTTTTTGTAAATATTAAAAATATTTAAAATTTCTAAAAATGTATGTAAATTGAGTTTATCCTTTATTCTTACCTCGTTAATTAATCATAGCATTTAATATTATTTTTTCCTCTGTGATATTGTCACATTTAATGATGAGAGCTGCATGAATCTGTTTAATAAATTGACCTTGACAACAGAGAAGATCAGTGGAACAAATGACATCACCTCTAACTGACTGATTAAACCAGAGATGATTAATGATTAGAAGCAGATCAGAGTTCACATCATCTGTAAACTGAGTGACCTGAGCTGCCGATGACAGCGAGCATCTGTCCGCTACGAACTCTCAGACTCAGTTTGTCGATCGCCGTCTGCTTGTTTCCATTAATCTCCCACGGCAGCTTGAACTCTGACAACCTCTCGTACCACGGGATCTGAGCCGCCGTGTCGACCTGGAAACATACACATGACCAGAGTCAGACCCTGAACACACACACACACACACACACACGACGAGGTGAAAGCAGTTTCAAACTAAAGACAACTGACCTCATATTGGAGGTTGTTGACCTCCAGCTCGTTGCACCCGCCGCTGTAGGTGAAGTAGAGGCTGCTGTCTTCTTCAGACGAGAACAAGTCTGTGTCCTGATGCTGTTGAACAGAAACAAACATGTTCATTAACTTCACACACACACACACACACACACACACACTGATGGTTCAAACAGACCAGTCTGTCACTGGACTCTGCAGCGATCAGTAGTTAAACACTCTGTAATCCTCTGGTAAGTGTTGCTCTCAGTTTCATGCACTTCAGCTGATGTTGCTGCTAAATAAACTTTATATTTTTATATTTTTCATTATTACCAGTAACTCTTTAAAGATCCAGTAGAGTATAGTTAGTCAGCTACTTCCCCCGTCTTTGTTCTCACAGTCACTTTCCTAGAGATCTCAGTTGTTGGTTTAACCTTTATCCAAAATCCAAACCTTTATCAAACCTTAATTCATGTCTTCACCTTCATTGTGTGTGTGTGTGTGTGTGTGTGTGTGTGTGTGCCTGTGTGTGCGTGTTAAAACTTGCTCTGTGTGTTTGTTCGTTTTGGCTGAAACCTTCGAGTCCAAAGTCCGTTTGACCTTAATAAGATGATTGTGTAATCACTGAATCTGTGTAATAAAATACAGTGAACGTGGAGTTAATCAGTATCAATTTAATCAATATCACCATCGATATCAGACTGATTTCTCTGTTGATGTTCATCTAAGTGTTTGAACCAGATAATGAAATTAGTCCTCATTGTTTTTTTATAATATTGATTATAAATATTATATCATGTCTAATTTATCTACTGAAAATTAAGATCTGATCTAAGGTCAGATTCAGGAATCACTTGTCAAATTAATGATAAATTTGTGAGTTAAAGTGAGTTTATTCAAGACAAAATGAAGATGCAAAATAAATTATCTAATATAATAATAATATCAAATAAAGTTAATAAATTAACTGTATGTTTTCAAGAAATATAAATTAAATTTATCAGGGTTTGTTGCTACTTTTTCACATAATAAATAAATTGATTAATGCACAATTAATGAAATTAGGAATCAATGGATGAAGAAACTTTACACATGTGTTTGATTGAAGTTAAATAAATAAATCTGTAAATTATCATCAGAGGAGTTGAAATATAAACGACTTTTATCAGGATTTATCACGACTACGACACACTAACAATCCTACTTAATAAATGATCAGTTTTATGTTCGATCAATAAACTTACAGACGTGTTTGACTGAATTTAAATAAACGTCTTTAAAACGTTGACGTGTTTTAACTTTGATGATCATAGATGATGAATCCGACCTGTGAGTTTCTTGTATAATTGTCTGTGTCCATGATGATGATGATGATGATGATGATGATGATGATGATGATGATGATGATGATGATGATGATGATGATGATGATGATGATGATGTCAGGTTCTGGTTGATGTTTGCAGGGTCACGAGGTCAACGTCCCTGTTTTCCTCTCTCCTGTTCGTTTCTCTCGAGGTTTTGATGTTTTCAGCGTCTCTTCTTTCAGTCCAGCTGAAAGTCTCGTCTCAGCTCACGAACCGTCTCCGTCTCTGTCTCCGTCTCAGACTGTCCAGGTTCATGCCATGTCAGCTCCTCATCTGCTCTGTCCTGAGGTGAACATGAGACTGACGTCCCGTCGATCTGCTCAACGTGTGTGTGTGTGTGTTTTTTGTCTTTATACAACTGCAGATCAAAGTTCTCTAAGATAACGCAGCGTTTGGTGTGTGTTTATGGTCCCTGCAGCTCTGAGAGCGAACGGGTGCAGAGAAATAACTTTTAGAGCTTTAGAGTTTGAAGTGGAAAGACTCGGTACAGCTGAGGTTTGTGGAGCAGCAGCAGCAGCAGGAGGACGAAGAGGACGAAGAGGAAGGAAACATCGGCTGCAGACATGAACAGATTTTACTCGATGGAGCCGACGGAGCCGGAGAACGGGACCAAAGTTAAAGAGTCGTTCAAGTTTGTGTCTGAGGTGAAGAGAGACGTGAGGAGAGACGATGGAGACGAGCGATCGGAGCCGACGTGTTGTCTGAGCGTCAGCAGCATCTCGTACACAGTCAGGTCATCAGATACAAGCTTATGTTGTTAATGAAACAGGAGATTAAATGAGTGTTTAAATGTAGGAAACGTCTGTGATTGTTAATTATAATGATGAAACGTGTGTGTGTGTTGCAGTGAGCGTGTGGGTCCCTGGTGGGATTTACCTTCCTACAAGAAACGATGGACTCGTCAGATCCTCAACGACGTCTCCTTCCACATAGAGAGCGGACAGATTATGGGAATTCTGGGAAATTCAGGTTAGAAGTCAGATATTCATACAAACATCTGTTAAATAGTGATGTAAACTGATGATTATACACTATGTTCTGGCCTTTATAATGACTTTAATGATTTATTTGTGTGTTAAAATAAAAAGGCTCAGGGAAGACGACGTTGTTAGACGCCATCTCAGGGAGGATTGGAAACTGTGGCACGTTGTTGGGGGAAGTTTATATAAACGGGAGGAAACTGAAGAGAGAAGAGTATCAGGACTGTTTCTCTTACGTGTTGCAGGTAAAAAACAATCGGTTGAATTATTAAAATCTTCATCTGTCGACGTTTCACAGCTGATACTAAGACACACACGTGAGCTACATGAAGACAAACTCAACATTTGAACAGAAAACTCCTTCAACCTTTCTCTGCTTCTGCATGAAATTAACTTCAAACCCTGATATTCTCCTCATACTCTTAATCTCTCAATGAGAGCTGCTGGAGTGAATCCAAAGCCTGAATTAAAAACATGGACTTTAAGCTCGACTTGCTTCATTTCAAATCATCTCCTTCTTCCTGCTGATAGCGACGCCCTCCTCCTCCTCCTCTCTAAGCCTCGTCATTAACTCTCTCTGCTAAGCTGGAGATGAGGAGCTGATGTGAGCGTCTGATATTAAAGTCATTCAGATGAGACTGAGGAGGTGGAGTGTGTTAATTGATGGAGGTTTAGTGGGTCCAGTCACATGTGAAGTGGTCTTCAAAACACGTTGTTATAATGAATTTTAAATAAATATAAGAAACCAACAACATATTTCTCGTGTTTCTTCTCGTTTGTCCGTCAGAGCGATAACCTGCTGAGTTATCTGACGGTGGAGGAGACGCTGACGTACACGGCTCAACTCGCTCTGAGGAAACACTCGGCCGACGCCATCAAGAAGAAGGTGACGTCTTAGAGCAACATTAGAGCTAAAGGATGCATCCAACCTGAATTTATGAGATCAACTTTTACAGCTAATATTTGTCAGGAGTTTGTAGTCGAGTCCAAAGTAACTTGTGTTTCTTTCTGTAGCTGCAGTGAAGTTGTAGTTCAAGCTGTTTTCAGTTGACTTTTCCTGACCTTTGACCTCTGACCTTTGACCTTTGACCTCTGGCCTGTGCAGGTGCTGGGGGTGATGTCTGAGCTGAGCCTGACTCACGTGGCCCACAGTGTTATCGGAGGTCGTGTTTTCCCGGGGATCTCCGGCGGCGAGAGGAGGAGAGTCTCCATCGCCAGTCAGTTACTTCAGGACCCGAGTGAGTCAGAACAATTTATCTGTTGATCAACGACGGAAAATACGAGATGAGGACATGAGGTTAAAAGTCTTTAAAGAATGAAGATGAGGAGAAGTAGTTGATAAACTGAGACACAAGAGATAAGGAAATGATTGTATATAACACGTGACATTTATATTTATATAAAAAGTCCAAGAACAAAGTTCACCACAGGACCAGTTTTATTAAAGTCGTCGGTAAAAGTGAAGTGATCTAATGAGAAGAAGTGGACGGAGGAAGAGATGGAGACGAGTAATGAAAGAACGAGTTATCAAACCATGTCGAGTGTGTCGGTTCATCCCAGGTGTCGTTTATCAGGTGAAACGTTCCTCCAGGGAAACGACGAGTCTCAGTCCTCATTCAGGATTAAAAGAACTGTGGACACACACACACACACTCACTCAGAGTAATGAGGAGTTCCATTTACTGCTTGTCCAATCAACCAAGAAATGAATTAATCTCACAATTAAAGCATCTGCTAATTCCACTCCACTTTTATAAAGCAAAGGACCAATCTTTTAATTGTCCTAATTAGACTAATTAACTTAAAAAAACTCACTTATCTTTATGAGTTAACTTTGTTCCTCTGAGAGTCATGAATGTGTCACTTTATTAAAAAAAAAATAAAAGTTACAGAAAAGTTATTGTCCTGCTTTTATTTTTTGACGTTGGTTGATGTCGTTCTCAGGAGTGATCCTATTGGACGAGCCGACCACCGGCCTGGACAGCATGACGGCCAATCAGATCGTGGTGCTGCTGGCGGAGCTGGCCCGGAGGAACCGCGTCGTCATCGTCACCATCCACCAACCACGGTCGGAGCTGTTCAGGGTGAGATTTAGAGACGAGAGAGAAGAGAAAGATTCAAAGTTTGGTTTAAAGTTTATTGTCTGAGTGACTGACTGTGTGTAGAAGTAGAGACACTAGAGTGAAGTAGAGACACTAGAGTAGAAGTAGAGACACTAGAGTAGAAGTAGAGACACTAGAGTAGAAGTAGAGACACTAGAGTAGAAGTAGAGACACTAGAGTAGAATAAAATAACTTTGGTAGAAGTTCAAGTCGTCACTAGAATGATTCTCCAGTAAAAGTCTTAAAGTATCTAGTATTTACTGTACTTCAGTATGACAGTAATCTATAAGTAAATGTAGTTAAGTGTAGAAAGTAAAAGTACAAGTACATGTTAATAAAACAGAAGAATATTATGAAGTTTATCCAGCACTTTAAAACATGGAGCTACAACAATCTTCATAGACAATAAATGAGTCTGAACTAAAGAACTAAAGTTGTTCTTTTTTCACTAAATGTAAATGTGTGTTTATATTGATATTGTTGAAGTTTCTCCATCATCCACCTTTAAGATGGAGCCTCCATCAACCCTCAGACATGGTGTTGATGGTCTAAACAGTCACAGGTCGACTTAGAGTCAAAACACCACATTTACTGAGTCAAAGTGTCGTTAAGTTAAAATGTAGTGAAGTCAGAGTCACAGAGACACATTAACACTACTGTAGTAAAGAACAGATACTGAGGTAAACTAGTGAAGTATTAGTACTTTGTTACTATAAAACACTGGTTTCTCCTCCTCAGGTTTTCAACAGAATCGCCATAATGAGCCGTGGAGAGCTGGTGTTCTGTGGTCAACCAGAGGAGATGGTCGACTTCTTCAGTCAGTGTGGATACGAGTGTCCCGACTACTGCAACCCCTTTGACATCTACGGTAAAGTTCAGACTAAAACATGTCTAAGTGTGACGGTGTCTGTGTCCACTAACGAGATCAACCCGTGACTGTGATGTGAAACAGTCGACTTCACCTCAGTGGACACTCGCAGCAGTGAGAGAGAAGCGGCGACGTTCAGTCGAATGCACGAGATCACGTCGGCCTATCAGAGGTCGGCCATCTACCAGAGCATGCTGGGAAAACTGGAGCAGAGTCTGCAGCGGGAGGACAAACCGGCCATCCCCTTTAAGAGCAAAGAGTCACCGAGCGCGGCAGCGAAACTGGAAGTTCTGCTCAGGTTGGTTTTTAATTTTTATCATTTTAAAATGTTATTTTATATATTTCATTTGTTTCTATTTTAAAATATAATCAAAATATATTAATATAAATACATTATAAAATATATTAAAATGTATTATTTACTTATTCATCCATTTTGAATATATTTTTAATGTTTTAAAATTTAATTTCTAGAATTTTTTGTTTCTATTATTTTATTTTATATATTAATTTAAATATAAATGTATTATTTATTACTTTTTAATATATTTCCATTTTGCAGAGATGATCTGTTCATTTTTAATTTAAAATTATTATTTTTAATCTAAAAATTTCTCTAAAATCTAAAATTAATCTAATTTTTTTCAATTTTACTCACTCCACTGTTTTACTTTTTTACTTTAATTTTTACATTATCTTTTATTTTTAATTAAATTAAATTTTGTTTTTAAAAAATATTTTTAAATATTGATTTTTACTTTTTAATAGTTGGAGCAATTGTAACAAATTCAATTTCCCACTGGGATTAATAAAGTGCTTCTGATTCTGATGTTTAACATTATATTGTTCCTGAAATACTTCCTGCAGATGTTTCATCTGTGTGTGTGTGTGTGTGTGTGTGTGTGTGTCTCTGTGTGTGTGTGTGTGTGTGTGTGTGTGTGTGTGTGTGTGTATCTGTGTGTGTCTCGATGTGTGTGTGTATCTGTGTGTGTCTCTGTGTGTGTGTGTGTGTGTGTGTGTGTGTGTGTGTGTGTGTGTGTGTGTGTGTGTGTGTGTGTGTGTGTGTGTGTATGTGTGTGTGTGTGTGTGTGTGTGTGTGTGTGTGTGTGTGTGTATGTGTGTGTGTCTCTGTGTGTGTGTGTGTGTGTGTGTGTGTGTGTGTGTGTGTGTGTGTGTGTGTGTGTGTGTGTGTGTGTGTGTGTGTGTGTGTGTGTGTGTGTGTGTGTCTGTGTGTGTCTCTGTGTGTGTGTGTGTGTGTGTGTGTGTGTGTGTGTGTGTGTCTCTATGTGTGTGTGTGTGTGTGTATCTGTGTGTGTCTCTGTGTGTGTGTCTGTGTGTGTGTGTGTGTGTGTGTGTGTATCTGTGTGTGTCTCGATGTGTGTGTGTGTCTGTCTCTATGTGTGTGTGTGTGTGTGTCTGTGTGTGTGTGTGTGTGTGTGTGTCCAGACGAACAGTGAGGAACCTGTCCAGAGACCGGATGGGCGTCCTGATGCGTCTGTCCCAGAACCTGATCTACGGTTTGTTCGTGGCGTTCTTCGTGATGCGTTTGGACGACGACGTCACTAAAGGCGCCGTCCAGGATCGAATCGGGATCATCTACCAGAGCATCGGAGCGTCTCCTTACACCGGGATGCTCAACGCTGTGGCTCTCTGTGAGTTGTAACCAAGTAGAGCAGCAGGATGATGAAGAGGTGACGTCATAGTTCGTTCAGATGAGGTGATAAACTGTGAGGAGCCTGAAGTGTGTGAACATCACCTGAGTTTAAATGGTGCAGCTTCTTTATCTCCTCGATGTGAAGTCGTTTTTCTTTGTTCCAGGAGGTGAAAGGTGTCGTCAGTTTCAGAGTAAAACTGGAATAAAAATCTCTGTGGTTTACCTCGTTAAAACATTTCTGATATTTTCTTCGACAGTTTTTCTTCGACAGTTTTTCTCGTCTCAGAGTCAGAGTCAGGTTCATTGAACCATAGTGACCTTTTACCTACAGACCTATCGTCACCTAAACGTTTATCTGTATGTTCAACTCGGTCATGCTGGGTAATTATAGCAGCTGCTGTGACTTCAAGTGACCTCAAACACACATGAACTCTGTAGCCCTGAGTGTAGTTTCATTTCAGAAGAACATGGATCTCTGCTGTGAATCCTGTTCAATCATGTATAATAATAATTTTAGACATTTGTGATATTTATTTATGTTTAAACTTTAAAACTTGGATACAGTTTTACGAGTTTTTAGTCAAAATATAAGAAGGTTTAAATAAAGACGACGTATTTGAAGCTACATCATCACATGTGATGTCTTCTTCAGTTATCAGCTCAGACTAAAACCTCTTCAGGACTGTGTGTCACAGATACTGAGGATAAGAAAAGTGATAAAACAGGTAACTGAAAACACCTCATAAGCACCCAAACAGCCAGAGATAGTGAGGAGGATATATCACCGTGACCTTGAATCTCTGAGATAAAAACTGGAATGATACAGCCAGCAGGTTTAAAGAGGAGTGGAGGATCATAAAAATGATCTCGTTGGAACAAACTGAATCAGTGTTTTTAAAAATGATTCATTTATCCTGGTTTTTTAAAAGCTCCACGTGTTCTCACCTCTTGAATCTTGTTTTTCTTCAGTTCCTGCGTTACGAGCCATCGGTGACCAGGAGAGTCAGGACGGTTTGTACAGCAAACGACAAATGTTCTTGGCTTACATCTTCCACATCCTGCCCTTCAGCATCCTCAGTGTCATCATCTTCACCTCCTTCCTTTACTGGTTGGTAGTTCAGAGTTAAAGCTGAACGCTGAGGCTGCGTCGTAGATTAATCAGGGATCATCATGTTGTTGCTGTCGTCCTCAGGACCGTAGGGATGCATCCTGACAGCATTCGCTTCCTGTGTTTCACTGCTGTCGTCCTGGTTCCACATATTATAGGTGATTAATGTTTGTTATTCATATTATAGAACCACTCAGATACGTTCAGACGTTCAGTTCAGCTTCTAACCTCAATAAAAACATGTTTAATCGTATGTTCTCTGCTCCTCAGGCGAGTTGTTGACGGTGGTTTTATTGGGAGTCGTCCAGGACCCAAACATGGTCAACACTGGAGTGGCTCTGCTCAACATCGCAGGGATCATGGTTGGATCTGGTTTCCTGAGGTGAGAAACACAAACTCTCTCTGACTTTATGACTTTGACGATGTGTAAACAAACGTCTTTTCTTTCCTGTGAGCAGAAGCACTCAGCAGATGCCCGTCGTCTTCCAGTGGCTCAGCTACCTGACGTTTCAGAAGTACAGCTGCGAGCTGCTCATCGTCACCGAGTTTCACGGACTCGACTTTTCCTGCAGTGAGTTGGTTTTTTATTTAACTGAGGGAACATGTTGTTTGTCAAACCTGCTCTGAGACTGAGAATGAACCAAATTATAAAAAATTACATCTCAGGAAATAAACAGGGTTTAGAGAAGATTAGAAAGTGATTTTAAGGTTCGGGCTGGGTGTTCCTACTTTATCAGTTTAAACTTTTATATCACACTGACGCTCTCAGTGTGATATAAATGAACTTATAAAATAAGGGTTCAGAGTTCAAGGACACTTTGGAGGGAACTGCGGCAGCAGAGTGAACTCTTTCTTTGTGTTTTTTGAACAGACAGCTCCAAACGTTTACCAGGAACCTGCGTGGTGACTCACGGCAGTCAGATCATCGATGAGGGATACCCCGGCGCTCTGTCTCGATACACACTCGACTTCCTTCTCCTCTACTCTTTCCTTCCTGCTCTGCTGCTGCTGGGGATGATCACCTTCAAGATCAGAGACAAACTGGTACGTCACTAAAAAAACAGAAAAAACAAACAACTGCAGACTGAGGTTTAATAAAAGACCGCGGCTCCTGCTGAAACATCACCTGTATCCCTCCAACATTTAACAAACTAAATATTCTACAGTTCAGACCGATGATGCAAATACAAAGAACTTGTTTCTCAAAAAATCCCAGTTCAAGGTTCAAGCTGCAGCAGGATGTGTTTAGCTCTGGAGCAGCTAAACACATCAGCTGCTCCACGTTTTGTTTAAAACGTCTCATAAATCAGATTCAAGTTTATAGTTATAGTTGTTTATATAGTTTATACATACAGTTCAAATATTGTTATTAATGTTTTTGTACATTAGTGTTGGTTTGTAAATGACATTTAATTCAAACTGAAATAGAATATTCTTGTTAAAATGTTTCATGAATAAAAAACTGTAATAAAAAGTAAAATTTGTTTATTTTTTATTTTCTTTTTACAAAACGGTGGATCATTATTAGAATTTACAAGTTGTTTTAATGATGAAATATGTATGAAACAGTGAATAAATAAAAGTAACATGAACATTATGTGTGATGAGATGATTATTTTCTCAACTCTCCAGGTCCAGTTCTTTCCAGGATTTAGCTGCGTTTCTCTTGTACTGATCCAACTCCTGAGACACAGAAACAAACACGAATTATGAGAAAACACAGACACAGATCAACATGAGACATGAAGGGTTTTAAACGTTTAAAGGCCAAAGATTCAAACAGTTGACAGACTTTAAACATTAAACCGGGTTTAATCTTGATCCAGGTCAGGTGGATTTCTGCTGACTCTGCTCTTCAGGTTCACAATCAAAACAGAGGAAAACCTTGTTAACACTTATAAATGTGACCTCTGGCTTTAAAAGCAAAGTTCATGTTGTTAAATAATTTCAAATTAATGTGACGGTAAATAAGATATAAACTTGACTGAAGAATCTTATCTGACCACGATCAGTTTCCATAAACGATATCAGCCTCTTTTGTTCTCACATCAGTGTAAACAGACTTTATTCCGTCCACCTTTACCCTCCTTCTCCCACTGGTCGTCCACGTTAATTACACGAAGCGTCGTCCAATGACAGCGCAGGATGAGCAGCATCAGGTGACAGTCAGTGAGTTAACAACAGGTTACTGCAGGTCAAGTGCCAGAGTGGCAGCGTGGACGAGGAAGACGACTCATCTCTGAGTTTATGACCATAAATATTTCACAGTGACAGAGACGCTGAGGTAACTGGAGGACGTTAGGTTACTGTGGAGCATTGGTCTGGTTTAAAACAGGTGAGGTGCAGAGACACAGTGTGAACTTTTATTTAATTGACGATGAACGTCTGAATCCACTGTTATTTTTATATGTTTTAACTTCAACAGAAGGAAAAACTACTTTAAATTTCATGTTTAATGTTTGAAACGTTGCACTGAACTTTTATGAAATATAATTTTATTACATATTATTCTTCTTCATGTTTGTTAAAGGTCAAGGTCACAGAAATGATCAGTTATTAAACTGTCGACTCATTACAGTAGTACAGTCTGTCCACATCCACAGGTCAATGAGTGTGTGTGTGTGTGTGTGTGTGTCACCTGGTCTTTCTGAGCTCTCATAGCATCAATCTGAGGTTCGCTGTACTGAGGATCTTTAGCTGGATCCTTCAGTTCCCTCTGTTCACCGGTGCTCTGTAAAAAAACAAACAAATATTTTAAATATAAAATGTTTTAAATTAAAAATCAAAGACAGTCTGACTGTTCTGGTCCGACAGTTTTTTACCTCTTGAGGAAAAACACGTTCGTAAACTTTCTTCCAAAGATCCTTTGGGTTTCTGGCGTGAAGTGAAGTGATGTCAACGTCAGCAGCAGGAGGAGAACCTGAGTCATAACAGTGAGAGTTATCATGTTATAATATCTGTCAGTTATATAGGACGTATGTTTTTACACACACATCTCATTCTTAATCCAGAGGCTTTAATATAAAGTTGATCAACTCTTTTCTGCTGTAACAGCTTCAACTCTTCCAGGAAAACTTGCTACAAGGTTTAATTGTGTTTATGGGAATTTTGAGTAAGTTCAGACACTGATGTTGGATCAGATGGTCTCTGGTCTAATTCATCCCAGAGTTGATCCATCAGGTTGAGGTCAGGACTGTTCAGACCAGTCAAGTTCCTCCACGACAAACTGACTCGTCCGTGTCTTCATGGACATTTCTTTGTCTAACAGGGACCGAACCCAGACTGATCTATCTATCTATCTATCTATCTATCTCATTCCTCTCGACAGACTGTTCCTGAGCTCATCTTAAAGCCATGTGAAGTTTTTAAGTCTGTATCTACTGACTCTGCAGAAAGTTGTCGACTTGTGTATTTTATGTGGTTTACCACCTCGTGGCTGAGTTGCTGTTGTTCCAAATTACTTCCACTTTGTTATAATACCACTAACACTTGGCTGTTTAGAACGTACTGCACAGGTGGCGTCTGATCACGATACCTCAGCTCCTGAGAGACTCATCCTTTCATGAATGTTTGTAGAATCAGTCTGTGACCAGTGTTTGAGTTTATTCACCTGAGGTCATGGAAGTGACTAGAAAACCTGATTCAGTGAGTGAGTGTCTAGTTTCTGGTTTTTACACCAGCAGGTGGCGCTGTACTCACCTATCTGACTGAAGGAGTCAGAACCTGCAGGAACGATGAGCGGTTTGGTCGAATCACAGGAAACAGTTTTTCTGATCGTGACATTAAAATCAAACAATTAAAAAAAATACTATTGTAAAATCTTAAATAAATAAAATGTTAATAAAGTGTTTATTTATGTCTGAAAAAGTCAATAAAACTCCTCACCCTCTGTCTAAACCAAAAGCAAAGTGGGAGAAGAAACTCTTTGTTTTTGACATTAAACTCTCCGACTTGATGCTGCTGAACTGACGAGAGAAAGAAAAACCAGACGATTTAATATTAAATGTAAAATATAACATATATAATAAAAGCAGACTTACAATAAGAGAGGCAGCGTAGTAGTGAGCGATGAAACGCAGCGTTTTACTGACGACTTTCTTCTTTTCAGAGTCAAACTCCTGAAACATTCAAATATAAATGATACACAACTATCACAACAGGTTTATCAGCCTGTGAGGTTTGTAATGAGAAGTGGTGAAACGTGTTTTATTCATTCTAGTTTTTACCTGAAAGACGTCGTATTTGCTGCCGATGATGAGCAGAGGAACAGGAAACGGACTGATCAACTCTCTGTCCTGAAATGTGACAGTTAAACATGTGACAATATGTGAAGATTATAAAAAAAAAAACACAAAACATCATTAAAACTAAAGAGACATCATGTTATTGTGATGAACTGTGTTTTTACTGGATAATCTTTGGGTAAAACTCGAGAGGACGTCTGCTGTTTGGTTCCAGTCTTCGACTTCTCCGACTTCTGAACCTGTGAAAACATTTTCTCCAGCTGAGTTTGCGCCGCCTGCAGCAGCTTCTCCATGGTTCCCCACAGAGCGTTGGGTTTGGACAGATCCAGAACGAGGATGATGGACAGAGACCTGGAGAAAAGAAAAGAGGGTGAGTTCATGACATTGACCTGGAGTTAAATTGATGTTCAAGACGTGTGTGAATATTAAGGCTGAGCAGTGATTTTAGAATATTCAAATAGTCGTTAAATGATAAAACATGGAGTATGAGACTATCATCTTGTCTGAAAAAATGTACGTCCCCTTGTTTTTACTGGCGCCTTCTGCACAGCGTGTGTGAGATGAGCTAACGTTAAATTACTGCAGCCGTCAAAACAAAACGTTAGGTGTGGAAATATTTCAAAACAAACAAAACTGAGGTGCAGTATAAACTCTGAGAGGTGAAACTCTCCTGTCACAAGTGTACGACAACTACGCACAATAACTGAGAGCGAAGCACCCGGCGGAAGGCAGGAGTCAACATTTAGCTTGAGATAGATTGTAAACAGAAATAATCTGTGTTATAGGGAAGGTGTAGTTAATTATAACCTGTGTTCAACAGAGTTTAACGGTGTAACAGTTTACGTTCATTATGTTGTCAATACTAAGATATTTCAACAAGAAGCCAAATAAAAAGACAAAATTATGAAAATCGTTAACATATCTCTTCTCTTGAATCGGTCGATGAATGGTCGAATAGTTCCCTGTGATTAATTTTTCTTTTTTTGATTATATAAACGTAACCTACCTGATGCTGACAGGAGTGATGGGGATCTGGACCAGGTCTGATAACAACGTTCCTCCTCCCAGCTCCCAGATGTGGGCGATGTCTTTAGGCTAAAAGAGGAAAGTTACAGTGTGTCAGCGGCTCACACATGGTTTTTAATAATATTCTCAATGTTTTTATTTCTATTTCTATTTGCTCTTTCAGAATATCTTATCTATATCACAGAGATCATTATTATCATCAGCTATAATGTTTCCATACTGTGCTGTGTCCTCGAGCACGTCGACCAAACGTGTACTCCAGAGCCAGAGTCGGCTTCGATGGCTCGTCTCTGGTGGAGAAAAAACAAATAATATTATTGTGAAGCAACTTAATCAAACTAAAAACATAATTCACGTGTTTCAGGTGATATTTTCCACCATCATCTAAAGAAAAAAGTGAAAACTCTGCAGATAAACTGATATTTGAGGTTTAGATTATTTTTGTTGTTAATAACTTGAAGTGTCTGTTTAGTATCAGTCTGAATTAATGGTTCATTATGAGGTTAACACACACACACACACACACACACACACACACACACACACACACACACTCTCACTCACCTGTCCAAACACCTGTGGAGAATTGAAGTTTTACCCTAAAAAAAAAACAAAATGAGTTTATAACCCATAACTTATGTAGCTAATAAAAAATAAACTCTTGTGTTTCAGTCTGACTCGACTGTGACTCGACCATGAACCGTAAACTGACCCCAGACTTGCTCCCCATCAGGAACACCATCCTCTCTCGGACCGGGTCTCCTCCGTCCTCGTCGCCGCCTCCGGTGTCTCGTTGTCGGACTTCAGCAGCAGCGAGTTCCCATAACGTGTCGGAGCTGATAAAAACCGAAATAAACAACGATATGTTGCTCATATAAACATAAAGAAAACACGTGTTAATGTTTAAAATATATAAAAACAAACATATGAACCGGTTCTCACCTTATTTTCGGCATCACATTAAAGATTTTAACGACAAACTAAACGGAGCTAAACGGCTACAACCGCCGGAACACTTACAAGCGTTGCCAGAGTAACGGCGCCTTTTGATGATGTCATCATTGTTACTGCTTAACGGGCATTGTGGGAAATGTAGTTTATTTATTCAGGAAGACAATTAGTCATGAAAATAAAGCTTTTTAGGCCTCATAAAACGTTAATTATTAACACATTTCACTTTATGAGCTCTTACACTGTTCCATGATTATTATTAATTTGTTTTAATGTTATTTTTTAATAAATTAAACTAAAATAAACAATTTTATTCAATCTAAAACAGCAATTCTGCAACACAACTTTATCATTGTTTGTGTTATGCAGCTCTGAATTAATTCAAGTATTCATTGTTTAAATGAACGGTCATTAATTAAGTCTCTTTCAACTTCCTGACTGATTTTATTATTGTAGTTTCATATTTAAAGGCAAAAATCTGAAAGTTAAGTTGAGACCAGGAGGTTTTAAAGTTTTTGTAGTCATGTGTTTTATTTTGAGACTTTTAATCAGAAGTTGTCATAGTTTTACTTTGAACAATAATCTAAAACTGATACATTCTGGGAATATTTCTGTTTTTAATTAGAACAAAAAGAAATATTGTTTTTTAATGGCAGCAAAGCTCAGTTGAAACAAAAGATACTGACAGGCAGGAAGAACACATCCAAACATTTAAATACATTTAACAACATATTTTACATGAAATGACGTCATCCAGAGACGTTTTATATCAGAACAGATGAGATGTTCAGTTTCTTCACAACGACGACCTGAAGGACGTGACGTTGTTTTATATAAATCCTTTAAATAACAGACGGATGTTGATGGACGACAGAGTCTTTTTTATCATTGAAGAGAAGGATGAACCCACGTCGTCTGTCAGGACTTTCTCCTGGGTTGGTCACAATACGGCACATTTTCTAGCATCAAACTCTCTCTGGGTCGAAGCACTGTGACAGACAAAAGTAAGAAGAGGTTATGTTTCCTGATGATTTTATTTCATTTGGTACCAATAAAGTTTTAAAAATAAATGAAAGAGAAGAAAAATAAACTCATACACAGCTTGTTTTCACCAACATGCTCCATTTGTAAAACAGTTTCTCGAAGAACAATTTCCACATCTGAGCCCATTTTGATCATCTGGAAAACAAGAAGAGTTTGTGTTTGTTACATTTACTTCATTATAACCGAAACCCTCACTCGATTATATGAGAATATTAAACAATTTAATATCCTTACTTTACTTTGGCAGATTAGTGGTTAAAAAATGACAGTTTAGATACGTTTGGCTGACTGCCCCATTTACTTTCATTGTTAACTATTTGGTTGTGAAAACAAAAGACGGTCAAACTGGATATTACTTCAACCAACATAACATATCTGTTGAGGGGAGTTTGACTCGTATTCATGGTGAAATAGTCTCTGGTTCATGTTGCTCTGGACGTCACTTTAAACATGACAGGACTTTATGAACATCAGGAAGAAAATATAGTGATCATAATTACTTCTCAGTCGTTGATACTAGTTACTTTCATTACAGAGAAAGAGTAACTGCAGGTTAGAGATTTTAGCTAGTTTTTAGTTTTTTAACTGTTTCCTCAGTGGGAGGCAGGTTCTGGTTCTGGTTGCTGTGGTGCTGGCTCAGGGTCCAGCCTCCTTTAGGACTCGGTGGAGTCCAGACACCCACGTCACAACAGTGGTGTTTGGATCATTGTCCTGCCTGTGGTTGGGATGTGGCTCCCCGCTGGACGGCCGGGGTCCTGAGGCTGGAGCTCCCTGTGGTAGCGTTCCCTCTCTGGTTCTTCTGTTCCCAGCCACATTATTATTTGTTCTTATAATAACCCTGCATGTTTTAGTATTTGATAAGGATTGGGGGTGGAGGGGTAGGGCAGTGGGCGGCTGGGTGGGAGTGTTATACAAGTGCTGTATAAATAAAGTTTTGATTTGATTTGAGATGGAAACTTTACCTTCTGGATGTTTTCTTCTGATGTTTCATTTTTATTTTTCTTGAACTCCTCGTTGATCTTTAATCTCGCAGCTTACGGAGAAAAAACAAAATCACACATTTAATCCAACAGAACAACAGACCATTCATCAAATCCATCTGCTGTTTATTAATGTTGTCTGGTAAATAAAATCTTTAATATCTCACCTGCCAGTGCTCTGTCGTCGTTTTTAAATACAGACATCCGTGTTCGATGCAGCGATTTAAACACGTTCAGGACCTGGATTGATACAGATACTGGTTTATTATGGTGTAAAACAAACACTGATTAAACTGCTGCTAAATAATAACAATAATAATAAATTATCAATTTTACTCCACAGTTCAGTAACAGCCTCATGTTTTAAACAGAAAAGCTCTAACATTTCCCACAGTTTTGATTTATTCACATCATTTTCACATCTTAAATAACATAATGTCTGATAAAGTCTGATGTTTAAATCTGAACTGCTGCATGTCAACATGATGTCACATTGTTTTTGAACATTTTGCGCATTTATCAACTATTAACGATTTCCCGCCGTTTTAATTTTCTCTTAGCAGCAACATATAAGTGTATATATCTATAATAAATCACGTTAATTAATTTAAAACAGAAATACAGATGAAATAAAGTTGTTCTTGAGGATCCTCACCTTCAGACGAGTCCCCATCTTGACTTGTTTAACTCACTTCCGGGTGCGGCGGAAGCTTCCGGCGTTTCAACCAATCAGCGTAGATGGTAAATGACGTATGTTTGTAGTTCTTAAGCCGCCGGCGCTGTAGTTCGTCTCCATCTGCGCCAACATGGCTGACGAAACTGCCAAAGCGCAGGCGGCGAAGCCCGGAGGAGACACGATATTTGGTAAAATCATCCGTAAAGAAATTCCCGTGAACCTGCTTCATGAAGACGATCTGGTTTGTAACAATATTTATTACTTTTTAACACGTTTAAATCAAAAAATCACATTTTAACGGCAGCGGTGCAGTTCAGCTAACAGTAGCTCTCATGCTAGCGTTGCAGAATCACCCACTTTATTTTCGTTTTTATTAATATTTATATAAATATATTAAATATGCAGATTATTTATGACTTTATTTGGTGTTAATATGCTACAGTCAGATATTTAATGTCACTTTAAATGAGCAGAAACAGAAGTGAAGTCATCAACTCGTTGCTCATGTTTCAGTTTTTTTTTTTTTATCTTAAAATCTTAAAATATCTTTAAGGTTCAAAATGAGACAAGACTGAAAATCACTGCAACAAACAGCTGCTGCAGCTTCTGCACAGTCATGATTCAATGTTAAAATCAATATATTGATTAATTACATTAACAATATATTGGTTGCAACAAATGTAGCAAATAAAAATCAATGAAACAAGTTAAATTTTAGTTGATTAAATAATAAAACAAGTTGTTTAAGTTTCTTTACATTAAAACATCTGCAGTGGAAACTGCTCAGTCATGATGAACTGTTGTTACTGCAGGAAAATAGATTATTGATCTGTTTTGTGCACGTGATTAATTAATTTTAAATACATTTAATATTCACAATAATCAGTTTTTAGTGTTTGAATGTAATAAAACTACAATAATAAAATATTATTAATAATATTTGAGACCTTGATCACAACATTAAGATGATCAATAATATTATTATTTAAAAAATATTAATCTGTTATTTTTAAATAATTATTAAATTATTTATTAATTAATTATTAATATTAATTACATAAAAAGTGAAATAACAGAATAAAAACACATGAAGATGTTTCATCAATAATTTGAAAATAAAATAAATAAAAAAAATAATATACAATAGAGAAAATAAATAAAAATGAAAATAAAATAAAATCAATACTTAATATTTGTCAATAATGACCATTTGTGAGTCTTTGAAGTTTTTTTTTTTTAAATAATAATTTGTCTGATGACTGATGTCAGAGAATTCACTCATTTGATCAACATATTGATACGTATTTATCTTCACAAACTAAATGTTTCTCATTGATTTCTCGTTGATCTTCTGTGCTTCAGTGCGTCGCCTTCCCTGATATTTCTCCTCAAGCTCCAACTCACATCCTCGTCGTCCCAAAGAAGCCGATAGTTCAGCTGTCGCAGGCGGAGGACGACGACGCTGCTGTAAGTTCAACGACCGTTGCATCATTAGTTTTACAAAGTGATTCTTATTAATGTTTCAGTCAGTGGCCACTAGATGGAGACATCTACAGACAACTGAAGTTTCTGAACCTTCTTGATTTTTCTGTTTTAGTTGTTGGGTCATCTGATGATTGTCGCAAAGAAATGTGCTAAAGAGGCGGGGCTGTCGAAAGGATACAGGATCGTCGTCAACGACGGTCCAGACGGAGGTCAGTCCGTCTACCACATCCACATCCACGTCCTGGGAGGACGTCAGATGGGTTGGCCGCCTGGTTAACGTCCAGACACAGAGACACAGACACCGTCCCGTCGTCCTGTCGTCACTTCACTTCTGCTGTTTGACAACCACTGATGTTTCACCACAATTTAACTGTTTGTCATGTGAATTAAGTGTCAAACAAACAAGTCTGGAAATTAATTCAAAAAGGGAAATAAAACACATCTGACAACAATAGAGACGTGTTTTCTTAAAGTGACGTCCAGAGTCACATGAACCAGAGTCTATTTCACCATGAACATGAGTCAAACTCCCCTCAACAGATATGTTACGTTGGTTGAAGTAATATCCAGTTTGACCGTCTTTTGTTTTCACAACCAAATAGTTAACAATGAAAGTAAATGGGGCAGTCAGCCAAACGTATCTACATTGTCATTTTTTAACCACTAATAAAGCTCAAAATATCACTTCACTTCAGCAGCAGCATGAATAGGGTCCCTACACATAAACTGAAGTACTGATAACTTAGTGTTTCCACTTGGTGCTAGTTCCTGGTTCCAGCTACTGTTTTAGTTCCTACTCTGTGGAGGAACCAATGGAGCTGAGTCGATACTAAAACGTGACGTGAACAGACGCCGGCCACTGATTGGTCAGAGGGAGTGTCTTCACAAGCTGCCACCAGACGCCAGTTGAGTTGAGAGAGTCAACAAAATAATCAAGCTCCATTTTTAAACAGGACAAGAGTGATAGCCATCGTCGTAGCTACCTGGTCGTAAGCTAACCCAGCAACAAGTACAGCATCTCCTCCATGTCCATTAATGTTTACTGATGTTTTAGTGTCGTGACGTCGCAGCAGTTTGACTCCACTCACCACATTCACGTGGAGGAGGAACCAAACTGTGATGGAAAACAACGTGTCTGCTACCAGACTGAGTAGAGTCCAGTAGAGTCCAGTAGAGTCCAGTAGAGTAGAGACACAACCACATGGTGGAGAAGAGATGATAGTAAGTGAATCAACAGTTTATTAAAAAGACTGATTTACAAGACTTACTCTTATAAAATGTCTTGTTTTCATAACAATTGGTGATGAAGGTTGTTCCATCAGCAGATTCAACATTTTTCTTGCTCTCCACGAACATGTCGACCTGTTGTTCAGGAAAATGATGAATCTGCTGATGTGGAACAACCTTCACCACCAGTTGTTATAAAACCAGATGTTGGGTAAGTCTTGTAAAACAGTGTTTTTAATAAACTCTGGGTTCACTTACTAAGTTATCAGTACTTCAGTTTATGTGTAGGGACCCTATTCATGCTACTGCTGAAGTGAAGTGATATTTTGAGTTTTATTAGTGGTTAAAAAATGACAGTTTAGATACATTTGGCTGACTGCCCCATTTACTTTCATTGTTAACTATTTGGTTGTGAAAACAAAAGACGGTCAAACTGGATATTACTTCAACCAACGTAAAATATCTGTTGAGGGGAGTTTGATTTTCATGTTGCTCATTAAAATATTTATAAAACTTTTTCAGTGAAATGAAAACAGAAGCGATTGAATGGCTCTGTTTTATTAACAGTAAGAAACAATGCAGATAGTTGAACAAATATAAAATACACGAAAAACATCCACAAAATATTAAAACAAAAAAATAAATAAAATAAAATGGTGTTTTTTTTTCTTTACATTTAAAAAAAAAAGACACTGATCAGATGACACATGTAGAATTTAAAAAATAAACATGTACCTAACATTCACAGTCCCCTCACTTCATTATTCTTTTTGTTTGTTTGTTTGTATTTTTTAATAAAATGGGGAGAAACAAACAAACAATTAGAGGCTTGGTTTGTACAGAGAGATTAGATAAAGAGGCACGGTTTGTGTCGCAGCCTTTTCACCGATTCTGTTTGAAAAAGACAAAAGAAAAAAAAATTTAAAAAAAAAGGAAAAACACCACAACCTGATGTGCAAAATAAAGAGAAGGTTTGTTGTTTGTTTGTTTTCTTATCGACGCCCTTCAAGGATCAAAACGGGCACTTGGAGGTTTTGAAACAAGCTGAGTTTAATACAGTACAGAGAGAGAGAAGGGACATGACGTTGCTTTTGTTTTTTGGTACCTAAATTCACTAAGAGTGAGAATATCTAAGTACTAACACACTTGTCGTTAACTCTTCTTACTCTAAAACACCGACTAGAAGCTGAAGACTGATTCAGAAAATGGTTCGTTTGTGTAAATGAACGTAAAAAGCAGCAGATGAACGACGTCGTAACGTTGATCCGAAGGTGAAGACGGGATCGTTTTACTGCTCGTGACAACAAAAGGCCTCGTTGTTCGTTTCTCCATCCAGCAGCTTTTTTCTTTTTAAAGTCAAAACTCAAATGTTTTCAGTATCTACACGTCAATACCAGTATCTAAATATTATAAAATATTTAGTTGAAACAGTTTTTTTATTTTCTTTGCTCATCAGTGCTTTCAGTTTAAAAACAAGCCACTTATCTTATTTTATTTTATCTTTTTAAATCTGTGACTAATAAAAGTACAAAAACAAGCCAATTGGAAACAATAGGACACTTGAGTGGACGAAGCGGCAGCAGATTAAAGATTAAATCAGTTGTTTTGTAGAATAAAACTGTGATGTGTCGACATTCAGAGAGAAAGATGATTAAACTTTGGTCGGTGATTATTGATTATTGATGACGATGATGATGTTCATGCTACTGTTTGTTAGAGACGTAGTTTAATGGACGGACACTTAGTTTAGTTTGTGAAATAAATATAAAACCTCTTGGTTCTAGTTGTAGTCGTGGTTTTATTTTCAGGCGTGAAGCGTTTTCTGTTTCTGTTTGTTGTAACTTTGAGTTTTAAGGCTGAAATATTCTTAAATAAATTATTGCAGGTTTGTCTTTCATCAGAGTAAATAGATCATCTTCTGTTACAATGTTCTGTCTGAACTGTTAGAGTCTTGTATATTATCTGAGGCGCGGGGTCGTTACTGCTACTGTGAGGATGTTTTAAGGCAGGTCCTTCGTGTGTGTGTGTGACTGTACAATGAGTCCGTCCATGTTCAGGATCAGTTTAAGGTTGAAAAGCTCCTAATATGATGAGTCAGGTTTCTACCCATGATGCATCAGTTGTGTTTAGAACCGTCCGGTCCCGTCGTATTTAACACTGACTAACGGCCGACCGCTCTCTAACGTCTCACGTTTATTCACACGTTTCACTTCTGAGCGACGGCTTCTTCTCCGCTCGGCCTCATGCGGCTGAACGACAGTCCTCCGACGCCCGTCAGCCCCGGACCGTCCTCTGAAGAAACCTGCCCCCTGGTGGAGGCCGAGGATCCTCCGGGTCCGGGGAGAATCTCCGGCAGAGACTCTTTGGCTGCGGGCGTCGACCCGGGGCTGCGGGCGGAGGGGGAAGTGGTTTTGGCGGTTTGGGGTTTGGTGGGCGTGGTCGGGCTGGTGAGACCGAGACTCGCTAGAGCGTCCAGAGTCCCGTCTGGATCCACCATGACGTTGATCACTGACAGAGACACAGAGAGATGATCAATGTCTGATCAGGAAATATTCACATTTAGATGATGGTGTAAACCAGATCCTCCAGGATCCAGGTTTCTTTCAGAAGACGCAGGAGATAAGAGAAGAAAAGTCTCACATTTTGTTTAAAAGTTGCAGGAGCAAATCAAACAAAAATCACTGCAACTTTTCTCCTTTTAAAAGGAAAAAAAACTTTTTTTTTAAACTTGATCCTGCAACTTTATTGCAACAAAATGTCTAAAAACATCACAACTTTGTTAAGTTCTGAATTAAATCCTGGAGGAGCCGATGAATCAAATTTAATTTTACCTTGAAGCTGCTTCTCAACTCTCTTCAGTTCGAGCAGGATTGAAGAAATCTCCTACAACAGGTGAAAACATGAAACCTTAAACGTCACCGTTCTTCTTTAATCGTCATTTACTGTTAAATGAACATGTCTCTGTACCTTGTTGGAGGTTTTCAGCAGCGGGACGTCGCTTTCTGATCTGAGTTTATTCTCAATTTCATCCCAGTTTCTGTCTTTGTCTTTGAACAAAATCCTGAAGAAACGTAACAGATTCTCAGTCACGATGTCGCAGACATTTAAATATTTAATAAAGTCTTTATTCTTGTTAGAAAGTTAAAACATCAACGTGTAATGACCTGATTTTTCCGGCGGTTTTGTCGACAGAGTGTCTGATCTTTGACGACAGCTGAGACACCGAGTTGAGCAACAAACTGTCCAACACGGCCTGAAAACACACGGAGGGAAACAGAGTCAATCAAACAAACACAACAACCTCCAGCGTGTGTTTGCGTTTCAGTGTTTTTCTTTCTTCACCTCCTCTCGGTTCCAGGTTCGTCTCCTCAGAGCTCGCGGCTCCAGGCTGTCAGGAGCTCGGGGGCGGAGCTCCACCGGTTTACCGTTGATCTCTGGAGCCTTATTGGTCGAAATCACAGGAGGAATCTTCCTGAAGTTGAGGCTCTCGTCAAACACTCGATCGACCAACTGGACGAGGACGAGACACAAAACTTAACGACATATTTTTATTCAGGTTCATTCAGCTTTGATCGAATGATCGAGTGAGAAATGAATAAAAAAAAAAATAAAATAAATTCAACATTTATTTACCTTAATTCATCAATAATATGAAGATAACTTAGATGAGGTTGTTTGTTGTTTTATTTTTAAAACTTTTATATGAGTGAGAAACATTAGATGTTGGTGATAAATATTAGAAAAGATTCGTCTGCTGAGATGTTGAATTATTAGTTAAATAATTAAACGGTTGAACATGACGTTAATACAAGTGTTAGTTTACATCAGTGGACTCCGTCACATCTGAACCTATATTCTAATCACTCACCCTAATCAATAATGTTCGATGATGTTAGCATTAGCGTTAGCTATCAGTCGCCAACGTTTCCATTCATGTGATAACAGGATCTTTATTAATGTAACAAACATCTTGTCAGTTTTTTTAATCTGTCACCAACTTGATGGACATAAACGAGTCTGTAGACGCCATCTTTGTTTGTTTGTTGTCGTTCGGTCGTCATGGAGACGTGTCTCTTTACGTAGCAACTAGCGTCGACTTGTGATGACGTGTGACGGTGAAGTAGAGGAACGTTTTCACCTCAACACTTTGTTTCTAGAGACGAGTGAAAAGATGAATGTGATCGTCTGATTATAGATCAAGTGTTTAACGAGACTGTCACTCACCTCTGTTGGTTTCTGACGAGTTACTGAAAATCTGTCGATTGTCGAACTAGTTTCTATTCACATCTATGTCAACATGGCCATAAATTATATTGCTTCCATGTTGTTACACTCATCTCTAATGTCATAATGATTAAAATGCTCGACCGTAGTTTTTGAGGAAATAACATCGAGTTATGTGACGTTTCTTTACCACTACTGAGTTAAACAGACATAGTGTTATGTTGTTGTTGCACAGAGCTTAGAAAGACAAGTTCAGCCTCTTTAGTGACACAACAACACTGTTTACTCTGACGTTAGAAATCTGCCCTGATCACTTAGTTCATCAGCTGCCTGGTCAGACTCACCTCTACCACCACATCTACACTGACATAGACACTGTTGGTTTTTATTTATTAACCACTGACGTTAACTCAGAGACTCTACAGTAGGATGTAGGTTCACATGTGACGGAGTAAAAGTGCAGCAGATTAAAGTGAAGTTAATGAAAACGTCACACAGCAGATGAAAGTTACAAAGCAACAGAGAAGAGTTGATGAAGTCACAATGGAAACACACACACACACACACACACACACTGAGGGAATGATGATGATGAAGAAGAAGAAGAAGAAGAGGAGCGGGCACCTTTCTCATGCTGTCCTGTATGTCCGGCTGCGTGGAGCGTGCGGAGCCTACCTCTTCCCGGGTGTCGATAGCGGATCCCGGGGTGGTGGCGGCGGTGCTGACCGTGGTGCTGGGCGCCGTCCCCGACGAGCTCACCGAGTCGATCTCTCCGGCCACGTCGTGGATCTCGCGGGCCAAGATGGCCAAGTCCTTAGCCAGGTCCTGGCTGATCCTGCGCACACAGGGGAACAACCTGTTAACCATCAGACAGGGTCTTTAGGACGCAGGACAAACAACAACCTGATCACATGACGTTAAATCGATCAATCAATCAATCTGATGAATACCTGGCGATCTCCTCGCTGTGAGCCGTCCAGTCTCTGATGTACTCCTCCTGCTCCTTCATGCGGTGTTTGATGCCCACGCCGCCAGGGCCGGTGATGGAGGCGGAGCCCGGACTGGCGGCGCCGCTGATCCTGGTGCTGCGATGAGGGACGAGGTGATGAGGACGGACGTGGGATCGTCCTCCGTGTTTGGGAGAGTTTCTGTTGGAGCCGAACTCTTCCTCTGAGGTGGAGCCGTACTCTGGAGGAAGACGTCTCCACCTGCTGCTGCTCGACACTGAGACGGACGAAACAAACGCTCAGTCGGTTTAACTTTTATATCTAATCACATTATAAACGTCTGTTATTGATGAAGTTAATGAACGAGCTGATGAACATGAACCAAACCTGCTTCGTTCTGACAGAAAACACAACAAACTGAGCGATGAAGACGACGATCAGTGAGTCAGAGCGTTTTATGTGTTTTATCTAGTTGTTGTTAATAAACAGCCACAGACACGTTGTTGTTACTAATAAAACCTCATGTTTAGAAACTCAACACGTTAAAGCTTCAAACCTGTGATGAGGCGACGTCGTGCTCTACCAGTGACATAAAAACCTCCACAAGGTGGAGCTTTGGTCCAGAAACCACTTCATTTACAGACTGATGGAGTCAAATGTTTGAGTGAGTAGAGCATTCGAGTCTTTCATCACATTATTACACGACGGATTTAAAGGAGAGAGACACAGAGTTGACACAGCAACACAAACTAGATCTGGGTCAACGTACATTTATTCACTTCAGGTTGTTTCTCAGATCGTTGAGCTCGAATTTGTCTGATTTTGCTGCAGATTTTCTAAAAAATTGCGATGGAAGTTGTGGTTTTTTTAGACGTTTTGTTGGAATAAAGTTGCAGAGTCTGTGTTTGTAACGTTCTCCGTGTGTTTCCTCTTGTTGCTCCACAACAATATAAAATAGTTTTCCTCCTCTTTGGTAAGAACTTTAATTTCTGGGAAAATGTTTTAAACGTAATTTAAATGTGTGACGTGTGTTTGTTGTTTATGAAGATTTAATTTGAGTCGACAAAAAAACGTAAATCTAAAATTCTGCAGCTTTTCATTTGGAAATAAAACTCTTGACTCTGATTAATGTTTTATCTTTTGATGAGATTTGTCATCAGAGTCTGTTACTGTGACCCAGATCTGACACACACACACACACACACACAGTCCTGTGACGGCTCTACAGGTACAGTACCCATCAGCTCGTCCTCGGCGTCAGCGCCCTCAGCTTCAGGTTCAGGCATCGTCTCTGGACGATGAGAACCAACGCACAAAACGTCACAACACAGAGGAGACGTTCACACTCTGACACATGATGATGGTGTCGTTTTTTTTGGGGCTTAAACATTCAAAAATAACGTCAACATAAACTAAAACGTCACGTCGTTCTCACCTGTGGGTGAACAGTATCCGGCCGTCGTGGTCTTGGTCTTGGTCTCGTTCAGTTTGGACACGCTGCTCGCCCTCATCCTCGGCGTCAGTCTGTTCTCCGTGGGCGTGGACGAACGCAGGCCGAGGCGGAGGGCGGTCTCGGCCGACAGACGCGGCGAGGTGGAGCTCCGCGTCACCGTGCACTCGGAGTCGCTGCGAGCCGAGATGGAGCCGAGCCGGTTCCTGCGCGGCTGAGCCAACATGTCCAGACGGGACAGTCCCTTCCGACCGCTGGGAGGTTTGGAGGTGGAGCTGGTGGTGGAGACCTCGGACGCCACCGACACCCGGTCGGCGTCGGCCAGGTCCGTGTCGGACGTTTCGCCCAGACGCGCTCGGCGGAGGAGCGAGGCTCTGGTGGGTCGCGGCTGCGGCAGTGAGGCTTGTTTGCTCTGGGACGAGGCGGTGGCGGCCTGGAGGCTGCGGCTGGTTTTTGAGGAAGCGGCGGCGGATGTCTTTGCTGAGCGGCTGTCCAGTTTGGAGTGGTGGTCGTTGAAGCCGCGGCCGAGAGGCCCAGAGTACGTCTCCTGGTCTGAGGAGAGGATGTCGGAGATGGGGAAGGAGGACGTCTGGTCGTCGTCGGTGAGATCCAGCGACGGCTGCCGTCCCCTGGAGGAGGTGGAGGACGGTTGGACGGAGCGGCGTGCGTCCGTCCGACTCGTCGTCTCCGTGGTTCTCGTCTTTGTCTTCCTCTCCAGTCGCTCTCGGGCGCTGGCGTTGGTGATGCTGCTCTTTGAAGCCGTGCTCATGTTGCTCTTCTCTCGGTGCATGCTGCTGAGTGAACGTCGTTTCTGTCCGGTGGCGGCAGCGGCTGATTTCCTGTCGCCTTCTCCGGCCACGTGACTCGCCGTGCTCGCCGTGTCCACGTCTGACTCTGGAGAGATGGAGCCGGTCCGCGGCGGGAAACTAGAAGCTGAACCTTGAGCTGCGACGCCAGCTTTACTACTTTTCTGGTCCAGTTTGTTCTCGTCTCTCAGTTTGGCCTCGAGGAACGCCATCACGGCCTCGGTGTCTTTGAGCAGCGTCGCCGTGTCCATGCTCCCGACAGAGTCGCTGCGTTCGCGTCCGCTGCTTCCTCTGTTGATACGAGGGATGAGCTCAGCCGGGACGTTGGCGCTCGGCTTCTCGATCGTGAAGCTGCCCTGTCGCACTAGAGGCTTCCCAGACTTCTCTCCTTCTCCCGTTCCTCCTCCTCCTCCTCCTCCTCCTCCTCCTCCTTTACGCTCCTCTGACCTCTTTCTCCGCTCTGAGCTGCCGGAGGTTCTGACAGGAGCTTTAGACGGAGAAGAAGTGGAGCTTTGTTTCCGTTTGCTGGTCATCTCTCCGTCCTCCATGGGAGTCGGGGACTCCCCGTCTCCCTTGTTCTCTTTCTCCTGAGGTTCAGTGTCCTGTTTCTCTCCGATCTCAGATCTCAGGGCTTTGGAGGTGGTTTTAGCCCGGGGGTCGTCAACAGGGAGCTGGGGGAGGGTCCTTCGCTTACGGTCGGTTGAACTGGACGCTTCACTTTTGGTGGGCTCAAAGGCATCGATTTCTAGGCAACAACAGAAAGAACAAATGTAGTGAGATTCAAGGCGCGTCTGTAAACATTTAGGTCTGTTGTACCTGACATTGTACCTCTCTCTTTGTGCAGGAACGTGGCCGTCTCTGCTCCCGACCCCTCTGGGTCCGTCCTGGTGTGGTTGGCAGCGAGACTCGCCCACTGAGAAACCCAGCTGGAGTCACCAGGAAGAGCCTGTGGAGACAGAGGGAGATAAAAGATCAACACTGATGATTGGAAACCTCAATATAACTTGTATGTGCTAGAACAAAAATGAACAGTTGCTCTGTTTACTTGTAAAAATGAGCAACATCTCAGTAAGACTTGACAGAAAGGCCGTCAGAGCTCATACACTCTGTCTCCTCCCTGTTATGAAATCAGCCCGAGGGCGAAACGTCTCCTCGTCCCAGTGTGATGTAGGTCAGAGTCAGGGAGGACTGGTCTGCTCCCGTTAGCAGGAGGAGGAGGAGGAGGAAGTGAAAACATGGGAGTGACTCTGACTCATATGAAACTGAGACACGACCTCAGTCTAATTCTTATTTAAAGTTTAGACTCAGAAACGTTGAAGGTCAGAGGTCATAAAGCAGCAGATACAGTAAGAGACAGACAAGAGAAACTAGATTATTAAAAACTTAAAGTTCAGTTCCTCCAGGATTTCAGTCCTAATTTACTTTTCTAAAGAAAATCCTAATCAAAGTTGTGATGTTTTTAAATGTTTTGTTGCAGTAAAGCTGCAGGATCATGGCAACAACAACAGACGACTTCCTCTTGTTGCTCCACAACAATATAAAACAGTTTCCTCCTCTGTGGTGAAATCTGCCTGGAGACTGTTTCTCTTGGTCCTTAGTGATGTTGAAGGTAAATGTGACTTTTTATCTCACGTTTCCTGCATCTTCTAAAAGAAACAAGAATGTGATTCACTGACGTTTGGATCAATGTTTACCTGGAAACATGATGATGATGATGACGATGAAGACAAGGTTGTGAAATCCTGGAGGGTTTGATAAAAGAAGAAACTTAATAAATAATCTATTAAAGTAGAGTTTCTACCTCTTTCCCCGTCTCTCTCGTCTCTTTAACTTTCCCTTCTTTCAGGTTCGACAGAGCAGACGAGTCTTGGTTCTGCTGAACACCAAACACCTACAAACAAAACACACAAAGAAGACGGTCAATTTACTGACGTATAACAACAATAAACATGTCACTGTGCCTCTCTGGCCATTAGTCCTTTTTCTGTATTCGCTCTTAACGTTAAAGTGCTGCACAAACACTTTGAAATGAAAATTAAACACACTCATAATAAATAAACACTGTGGGTTTAAAGTATTCTGCAGAAGAAGCTGCTGAATTAACACTGATCTTAGCACCATGGAAACACACACACACACACACACACACACACAAAGGCAGAGTGTGAGTGGACAGACTGTGAGCGGCGTGCCAATTAGTGTGTCAGCTAATTACAGGAATTAGCATAACAACACTTCCACTTCTACATTCTGACTGACGGTGACTAGAAATACACCATGTTCATTAAATCACTGCTCCTCTGCAGATAAACACCTGACACATGAAGAAACAAACCGCTGCTGTAAAACAACGTTTTAGTAAAGTTTTAACTCTTCCTGCTCCTCTAAAAATATATAATATGCTAAAAATACGCCGTCGTTCTTCTCGTCTCGGGTTTAAAACGTGATAACTGGTAATTAAACGGTTCAGACGATGTTTTAAAAGAAGATTTTTAGTTTCTACTTGTTTCCAGTGACCATGAAGGAGCAGCATCAGGAAACTGACTGTGTGTGTGTGTGTGTTTCCCCGGAGCGTCGTTAAATAAAAGAGAGCTGTGTTTGATGGAGCGAGTCTCTCTGCGGGCTGTTACTGAAGCATTAGGGTTTTACCAACGATGGAGCGGTGGTCAAACGCGGCGGCGAGGAGATGATAGCTTTGTTTCAGCGGTTACAGAGTCTCTGAGGACTCACTCAGTCTAAAAAACGCCAACGCAGCAGGTAATAAAGAGACAATTAACCTTCCTGTGTTCGGTTTGTGTTTTAGACTCAGAGACTTTAAATGACAACGAATGAACTGAATTATTGTTTGGTTCTTATTTATTGTAGAAAAACAACGATCTGTTTTATTTTAAAGTAACTCAGTCCATCATTCCTCTTTGATTGATCATATATCAAGTCACATCATCTCTTTGTGTGTTGCTCCTTTAATTTAATATGTTTGAAAGACATTTAATATTCACCAGTTTGAATGTGTGAAAATAATAATAATAATAATAATAAAAAGAAGTCTGACGTGTCTCTTCAACGTGGCCTTTTTGAGACCTTGACTGCAACATGACGATGATCAAATATATTAAATTAAATTAAAAATGATTAATCTTCATTAATATTAACCAAATTAGTTGTTACAGCAACAGAAACAGTGATGAAACAAACACAAACACGAAGACTAAACAAGAAATATAATAAATAAATAGTATGATGCTGATTTTTAAAATAAGAATTTGGCCGATAATTATTCATTTTGGTGATGTTATTATGTTTTATTCATCAGAGAAACAAAGACTGATTTTATTTTGTTTCTCAGTCAGTGAGTTCATCGGTTTGACACTTTTCATCACAGCTGATGATTGTAACTGAATCTTCTGGAGGTTTTAGACTCTTGTTGAACTAAAACGAATCAAGAGTAAGTTGTTTATCTTTACATCACAGACACATCTGACACACGTGTCACTGCAGCTCTAAGATGCTCTGAGTTCTGAGACGCTCCTACCTTGTCTATGTTGCGTCTGGCCTCCTCCTCCTCCGGGTTCCTGTTCTCCAGTTCGATGGTGTAGGTTCCCTTGTCGCTGTGATCATCCTCAGCCTCTGCTCCTCCTCCTCCTCCTCCTCTCCCCACCACCGAGGTGTCCTCGCTGGGGCTGGTTGGACTCCCCGTCGCCAGGCCGGTACTGGCTGAGCTCCGGCCGATGCTCGGATCCTCTGACCGCTGTTTGAGCAGCACGCGGGCGGCGGTGGGAGCACCGGCCGTCACTGTAGCTGGGATCGGAGCTGGAACTTTACCTGGTAAAACATCATATAAAAGTAACAGGAAGTTTTAATTTAAAACTGCAACTTTAAACCTTCTAACGTGTCTGGAGAAACAGAGAAACTTCTACATCAAACAGAGCTGCTCGGAGGATGTCAGACCAATAAAACCAGTTTAATTACCTGACTCTGAGGCTGTGGTTGCAGACGTGGAGATGCTGAAGACTTTAGGATGAGACGGAGGTTGAGGACACAGCCCCTCTCCACCGGCCCCGGCCCCCAGCAGCGGAGCAGTTTGTGAGAACGAGTACGAGCGTCGTTTACGAGGGTTTTCCTCGTCATAGAACTCGATCATAAACGCGGTCCGGGTGCCGCTCGTTCGTGCCCCGCTCACGGTGACGTTCCCACCTCCTCCTGCTCCTCCTGCTGCTGCTCCTCCTCCTCCTCCTCCACCAGCCACGTGGCCGTGTGCTGCTTTCAGTCGCTCCTCGAGGGCGTGGCGGCGGTTGGCGAAGCGAAGACCCAGTCCGTTCTCAGAGTCGCTCTGGGTGCCATCCTCATGTTTACTGCCTAAAAAACAAACAACACAAAAAAAAACCAGATAAATTATTAACATGAACTTGTTTTCTACAAATTATTTAATTAATTCTGATGTAAAACTAAAATATTTGTTTACCCAGGTTCTATTAAAACCAGCTGAGGCTCTGAAACTGATCGAAGGATGTTACATTATTAAACATCTAAATTCAAACAATAACACAACAGATGGAGTTTTGTGTCAATGTAAATTAAGTAACAAAGAAGAAGAAGAAATCATCAACCACAAACTAATGTTTGTCTGAATTAAAGTAAAAAATTATGTGTAAACTTTGAGTTGAAGCTTGAATTTAATCATTCAACCATCAGGTTCACATCACTGCTACTTGTATGTTTTGATCAGCGAGGGGTCGTATCAGCGTTATCAGCGGGTTGTGTTGTGGCAGACAGAGCCACACTAATCCAGACATGCCACCCACATGGTTAGAGGGTCAGGCTACTTCACTGACGAGAGAGAGAGGGGGAGGGGAGTTGAGTAGATGGATGAGAGGAGGGGGGAGAAAAGGGCTTCAGGGATGGAAGAGGAAGAGGAGGAGGAGGTGAAAAGACAAAAACTGGATTAAAAGGGAGAAAAGAAAAAGACAAACAGAGAAAGAGGGCAGGTGGAGGGAGGGAGGAGGAGGTTATAATGTAGTTTACTGCCACTGGGGCTGACGGTCATCACACAACCAGTCAGTCAAACACTGAAACAACAACCAGTCAAAACACAAACTACTGCACAGCCTCTGATTCTGTAAACACAAACTATCAAACTATAAAGTGCAGCTTTAAAACTGACACTGCAGTGACATTTCGTCAACAAATTAACTGCATCACCCTCTACAGAGTAAGAGTGAGAATAAGTATTTGCACAAAGCACAGAAGACTAATCTTTCACCAATAAACCAGAGATAAAGAGAGTTGTTGTCCATTAGAGACGAGGACATGGAGCTCCTCAGGCTCAGATGACTCTAATGTTTTATCTCTGGAATCTGAATCTCTTATTAACTTTGCTTTTGTTTTTTTAATTTGATCTTTAGAGTAAAATCATTGAGTCAACTCCTGAAATAATGCACAGGAGGATCTGTTAATGCAGCGCTGCGGCTCAGAGACACGTCGATACATCACGTTATCACTGCGACTGTTTGGTTTTATACGGAGACTCCATTGATTTAACATGAGGATCAGTTTACATGACACTGCTCTTCAGCTTGTTTGATAACAGAAACAGTGGGATGATGTCTCCAGTGAGTGAAGAGCAGCAACACAAACCTGACGTCACAAGGAAGAACAAGCCTTTGTTAGAAAGGAGATGCTCCAACTTCAACTTCACATAAAGACAATATTAACTCAGGCGAGTGATGTTTCTTTCAGTGACTCTGTGTCCTGAGGCGATTCTCTGAGTCTGCAGCTCATTTGTCACATTCCAACATCCACCTCCTCCATCCTTTCCCGTCTTTCATCACTCGTTGAAATGTAATAAAGCACACATTTCATTAGAAAGTAGAACAAAAAGAGGGAAGCAGCAGTGTGTTACAGTAGAGTGAGCAGATCCGCAGATAAACAGAGAGAAGCAGGTCTTTCATGGTGCGTTTCACCAGACAAAGAGGCTGTTGGCAGAACCAGAGGAGAACAGAGGAGAACAGAGGAGAACAGAGGAGAACAGAGGAGAACAGAGGTGTCTGTGAGAGTCCAGTACTCTGCTCCGCTCGCACCAACATGAGTCACAGTGGAGCTGGCCTCTGCCTCTGCCTCTGCCGCTGGCTGCACGCACGACACACACACACACACACACACACATGTGCATGCGCACACGCACGCACGCACACACTTTCTTTACATGCACAAACAGCTGCACAAGCAGCCGAGCGTTAAATTCGACCCCAAACACATTTAAAATACAATAAATGTGCACAAATAGAAAGTAAACTGTGAATCAATAAACGTGCATGAAGTCAAATAACATCAAATCCCACTTTGGAGGAAGGAAAATGCACAGATTTCTAAATAAAAATAATGCAGCACTGACTGATTTAAAAATGCATCTTTAAGAGAAAGACTCACCTCAGTTTCCTCGATGAGCCTCTACCTCTGACACACCCTGCACACATCCACACACACCTCCTCTCACACACGCTGCACCGCTCGCCTGCAGATCAGTGGCATGTTTCAAACACACACGCGCACGCACACACACACACATGCACACACACGCTTCCAGCAAACGCGACAAATTTCATCCAAACGAATCCACATGAGAGCAGCACATGTTCCACATGCCTCTGTCTGTCAGCTGTAACCAACGCTGCTGCAGATGTTCGCCGCTAGTTTCTGAACGTCTCCAACATCATTTGCATTGCTGTTACTATAACAACTATCTTCCAAAAAACTGCTCTCCTCCGTCGCCTCCTCCCTTTTCCACTTTCACTGCAGTCCCGGCAACAAGCCTCTCTCTTTCCTCCCTCTCTCTCTCTCTTTCTCTTCCTCTTGCTTTTCTTTGTCCAATCACCTTTCCTGTTGAAAATGCATCTCCCGGCTCCCACTCTCTCTTCGCCCCGTCACCCTGTTTGTTCACATCTCTCGTGTCCACAGCTGCTGTCGATGGGCAGCTTTCCATCCAGCTGTCCACCTGTCCTCTATCCAACCCTCTTTGTCCTCTCCCTCCCTCCCTCCCTCCCTCCCTCTCTCTCCTCCTCTTTGCTGCATCCAAGTCCTGGTTTCCTGCAATCTATGTCACTGCAATAATCTTATTCTTCTCTGGTTTTATTTTCTGCAGTGTTTTTCGGTCAACCACTAAGTCAGTTAGCAGCATAATCATCCATTAGTTGAGCCTCTCTGTCAGCTAGTTGACAACCATGTAGCACTAACTCTACTTAATGAATTGGCTCTAACATCTTCCTCTATCTTCTTCTTCAAAGATTTCCATTTCCATCAGCTCCTGTGTGTCGTTCCCTCCCCCCCACACGTCAACAACATCATAAATTGGCCTCCATTTAATTAACCCATGACCAGCGTGTAGTTTAACATGCTAGCTTGGCTTAGCGTGTAACTTTGACAGCACAAAGACAAAGCAGAATAACACCCTGGCAACTGTCGTCTGCTTTCAGGTAAAAATAAACATGAAATTTCAGACGTTACCACAAAGAAACATAGTAACAAACACACAAAAACAAAATCGGAACAAAGCTGTTGTAGTGAGGATTTAACAGCCATGAAGTGATGTACGTAGAGTACTGCTCCTCGATGGATAATGGGTCTGAAAATGGGGAAAAAGTGAAATTCAATGTGGGCTGTTCTTTGCTACTCGAGCTAAGCCTCGTCATTGGATGTCACAGCAGCAGAGGAGTAGATAAGGGTTTAAATGTTTCTTTCTAATCCCTCCAGCTTGGTTACGACTGCCAAAACCCCCTGTTCCTAACAAAGAGTCTACCCACGTTCTTCACATGGAGACTGGGTGTAAAATCGTATAAAATCAAAGTAAAACACTGGTCTGAAACGTGTGAACAGGATGTTTTTGTTAGAGAGAATAATTAGAACTCAACACAGAATAATCTCCACCTTTGAGCCGTTTGAGATGCACTGGCACGTCGCTCTTGATGCTCTTGCTGTCGTCCTCCGTCGACTCACTGCGAATCAACGTGGGGTCGTTCTGCGCCAGCCAATCCGCCACTTTGCTCTCTGACGCCATCATGGCGGCTTGAAGCGTGCTCAGGTCTCTTGCTCCTGCTCCTCCGCTTCCTGCTCCGCTCTTCTTGGAACGAGGTCGGTGGTGGTCGGACGTGAACTTTGACACGTGGTCTTTGATGGTCACTTTTCCTGGAGACGTGTTGTCAAACTCGATGGTGAAGGAGGCGTGGCCTTGAGCTGACGGACACACGTTAGAGTTTAGTTAATAACTGGTGCTGGGTGTTTCATACTGATTTATAACAAACATTTCTAGGTTCAAATCTCCTAAATGTTGTTGGAAAAGTGTGGCAGTAAGAAATGGACAGAGAAAGTTCCCAAACTGAAGCTGTAGCAGGCGCTGAAGTTGAACATAATAATAATAAATGACTTATTTCACCTGTAGCGGCGTGAGCGGCGCTGCCCTCTGTGTCTTTAGTAGGAATCTCATGGATGCCGTTTGTGGCCATGTGACCTTCTTTAGTTGGGATCTCAAAGTAACTGGAGTCGTGAGCGCCGTCGTCTTTCACCTTCTCCCCTCGACGAGACTCTTTACTGTCTGAGATGAAAATATTCATGATTGTTAAAGGAGGGTGTTCAGGCTTTTTGGCTGCTTGATTATTTATGAACGTTTTGAACGTCCCTTAGAAGAACTATGAATTACTATTGAATATTGAAATAATAATATATAACTAATAATAATATATAAATATATGTAGAAAATAATAAATAGAAATAGAAATAAAATCACTGGTGTAGTCACTTCAGTCTCTTCAAAACATGTAAACTACTAAATTGAAAACAAAACACAAACGTGTTGAATTACACAATAACATAGCTAACAACATGTAGCTAATATCACGTAGCATCGCTATCACTTAAAACAGCAACAACAACCTTTATTGTCATTGTGACCAGTACAACAAAATTAAAATACCAGCCCAGTTTGTCAATGTATAAAAAAAAGACATTTAATGTAACAAATAGACAAGATACAAGACAACTCGAACATATACAAACGCTTAGTATTGATAGCGCTTATATCACGCTTAGCACTTAGCATCGCTAACACTTAGCATCACTAGCGCTTATCATTGCTAACATTAAGCATCACTGGCGCTTAGCATCTCTAACGCTTTGCTAATGCTTAGCATTGCTAACCATAGATCACCAACGGTTATCATCACTAGCACTTAGCATCACTAAGGCTTAGCATCGCTAACACCTAGCATCTCCTACACTTAACATCACTAACACTTAGCATCGCTAACACTTAGCATCTCCAACACTTAGCATCGCTAACACTTAGTATCTCCAACACTTAGCATCTCCTACACTTAGCATCGCTAACATTTAGCATCTCCAACACTTAGCATCTCCAACACTTAGCATCTCCAACACTTAGCATCTCCAACACTTAGCATCGCTAACACTTAGCATCTCCAACACTTAGCATCTCCAACACTTAGCATCGCTAACACTTAGCATCTCCAACACTTAGCATCTCCAACACTTAGCATCTCCAACACTTAGCATCTCCAACACTTAGCATCGCTAACACTTAGCATTGCTCTTGTCCTGCACTAACACTTATTTTTCTCCTGTTCTAGTTGGAAACATCTTTGACAAAAACAATGTGATTTCTTCTCTAATTTTTGGTGTTTTTAGTTTTTAATTGGTGTTTTGCCACTAAACGCTGCTGCTCTTCTCCTGCTGTTTCTAACACCACCGCTGGTAAATTCAACCTGTCGAAACGACCGAAGTGCACATGCGTGTGTCATTAAGATGGAAAATGACAGAATAGTATAAATAATCATTTTGTTTCAATTCATTTGTTTCAGAATCGACATTGAAACACACATTTTGAATAACTGCACTGCTCTAAATTCCAGACTTTTTCAAAATTAATCAGTTTTTTTCCCCAAAACCATGATTTTATGTAGTTTTATATTTGTTTATCTACTTTGTTTTTGAGATTGAACCTTTTTAGTAGAAAGGTTTTTTATTCATTTATTACATATTTTAAGATGCTTTTGTGCATCAGTTCAGACTTTCACATGAAATTCCAGACTATTCAAGGTCTGGAAAACAGTGTTTCAGCACCTCTACAGCCTATATGTTATATAATGTATAATGAGTAGTCGTATTCTTTTGTTTTTTTAAATCTGTCACTTCTTTAGTGTGAGAAACATTTATCTATTTACCAACATAACGTCCTGTTGCTGCTGTGGAGCCACAAAGAGAAATGAATCCTGAGACTGTTTTTTAAAAATGAGAAGTGAAAGGTCAAACACGGCTCCACATGGACTGATTCAATTTCATCTGCTCTTCAACAAACATGTGTCTTCATTTGTCTGAGTAACTGTCTCTCTCTGGGGAGGTGGGTGCAGCTCTATAGATGAAGATATGAACATATAGACGTTTTCTCACCATCTCTCATTCAGACACAATCACTGAGGACAGAACATGCCCAGTTGTATTTATAATATTATTCTCTCATCTGCTCGTATTAACAAACAGAGACTCTGTGGGTCTGAGTATGATAAATGGGAGTTTGAGAAATTAGAGGAGCCATCTGCTTCATGTTGGGGAGCAGAGGAAGGAGCATGTGGTAATTGGCAACAAGAAACAAGAAACAGAAACCGTCTGCACGCTGTAATCACTAGTAAATAAAACACTGAATTTCTCATGAGAACTAAATTTTAAATGTATAAATAAATGATTTTTCACTGATGTTATTAACTAAACTTAAGCAACATCAGTGGCCGTGAGAATAAGTGAAAATATGATGTAGATTAAATATCTTGTCATGATGTTTAAGATGCAAAAAACATCAACTTTTATAGAGTAATATTAATATAATCTGCTGCACAAAGTCTGAAAACAATCTTATAAAATATAAAAACTAAAATAAACAATAAACTATATTTGATTTTTCCTTTCAATTATTATTGAACTTCCTCTATCACTGTGTGTGTCATATGTGTAAATCTGTTCCTGGTGACGTCACCGTTAACAACACGACTTCTGCGAAACCCCTAAAAATTTCTGTGAAGTTCTGAGTTCAATGACATTAATGATGTAAAGAGGAAACAGTTTGAACTGAAACGGACTCTTGCTGTTGACTTCATGACCTCTAGTCTTCAGGGTTTCAGGAAAAGTAGAAGTAAATAAAGAGACAAATTAAAGATTAAGTGCAAATTAATGAGAACAAAGACAGGGGAAGTAGCTGACTAACTATACTCTACTGGATCTTTAAAGAGTTACTGGTAATAATAAAAAAATATAAAGTTTATTTAGCAGCAACATCAGCTGAAGTGCATGAAACTGAGAGCAACACTTACCAGAGGATTACAGAGTGTTTAACTACTGATCGCTGCAGAGTCCAGTGACAGACTGGCCTGTTTGAACCATCAGTGTGTGTGTGTGTGTGTGTGTGTGTGTGTGTGTTGGGAGGAATGGGGGAGCTGGTGCAATGTCGTAACCCAATCAGCCTGAGTGACAATACACAAGGACGGAGGGAGGAGGGTCTGTGACAAGAGTCTATTCAGTCAGAAAGAGAAAAGAAAACGAATTAAACTGAACTGACACTTAAACTAAAATCACTTCCAGCTCTGAACGTCTTACTTTATATTTATTTCACTTCTTCTTCTTCAGCTCTGAGTGGTGTTAATCGTTTATAAGAGCAGATAAAACACATGTACACAGAGGGACAGCAGCTGCAGCTTCACTAAACAACTTCAACATCACAACATCGTCAGAGCTGCACTCACCCTCCTCCACGACTGAAGAGGCCAAACCCATTCTCCTGTTTTTATGGAAAGATTTCAGGGTTTCCGATCACTGTCTCTGCCACGCTCGCAGAGATTTAGACAAAAAAAACCTGCTTGGTGTAACAAACAGAGATCGTTCCTAACAAATTAAGTGATAAAACCACTGATATCTCCATCCAGATGTGTCCAGAGAGGGGTCTAGTTCAACCTCCTCCCTCCTCTTTCAGTCTAAACTCAGCCTGGCACACACTGAGTTTACATCACTGAGCTGTTTCATTATTGGTGTAGCCTCTAATCCTGTTACTGTGATGGGACCCCCTCACCCCCACCAGTCCAACGGTCAATGTACACACACACAAACACACACAAACACACACATGCGAGCGCTGAAAACAGCCTTTGTGTGCACTTGTGTATATTGTTACACACACAAACACACAGACACTGTGGCTCAAAAAGAAACTGGTCTGTCAAACAACATATGGTTTAAATATCATATGAGATGTTACAATATATACAATATTTATTTATTTTTACAATTAAAGACACAATATATGTCTAAATATTTAATAATATAAATAGAAATATTCTTATTTCTAAAATATTAGTTTTATTATATTGTGTTAGTGCAGTGGTTCGTTTTAATGTGTTCTCACTGACAATAAAGCAGCGATTTTATTCTATTTTATCTTATTGTGTAAAAAAAAAGATGTTTCATTTGACGCTGACGATGTTTCAGGTTTGATGATGAGGAGATAAAAACCTACCTGACATGGAGCTGTCGTGCTTTTTAGTGGATGACTTTGTTTCCTGTTTGAAGGAGTTTTCATCGTCTGCGTCTCCGTCTCCCCACCACGACGGTTGTCCGTACAGAGGAGTCCCACGAGGCAGCGCTGTAACATCTCCTTTAAAAGAAAAATATGAGCACAGCAGCAGATTTTAATGAAACCCTGCAGAAAATACACATTTTTGTAACTCTAACTGTGGCGACATTGAATCGTGGCGCCGCTGAAATGAAACCAACTGCTCTTTATGAATGTGTGTGTTTGTACAATAATTTCCCTCTGGTTGGATTTTGCACCACTGACCTATTTCCAGGCAGTATTGACCCACGTGTATGCTCTCTCTGTCTAAATGAAAAGAGGGACTTTCCGTCTGACTCTCTGACATGAGATGAGCCTCCTGCCTTTTTTTATATACGAACACGACAATAGGGAAGTTACAGGATACATCGTTGAGACGATTGAGTCTTAGACCATCGTGTTCATCGTGTGTTAAACTCTCTCTGCTCCGCTCTTTCCTCTTCCTGTGCGAGTTAAATCACGGTATATCCAGATAATTACAGATGCTTTGTGCCAGATTGCGTGCAGTAAGTACAGGCTTTGTATATAAATGCTACTGAATGTATGTTCTCTATGAGGTATAATATCTGGGTGAGGTTACAGCAGTCGGATTACATCCTCACAACCACACAGTTGTTGTCATTAAAACCTTGTGCAGCAGATGGTGTCACAACACTGGAAGACTATATATTTCACTTTTAATGTGCATGTGTGCGTGCCTCCATGGGTTTTATTGTATTTTAAGAGAAGTTGAGCTGAAATATGTGTTTATAAATGATCTATTCCCTGTGACCTGCTGCAGTTTAATCTGAGCCATCACACAAACCCCATGTGTCCTTGTTGTTTTAACATCTGGACCTCATCCAGGACCCCAGTTCAGTCCGTTATTAGGGACACCCTCAGACCTAAACCACGTTCGTTGTGTAAGAGAGAGACTGTTGGTGTCCATGACCGTGTCCACCCCCTGCTGGCCTCAGATAAAACCCCACCACATTTTTATTTCACAACACTCGATCTGAAATCAGCTCAAAAACACAAAGCACAAAAGGATTTTGTATTTTTCTGTGTTGCACAAACGTGAAAAATGAAACATGAAATGACTCTGTCTAGAGCAAATGAACTCAGGACAATGAAAACAATGTGACATTTTATTATGTTAAAGATTATTGTAAGACTACAGCAGCAAATCGATTCGGTGCCAATGTTTCGTAATGTGTCTGTGAAACAACATTAAACAAGAAGAGAAGTAAGAGAAGAAGAGAACCAATGAGAAGCCTTGTGTAGGTCACGTGATCAAGTGTTTAAACATGGCGGTGGATGGTGGAGACAGTGGAGGATAAGGAAGCTAACGTTAGCTTAGCGCTAACGGAGAAACTTCCATGAACAGAAGGTTTTTCTGTTTGTTACTTTGGTTTTTAAATTGGTTTTAAATGTGGTCGTAGAAATATTTGAGGATAATTATCATAATGAAACGAGACGCTGGAGTTTAACGTGTTGAATTATCTGATGACGTCATTCAGAGACTGTTGAGTGAATCCTTCATTTCTTCACAAATAAATAGATGTTACTGTCATTTCCCAGCGTCCATTTATTTACTGTCTTCTCATTTTAGATCAGTAGTTATTCACTTAAAAAGACAACGGATGTTTCTGACTCTGAGACCTGAGACTAAAGCAGTTTGATTATTAGTTTTAATCCACAGATTCATTGTCATAATAATCTCTAGTTGCAGGCCTAGGACTTCAGGTGTTGTCTGTCTCCTTTGTTTCCTCTTTGTTGTGCGTCTCACCTCCTATCCTGTCGTCTCCTTTGTGTCCGTCCACAGGTTTAGCTGGAGGCTCTTTGAAGGTCATGACCCCCTCCGTTGTTCTGCTCTCCGTCGGCTTCGAGGCAACGCCGCCGCTCGGAGACCTCAGTGTTTTCGTTGGGGTCTTCGAAGGAGATTTGCCGGCGGTCAAGGCTGTAGTGGTTTCACCGTTGGACGGCTTCTTACTCAGCTGGAGGCCGCTGGTGAACTTTTCATGCTGGAGAAAGATGGATATAGTTTAGAGTAATATAACATGTCTCTGTATCAGAGCAGATACTGATACTTGACAGTTTGTTTCAGCTCCTGTGTGTGTGTGTGTTTTCTTGCCTTCAGAGCCTCCTCAGGAACAGTCAGTTCTCCTCTCACCACAGTGAACAGGTTGGTATGTGAGACACACAGGTCAAGGAAATATTGGCCACCAAAGCACAATAACTCAACAATTAAACATTAAATATTAAATGTAACCGGTCGATGTGTGAGGGCCGAGGATGTCGAATCAGAGCAGTTAAAGGATATCATATCCAAACCTCAGCTTGTCCTCCAGCTTCAGAGTGATGTACATCTGCTCCTGGATACGAACGTCGTTCACAAACGTCTGTAGAAGAAGAATAAACAGAAAAACAAAACTAAGATGGTAATTTAAATCAAATTAAATCACTTTCTGGGGATTAAGTAGAAAAACTAGTTGGAGGAAAAAAAATCTTCAAACCAAACAGTAATCAAGGTTCCCACAGCTTCCCAAAATAGCAAATTCAAGGACCTTTCAATGACTTTCAAGGCCTTCATGTGCAAGAACCAGACACTTTAAGGTTAGAATTTGCAGAATGTGCAGATTTATGAAAGTTCACAGATAATTTAAAGTCTTGAAAAATGTGAAAAAATAAATATTTTGTTATCTTAAAAATCTTCCAAACCTTGATCATTTCACAAACTCTCCAGGATTTTTCCAGGAGAATGTGAGTAATAAAAAAATTTGAATGAATCATATGAATCATAGTGAACAGTTGGATGATCCTGATGTTTCTTTAGAAAGAAGAAGTTAAATCCTAAAAAGTCACGTTGGTTATTTTATTTTATTTTTAAATCTCTTTTCTTCTTCTCTTCTCTCCCTCGTTTTCTCTCTGATGTAGATCGGGTTTCATTAAAACTTCATTAAAACAGATGTTGCAATGAAACGTTCCCGTCTCAAAGACGCTGCAGTAAATCTGAACACAACCACTGACTCAGCAGGAGAAAACTTCCTGTGGATCCAACCAGAGGAGCTGGATGGTTAATGACACAGCAGGAAGTGGGTCTGACTCTGGCTTCCTGTCTGAGAGCTGCAGAGGACGTGAGGGATGTTGTGTTTAAAGTCTGAGTCCAATCTGGTCGACGGCGAAGCAATAATCACTGATGACTAACGCCATGTGGCAACAGTAATCTGGTTTCACTGTTTACTGTTACTGCAGGAAACGTAAGATCATCAGGGTTAGAGATAAATGTTAATGTTTGGATTTTTGTATTTATGATTCATATCTGTATAAACATTAACATGATGTAATGAGAGTTAATGTAATTAAAGTAACGAGAGCGACGTCAGGTTAAAGGTGTTTTAGGTTTTAATGACAAACTGACCTGAAGGTTCGTGATTAAATAACAGACTGTTCCCTGAAGAAGTGATTTGAATAATTAGTTTTAGATTCGTGCTGACCTCAGCTCTGATATAAATCTTCATTGACTCGGGTTATTGATCAGATCTGAGTCCGATTGATGGTCAAACAGGTTCACCTCTAACTCTCCGTCACCTCCATCAGCTCCTGCTGCTTTAACCGTTTATGTCTGAAACGTTTTCTTCTGTTCTCACAAAAATAAAATCACAAACAATATTTGATGACAGCAGCAGATTTAGTTTCATATAAAACTAGAAAAATCAACCATCTTTAACATGAACAAAACGTCCACTGAATATTTGTTTTAAAAATTAAAATAAAAACAATTTATATCTATTAAGTTACATTAATTTTTCTTAATTAATCAAACTGTTTATTTATTCATCGTTAGTTTACTTGGGGTTAATCTGACAAAACACTTTTTATTTTAATGTTACAAAATCAAAAAGACATATTTCATTGGTGAAAAATGATTTAAAAATAAAATAAAATGTCTGTTATTTATGTATTTTTTAACTCGGAGCCACATCAGAAGGATGAAAGAGATTCTTTATTTCTCTTCATCCTTCTTCCATCATGTGACTCGTTTCTCCTCTTTATTTGTTTCTCGTTTCTTTTCATTTCTTGTCTAAACTCTGTCCCTCTTTGTTCCTGTGTGTGGACTCACTCCGTTCAAGCTGCCCAGGTCTTTAACTTTGTGTTCATCCGTCCCGGCTTCGTAGTTGATGACGGCGTGCTGCTTGTCCACGCTGCGAGACTTTAAAACAAACAAAAACACAAACAAAACATTAAAACAGTCGTTAAAGTTGTAATAACATTAACATTTGGTGCAGCTGGTCCAGATTTCTTAACAAGGAGATGAAACTGTGTCATGTTAAAACTTTGTGACGGTTTGAGCTTCGTGTGTCAAGAATGTAAAACTTCTGTGATATCAGCAGGAATCTTAACGCTTCAGACATCGAACTGACGGCTTCACATTCAGGCTCGGCTGAACACATGCGTGCACACACACACACACACACACACACGCACACACACACGCACACACACACACACACACACACACACACACACACACACACACACACACACACACACACACACACACACACACACACACACACACACACACACACACACACACACACACACACACACACACACACACACACACACACACACACACACACACACACACACTTAAAGGAGAACAGTGGAGACAAGAGCGGCTGCAAGTGAAAATATTGATTTTCTTGTGCTGTGGAGATTTGAACCCGTCAGCTATTTTGAGAATTTCTTCCAGGACAAACAAGAGAAACCTTCTGAGCGGTTTTATATCGTGGAATCTGGAGAATCTCTCTCTGTCTCTCTCTCGTGTGTGAATGTCAAATACATCTGGAGGTTTGACACTGACTGACACTGACGTCCTTCAGAGATTTCAACATGACGAGAGACGAGGTGACGCTGTCGCTGCCATGTTAATGACAGTAAATCAAAAAGTCTGTTCCTGTGTCTGTGTTTTCAGATTCATACCTGGTGTTAAAATCATTAGAGAGGATTTATTTTAAGTTTTCAGCTTTATTTTTTCTTCATTATTAACTAAACACGGTAAAAACAAGATGATTTCTTCGTCTGAGTTAAAATAAGAGAAATGTGCACAAACATGAAGCATGAAATGTCTCCACCTACAGTAACTGACCTCAGGACACAGAAAACAATGAGCTGTTTTATTAAGTGACATTTAGTATTTAGAGATTATTAGAACGTTGTTGAACATTTTGTCTTTTGGTTTTTATTTTGTCTAAAAAACATAAAGTCTCTTCTTTTTCTGCACAAAGAGCTGAAGACATGAGTGAGTTTATTGTCTTCAGGTCCGATGTCGTTAATGTTGTCTCATATGACTCGTTCCTAAAACTAAATCACTTTCCTTTTTTTAAACGAGAGGATAATTAAACATCGTTTAACTCGTCAAGTTGCAGCGATTCATAATCTCATAATCTCCTCTTTTGTTCCAGACTTCACCAGCCTGTTACAGCCACGTGTGTCCAGACTTTTATAACCATGTGCAGAAGAAGATGATGAAAGGTTTTTTTAAAATGAAAAAGCGTTTTAGTGAATTCTTCAGTTACGGCTTTAACCTTTAACTTCACTTCATCTCTGAAAGCTCAGAGGAAGAAAATCCCCTCAACTCTCACCACCACAGACACAGGCAGAGCTAAAGGTAAACCCAGGGAAGTAAAGCCAGAGAGCTAATGGTTGGACAGATTATCTTAGTGAGATCAAACAGGATCAAACAGGATAGAAACCAACTGAGCTGTTTCTAGAGAGCGAACGTATGGAGCTGCAGACAAACGGCCAATCACATGAAATTAACGACATTATAATGCAAACGAGTGCATCTGAAGTGAAACTGAAATAAATAAGTATAATGTGTAAAGAGAGTGAGACGAGCTGAGCTCTGAGACACAGGATATAATTCAGAGAGACAGAAAAACCTGCAAAATCCTCTTTTATGTTTTCATCCTGTTCTTTTTGCTTCTCACTGGAAAAAGCTATGATTCAGTCTGACATCATGAAGTTCCTGTCTTTACTCTGCTTCCTCCTTTTTTTTTTTTTTTTTCAACTAAAGATCAATTTTCATCACCTTTCAAACCTAAATGACCTGAAACATCTCTGAGGTCGTGTGAAAACCCTCAGTTGTGTTTTTATGTTTTTGAGGTTGATATTTAGTGAGTGTGTGTGTGGTTTATCTGGTGCATGACACCAGCAGCTCTTAACGTTTCATCATGTGACGAAGCTCTGGCCCCTTAAACTCGTCACATGGTCGACGACCGTTGACATTCAGACGAATAAAACAAACAAGAAAAAAAAAAAGAAACAACACACAAACACACACGGAGCAGTAAACCGTCAGGTCATCAGAGACACATTAGTGGAAAGCGTTTGAGAAGTGAAACTGATCTTTTATGACTCCACATGTTTCAGTTAATGCTCCTTATTACCGCTCTATTGAAGTCATCAAAGGACTGGACCGGGAGGATTTGGATCTAATTCAACAAACAGAAACGTGGTCGACCTCAGACGCGACGCTGCAGATTGTAACTGGAACTATCACGTCTTCATTCAGCTCATTTTTATCCTCATAAATTAAACAATGTCACAAGAAGAAGAAGAGAAACCGCCAGGAGAAGTGAGAGATTGTGTCAAACGATTTAAAGCAAATAACTTTGAACATTTGTGTTTTTAAGTAAAAGATTAAAATGTTTCGAACCTTAATTTAGAGAAAAATCAGATACAAACTTTATTAACAAATCTACATGAAACCTCAATAAATAAAACTATAATACATGTATTTATATAATTATAATATTTTAAAAAGCCTGATTGATTTAGCACTATGCTAATAAAATTAAAAACAACAAATCTAAATAGTTTTGTTGTTTTATGTTTGTAAAGAAACAACAGATCAAACTACATTTGTAAAATGAGTGAAACCAGATAGAGAAGCTTCTTTTTACTTTTATTTTTAAGTGAAAATGAAAGTTTTATTTGATACTGTGAAGTAGGATGATAAAAACTGGGACTTTTATTTGGTTGTGGACAACTTCTCATTCATGAACTAAATTAATCTCTTACCCATAAAGCACCAGGATGGCATTAATACAACTAAAGGGTAATAAATAAATAACTAGAAAGAATGAGGATTTATTTTAACTAATAATAAATATATCAATTTGTTTTTAAAGTGCTGTAAAGAGACAATAAAACCTAAAGACTGAGACTAAAACGAAATAAATCCTGGACGTCGTGATGACAATCACACGATCAGACAGACGCTGGTTCCTCAACAACCTTTGTCGACGTGTAATGTCATAACAGGGGGAGTCTGCACCAGTGGATGTGTTTTCCACCCACTACAACCAGCTCAGATAAGATCTAACTCAGGAGGTATCTGCCCCACTTTCTAATAATAGAGCAGTGACCAAAAGTACCCATGGTTTCTGGATGTCCTGTATCCACAGCTTCACCGAGGACACAGACACAATAAACACGTTCAGCTCCTTCAATAACAACACGACGGATCATTTATAGTGTCGTCAGTCGACTGGTGTGAGGTCAGCGGTGGGTTCAGGTGACAGAGGTGTCTCTAAATACCAGTCAGGCTCTATGTGTGCACCAGTGAGCGTGTCTATGTTTGACTTTATCTGGATTTAAATCATCGCTCTCTCACCTGCAGCATGAGCTCACAGTCGTCCCGACCCACGAAGATCATCTCCCTGGGGAGGCGGTGGCGAGTGCCGCCGCTGCTCACCAGGAACCAGGAGGTCACGCTCATGTCTGCGTCCTGCTGCTGCCTCTGGTTCACACCTACTGAGACGACAACACACGGATCTTTAGCTCATCTGTAACTCAACACACATGGACGTTATCTAGATCATACAGCTGTAAAAACTGTTAAAACACAGCTGGAAATGTTAACAAATAAAACATTGTTGTTGTTACTCTGGGACGGTTGTTAGAGAAAGAAGGAAACATTTGTAAAATCATCATATATTTATTAAAAAAAGATAAAAAATGATCTGAGTTTTGCAGAAATAAGAGCAAAACTCAGTTAAATAATATTTTTTATCTGATAAATCTGATGAATACATCAATATATTTGTTCTAACTTTACTGAACTTAATTCAAATCAAACACACACATGTTCAGCTGCAGTTGATCCTGTTTACAAATCAGATCTTATTGTTGTTATTGTGGCACCAATGTCACAAAATTTTGATGTGAACATAAGAAACATTCTTGAAATTTTAAAATGATTAAAAACTACCTGAAATATCTGAACAATGTTGTTATTTTTACAACAAATAACTGCAGAAACAAGAGTAAAAAATCAGTTAAATCATAATATTTTTGGAACAGAAACATGAGAGACATGAAAACCTTGTAAAAGTACAAACCTGTGGTCCAGGTCGCTCACTGCTGATAGACGTGTGACAACACGACGCAGCTAGGCCATCCTGAGGAGAGAGGAGGAGAAAGACGTTCAGCTTGTTTACATCGTGAGATTATCAAGTGAGTCAGCAGAATCACAGACATCGTTCCAGATACATTGAATCAAAACACTCCATGTTGCTTCTTTTTGGTTTATTTTTTTTGTGCTGGTCGGAGGAATGAGACTGAGGCTGAGTGGGCGGTGTTGCAATGCGATGCCTCAGTGTCTCCCTCCTTCTGTGTGACGCCCTGATCATTACCAGATGTTAGAGGAGGAAGTGATGTAGGAATGTTGGCCGGCTTCAGCGGCAGGACATTTCTGTTGCCTCCCTCCCTCTTCGCTCGGCCTCAGACGAGCTGGAAACGAGGTCAGAGCCAAATGCTGTGACTTTCTAACTTCCCACCGGTCTGAAGGAGCGTTCGACATAAACCCAACTGACGGTGTGAATCTGTACCGATGTTTTTACACAAACATGAGGCAAAATTTAGCTCAAAGCTCAAACTACTTAACTTAAATCACAAGGTGACGATTTGATCCTGCAGCTTCTGTTATTAATTCCAATTTAAAAGATTACAGCGAAATGTTTAAGTTACAATTATTCATTTCTAAATGAAACACAGGTTTCAGAGAGAGGAGGGTTTTTCAGTTAAAATAACCGCAGATGTGTCGTGTGTAAGAAAGTACCAAGAAAAAGCCGTCAGAGGGAATTAAAGATTATTGAGTTAAGCTCACTTGCTCATTTGACCTCGTAAGTACTCGCTACACCAACTCAATAATCCTCCTGAGTGAAATTTTAATCAACTACACACCTCTGACGGTTTGTCTCACTGTCGACGCTGCCTGGCGCTAACGGGATCAGCGTTAATACCACGTGTGACGCGTTTAACCAGGAAAAATATCAAAATGTTATAAAAATGTTGTGATGGAAATAACCTGTTGCAACATGAAGCTGCAGAGAAATGTGTTTTAAACGAATCTTTAACATTGAGTCGATGGACCTGCAGTCACATGACCACATCATGGACCGACACGCTTCACGTACATCATGACAGAAATCCTCCAAAGAACAACAGCGCTGCGTTTTACACCGTCATTATGAGCGGCCGCCCCTCCCGACCGTAACCATCAGAGCCTCAGAGACTTGGACGCCTCAACCGCCGCTGCAGAATATACGAGGTTAACGAGATGCGGTGGAGGAGTGTGATGCATACCAGCCTGTGTGGTGGCGTTAAAAGAACCTTCTCTCTACATGAAAGACGGCGGCGCAGCTGGAGGAATGCAGCGGTGGGTCTGAGTCAGGAGACGCAGCTGAGGAGGAAACTGTCTGCTCTACATGTGCTGCTGAACGTCCTGATGTTAAACCATCAGCTCGACTACGAAAAAAAGATATTTTTCATGGAAACAGTTTGAGTTATAAGACATGTACCTCTCGGAGGAAGTGGGATTAGAATAGGGCTGTAATCTCCCAGTCGACTGGTCGATTTATTGGTCGAGTTTTTGGTGTGTTCAGACCAGCATGTGTCAAAGGCCGGAGGTTGGAAAACAAACTCTTGCTCTGATTGGACCAGCCCAGTGTCAGTAGGGTCACTGATCTACCAGTCAGACCAATATAATAAATAAAAAGTGTCTGGACTGTCGGGACTATGGCCGACGGCCGTAGACCGGGTGGCCGTTCTGGACTTTTCCAGAACTCACAGGTTCCCGGTCCGCTCCTGAACACGTCACATCACCTAAAAACAGTAAACTGACTAGTCTGCGTTAGGTTGCTCCGTCCGTTTGAGTCTATGAACATGTCAGAATTGGTATATTTCAGTGTTTTAGCCTAATAATCGTTGTATCATCTGGATGTTGAGCCTCCTCTATCATACAAATTAAAAAATGATATTAAGTTAATTTTGAGTCTGTTTGTGTCTCGACCGTGAAGCTGAGCTCTGATGTTCAGTCTCACTCTGTACGAGGACATGCACACAGTCGATTATTATAACATGAAAAAACATCTGTCTAAATATTCCTGTGATATCAGTTTGTGCTGATATCGTCCATGATTCGTCAATAACAATAATAATAATAAATTATTGTCTGAAATCTGAAGCAGGAAGAGATGAACCAATGCGAGGTTTTGTTGTTTGTTTTATATGATAATTAATTTAACATCATCAGTGGTTATGATCCGATCCGATCAATATTTTGTTATATTTTAAAATAATAGACTTACATCTAATCAATTCATCATGTGGCACAAAAAGTAATAAATCTAATAAACTCTTCATGTTTTCTTATGTATCTCTAAATTGGCTCCAATTGACAATGATTCATCAAATATTATTCACTACTTTTTTTCTGCAGCGCTGACAAACCAACAGCAACAAATAGTTCATATTTATATATTTAATATCAAAGTTATTAGTTATTTGTCAAAAAACAAATTAGTTAACAGTCTCATTTCCTTTTACTCAATCTCATTCTGCTACATTCCTGCTTGAGTTAATAAGGAGGAACAGTGACCTCATGGCTTTGGCAGGAGTTCCCCATCCCCCGGACCTACACTTATACTATCTCCAACACACACACACACACACACACACACACACACACACACACACACACACACACACACACACACACACACACACACACACACACACACACACACACACACACACACACACACACACACACACACACACACACACACTCAGCAGTGAGGAGTGAAAGGGAAGGATTATTCCAAGATGACTGTGAATTCTTTGTACGTGGGAGATGGTTAAAACAGGAAGTATGAGCTGCACTTCCTGTGGTGGACACTCATCGTGTGTGTGTGTGTTTAGTTTTGTTGATTTGTTTGTTTGACACGAGGTACAACAACGAGGCTGACTCACTCACTCACTCACTGTAATCACTGGATCATAAGATGTTTTAAAAAATGTATTAAATAAAACAAAAAGTTGGGGTATGATAATTAGATTTACAGGCTGGTGACTAATCCCTCTAACGGCTGGTAAAATGTTATATAAGTGATTCAACTATTCAAATCTCTTCCCTCCACTGGGAAGCAGCCAATCACAACCACAGGCTGAGGGGATACAGGAAGTGATGTCAGGGATCGTCGGGTTGTTTAGCGTCTTTGCCTCAGATGTTTCGTTGGCGTCTCCGTCTGTTTCCAGAGAGAGTTTCCCCCCAGATGATGCAACAGCTGAAACCTTCAGCTCCAACTCATCTGCTTTTCCTCTCTTAACCTCCCAGACCCGTCACATCACAATCACAATCACCCCAAGAGCTGAGTCACACCACATCACACACACACACACACACTGACAGATGCTGTGTGTGTAACCTCTACACACACATTTAAACAAACATCCACATGTAAAGCAAACCAGAGCTGGAGAAAGACAAGGAAAGAAGACAACTCACGGTCCTGTCACACATATTTCCACATGGTCTTATGATGGGAGCCAAAGTTAGATGTAGTGAGGGTGTGGTTGTCTGACTATGTTGTAAAAATGGAGCCTAATCTCAGTGTAGATGCTTTAAAACTCACCGCAGCTACGGTCGATGCTAACTCTGCAGAAAACCTACTGTAAAAACCACATCTGGTGCAGGAATTTAACCAGAAACTAACCAGAAAAACGACACTAAAAAACTTCTAGGTATTGACTCATCTGAACTTTAATGTCTCTTTATGATGGCACCATCATCTCGGTTGTAAAGATGTTGCCAAAATAAAAAATATAACTCTATTAAGACCAGTGAGACCTGAAATTCAGGTTCTGACATAAACATTGTAATCAATATCACGAGCTTAGCAACAAGAAGATAACAAAGAAGGTTTGTGGTGTTAGACACCTCGGAGGTAAAAGTAAAACAAATAAAAGCATCTTGAAGGACAAACAGCAGCAGCTGAGGTCAGTTCGTCCTCTCAGATCGAATCAGATCAAAGTCAATAAGTTAAAGACAAAGAGGTTGAACTGGTTGTTGAAGCCCTGAAGGTTCGATGCCTTCAGACCCTCAGGGATGTAAAAAATAAACCAGACAAACAACCTCTGGAGAGACGGACAGACGGACAGACAAAGGCCTCTCTGGTCCCCGGTGACTGAGGCTATTGTAGATTTACAGACATGAAAGTGTTGAGTAGAGGAGATATTCTCTATTGTTCTGTTCTCTGCTGCTGTAAAGAGACTGGGGCTTTTACTGTAAAGTAGATCATGATACACAGTGTGTTGTTGTTGTTGTTGTTGTATTATGTAGACTGTAATGTTAGTTTAAAGTTTTATGACGTATAAATGTAGAAAATGATCCTGTGGACATGTGACGCTAATGTCACACTTTTATTGTGAAAATATTTAAGTTAAAATGTATTTTGATTAATAGCACTTAAATAATAAACAGAGAACTCAGTCTGATCTTTAAGTGTTTGATTACATTGACATTTCAATCAAGTTGACCAATTTTACCTTTAATCATAAATTCAAAGAGCAAAAAAAGGGAAAAAAAAAAACGACAAAATATTTTCTGTATAATTTGTTTTGTTTGACTTAGAGAACCTCATTTAAACCTTTTCTGTGTCAAACCACTCAACCTTGAATACAACATGGTAATTTGGCAGAAAACAAACACACCTCAACTACAACAACTTCAGGCTGAAATCCTCCTTAAATATGATGTATTATGGTTTTTTACTTGTGTAAAAAAAACAAAAGAGACCTGAGGTCTCAACTCTTAAACCTCAACTCTTTTCATGTACATATTTAAACATTTAAACATCATTTCTGCTCCTGGACCACACAGTTTGAACAGTTTATAATTAATTCAACCAGACAAAGACTTTTCTCCAACATTCATCTCTTCCTGACAGGATCACGGCACCATGCAGAGAGATAATAAATCATTTCGGTGTCGGTGTAAAACTTCAAGAGTCTGCAGAAAACGTCGGGATGGTTTATATGTGTTAATGTGGATAATACAGAAAAGAAAGGGGAGAAAAAAAATGCCTCATGCAGCAGAAACGACCATATGGCGCTAAAAGATTAGTCACATGATCAGTTAGCGAGGAACAAACGTAAACACCTCCGATTATCTTGCATCCGTCTCGTTGTTGTGACCGTACACGTCCTTCAGCCTGAAGACACAAAGACACCACGTGCTCCGTGACCTCTAGTACCACATGACCGACAGACCTACATATGGAAGAATATATAAAAAACAACATCGTCTGCCCTTTGGCAACAAAAGAGAAAATTAACTTATTATTCCTTCAGAGTACGAGGATGAAAACACTGTGAACAAGCTCCTCTACTGATAAAGAGATAATGAAAAAAATAGATTATTAATAATCCAAGAGAGAATTAATGAAGCACAGACCCCGAAGCAAAGATGTGATTAATTCTGTGAAGCTGGTGAAGACGACGCTTCAGATAATATTCAGAGAAAAAACAAATTTTTCCGGAGGCGAGAATCAAAACAGTAAACTGATATTAAACATAAAAATGTTAGTATAAGAAATAACGTATTAGACTAAAACTAGAACAGCCGACTGAGTAATTTAATGATTTAATTTCTGACACATAAACATTAAATTTAAGTTATCAGTACTTCAGTTTATGTGTAGGGACCCTATTCATGCTACTGCTGAAGTGAAGTGATATTTTGAGCTTTATTAGTGGTTAAAAAATGACAATTTAGATACGTTTGGCTGACTGCCCCATTTACTTTCATTGTTAACTATTTGGTTGTGAAAACAAAAGACGGTCAAACTGGATATTACTTCAACCAACGTAACATATCTGTTGAGTTTGACTCGTATTCATGGTGAAACAGACTCTGGTTCATGTTAGTCTGGACCACATCTTCCTGTATCGTTGATGCGGATCAGCAGCTTTTTATTTACATGTGTTTATTGTCTCAATATGTTGTTTAAGAAACTTCTTCTAGTGTTGGGATCCACACCACTGACACTGATCGTCTTTTTGTTCTTAATAAAACAAAAAAAAGTTGATTTCTTGTTGATAGACGTCACATAAACTTATTAAATGTAAACTTTGTTTTTAATTCTTCAGTCTTACTGTTACAACCTACCCTGGTAGTGAGGTAACAATGTAACAATGACGCTTCTTGTCTTTGACATCAAATGATGAATGATGTGATAAAGTTGGAGAAGTTGAAGATGTTGATATTTGTAGTCAGCAAATGAGGAAATCATCCCTGGTCTTCCCTTAGTTTAGATGTGGTGATAATAATAATCATTAGTTACAACACATCATCATCTTTTCTTAGTCAAATCAGACACTTTAATCTTAATTTATCATAAGTTTAATTGTGCATAAACTCGATTCAAATAAAAGTGTGTTTTTAACCGTGTTCACACATTTACCTGTTACTATGTTGTTAGTGTCAGACAGTTTTAAGCTGATCGTGCTGTGGTGGTGAGAGCTCCCGAGGCCCCTGCTGAGCAGATAATGACCGAGCCGTGGCTCTTTAACAAGAGCATTAGTATTTGTCCAACACTGCCACGTTGATTATGGCACTGACGTTTATGTTGCCCACAGCAGCAGCAGCAGACAAAAATAGTGAACGCTCTCACATTGAAATCCACACTGGCACTTAGGAGGAAAAAAAAAAACCAAACAAAAACATCAACGTTAGCATAACAGGACAATCAGAGAGAGAGAGGGATGGAAAGTGCCCAAATACAAGATCAATATCTGCAGTGGAAAGAAGTACAAAATACCGGAAGAGCACAAGGGAGTGTGTTACACCCCAAAACAGATGTGAAGGTCATTTTGATTTAGTTTTCATTTTGAGACGTTAATACAGAAAAAGCCAGACAACACCCATGATGTTCCATAACAAGGGAGAGGCTGATGTTACGTGTTTTTCTTGATTTTTGTTTTTTTTTCTACGACAGACGTTTCTATTTATCTCTTGTTCCTGTGTCCCTCTCCCTGACAGAGCAGCAGTAGTTATCTGACTCTCATAACCCTGTTAACGTCTCTACTCTGGCAGGTTACACAAGTCAGATTCGCTGCTATTTATAACCACCACTCTCTACCTCGTTTTAAAAATCGTTTTCAAAACATCTTCTCAAACACGACACGTTAGTAGAATATTAAAAAAAAAAAATAAAAAGTTGTTTTCAGTCTCTGAACACTCAAGTACAAATGAACTCACTTCCTAAACTTCCTACTGTACACAATAGCCACGGGCAAACCGGACAACAACGTCCTCAACTATACACTGGAACAGAAAATAGATTCACATTATTGAAGGACACACACACACACACACACACACTCACACACACACACATACACACACACTCAGTGGACACGAGTTTATCACAAGAATTAAGATACTGAAGCTGAAAGACGCGAGTTGAAGCTGATATGAGATAAACATGTTGCAGAGATGAAAAGAAGTTCTTGTTACTCATTTTTTATTAGTAATCAATAGGTTTAAATCACATCTGTAGACTGTATCTATAAAACTAAAATCAGCTCAGGTTGTTACAATAACTAATGACTGAAACATTAAAACGTTGTTGTAGTAAAGTCATGAAGTTAGAGGTGTAGACCTGGTTTTAAACTGGTTGATAATGTCGGGTTAAGCTTCTTTTACAGCTGATGAACATAAACATACGTGTGTCAAAACTACCATGATGATGTTACATGTTTCATTTTGTAACATTGTATCAATTTGTTATTCTAAAGGCTGATCAGAGACATTAGGAGTTGGAGGAAAGAAGTGTTTCTAAGTAAAATGACTTTCACTAGTATCAGAGGAACATCTGACCACTTTCATCTGAATCTGTCCTGTACTGGGACTAAGTCCACGTCTGTACAGAAGCAGGAAGGACTGAAAACCGTCCTGTGATACTGACACAGTTTTTAAAAATGCAACCGACTACAAGGCCGACCAGCTTTCTGCTGCTGGGTTCAGAGAGGGAGGAAGGAGGTGGAAAGAAAAGACAGAAAAAAACTGGACTGGATGGTATTATCTGCACAGTTTGTGGCTTCAAACCAAGAAATTTGAATTCTTACAGCTGAGGGAGGAGGAGTCTAACACACACACACACTGATGTGCAGCTCATAAACCTCCACCATGAATACAAGTAGTCTTCACTGACACCTCTGACACCTTTAGATGCAATTATAGTAAATGATGAAAATGAGTAAATACAATCAAGCTGCAGCTGCTGTTATTTATAGAAGAAGAAGAAGTCTGGGTAACTCCAGCATCTGTTAACAACCTGATAATTAATAACATTTGCATTAGATTTAACAGCAGGGGACGTTTTGTCAACGCTGGAGACAAAATGAGACGACAACCTAAAGTTTTATATATGCAGCAATCATGACATATAAAAAGTCACAAATCAACACAAAGAGAGCGGATGCATGTAGGCCAGCTACAGCTACAGCTACATCTGCCCCACGAAAACAAAGCCTCCACAGAGGAGAGAGAGGGAGGAGGGGTGAGGAAAAAGGGGTGAGGGTGGTGGGAGTCCGACATCGGGAAACACTCTTGCAACTGCATGACAGGAAAACACCTACTAATGTATTATAGCTTCATAAAGTCACTAAAAGAGGTGGTTTCCTTTAAAAAAATAATAAAATAAATCAGAGTTAAACACAAAGCGTCAATGTGACCCTCCTTCATTGATGTGCATCCTGTGTGTGCGGAGCCGTGAAGGATGTAACTATTATTATAATGATTATATTCATATGAAGCATGTTAATAGAAACATATAGAGCAAATATAGCCTGTTTTTACTGCTATTATTATTATTATTATTGTAGTCGGGGTTGTGTCTAAAGGCGGAGCAGCTCATGCTGCTGCTGACAATAGTAGCCGTCCAGTTAGCAAACACCGCTGTTATAAACATAACGGTCGAGCTAGTTTATTAACCGTTAAAACGTTTTATTTAAATCATCAATTTGTAGTTAATCTGTGGGAGAAAACACCTTAAAAAACGACACTAATAAAACACACACATCAATGGATGAGAAGCAGCAGCAGCAAAGCGACTATTTCTGTTTTTTTTTTTTTTTCTGTGACGTAAACTTCACGAGACTATAACGGTCGGTTAGCTAAAACACAACAAGCTAATGCTAATGTTTGATTTTAATAAAAGTGAAAAGAAAATAGAGAAAAGAAAAAGTCCGGTTCTCACTCACCCTTTTTCCTCTCCGGTGTGTGTTGCCGCTGACGGTGTGTGTGTGTGTGTGTGTGTGCGTGTGTGTGTGTGTGTGTGTGTGTGTGACAGTGTGTGTGTACGAGCCCAGCCCTGCCGTTGCAGCAGTCCAGTCTCGCGCTGAGTGCGTCGGCCTTCTCCTCTTCCGTTGCTCAGCAATAACGCTGCTCCCCGCGAGAGAGCCGCGCGAGGACCCACGTTCTGAGAGCAACGTCAGGCAGCCGGCACTTCCGGTTGTGATTTTCAGAATAAAAACAAAATTCTCTATATTATATTATATTATATTATATTATATTATATTATATTATATTATATTATATTATATTATATTATATTATATTATATTATATTATATTATATTATATTATATTATATTATTATATTTTTAATGTACGATTAATATAGATACATTAATACTTTATTAATCCCAAAGGGAAAATAAAGCATCTAGTAGCATATAAACACAAGATATTATATCATAAAAAAATCACCAACAGAAGAAGTGACCTTAAGAAAAGATGATGCTAAAAAAATAAATAAATATAAAATATTAAAACAGGACAAATATTACAAAAAAAAAAAAAACAACAGTGCAAAAAAGTACAAAGTACATACTGTACATTGTACATGGTAGATTAAAGTACTGTTGTAATGTAGTTGTGATTTAATTCATCAATAGTGAATAGTGATAAGTATATAAAGCATTTGCAAAAATTTCAGCCACTTGTCTCGACATATTTTAATACTGTAATGTCTTGTTAATGTTTTATGTTACTGTGTGTCTTGCATATATGACATATAAAGTTGACACTTACATGTAAATGCTGCTGCTGGAGTTGATATGTATTTAAGTACAAACTTCAATGTGTCACTTTCACATGACCCAACATTTGTAAACAATTTTATGAATTTAGCTCCAAGTTCTATTGTATAGTCATTTACAACATAAATATATAAATCACAGCAACACATTTGTTTCTTAAAGATTTAAAATAAAGTTGACAGGTCACGTTAGATCAACCATGTTTGTGCCGTGAGTTCATATAAACAGTGTTTATGTATATTTACATATTGATAAATATGTTCAATTTTTAAAATCTGATATATGTTGTGAAATCAATATGTTTACAAACACATTTGCCACAAAAGCATAAAATATGCCAGAGAAAGGGAAATAATATTTCATAACATTGTGGCAAATTTTATTTTGTGTATTAATTGTAAACTACACGTAACATTTGACATCATTATTATTTATACAGTCTCATTCATCTAACAGAGCTTTTAATGTTGAAGGCGGATGTCGTCACTTCCTGTGTGTTTGTTTTTGTGTCTAACTTCATGGTTTCATCCTCAGCACCGCCTGCGTCTACACTTCCAGCCGTGGACGCTTCCAACTCGACCAGCAGCTCCATGTCAGCCAGAACCGGGAGGGCGGGTTTCCTGGACCCGCCGGTCACATCTCCGGCTCTTTTGTTGCTTCATTATTTAGCTTCATAGAGAAAATTATAGTTTTATATATTAATTACTAAAGAATAAAAGACAGTGAATAGAGACTAGAGCGACGTCTAATTAATATAATATGAAAACAATGTAAAATAATAATAATAACAATAATTGAAGCATTAACAGACAGCTGTTATAATAAATACAATTTCTAAAAACCTTATCTTTTTCAAAAATAAATTGGCAAAATAAATTCGGCAAAAACCCGTATATATGTAGATAAAATGATTTGTTACAGATGAAAGGAAGAGATATTTGTTATAAGATAAATTACTTATCTGTACTTTCTTCTAAACAGAAGAATTTCCCATTTTTATGTATAAAAATGCATAAAAAATCACATATAAATTGTAAATGAAATCAAAACAGCGAATTAAACATCTTCTTTGATGCTCACGATCAATTATAAAATTATCTTTTTATAATTTTTTTTTTGTATTATAACATTTGAATTAGCAATAAAAACTCAACACAATCAAATAAAAACAACAATAAAATAATTTATTACCATTAAAAAAAATTCAAAATCAAAAACGGTAGACTCTTGTTTTGTTCAGCTCAGTGACGTCATGACGCTGCATCCCTGTGTGCGTAAAGAGCGCTTGGTTTAATTTTATGATGTGCCGCTTAAAAAGGCGGGGAGTTGGTTTCATATGTATTTTTGAACTGTGCGTTTAAAATTCTGTTATTTTAAAATGTTTTGTGATTTAAAGGAGTCTATTGTGTTATTATTAGTTGGATTTTTAAAACATTTTTTAGTTTTTTTGTAATTTTAAGATCAAATTGGCAGCGATTTAGTTTTAAAGTTTAAACTTCCGGGTTTTAAACAATATATATATAAGATATAGCATCGGATTGATTATATGTTTATAATTATATGATAATATAATGATTTATATCGATGATTTATCAGTTATTAAACGCTCTTATCGGTTGTTTTACCTGGATGTTTTCTCTCCGGTAGACGCGGTAACACTAACCGAAGCGCCCCCGGTCCGTTGGAGCTCCTCACCGGACCGTGTCTCTAACGAATGGACGGACAAGATGGAGGAGCCGCGGGACGTTCAAACCTCCAAGAGAAACGGCAGCTCCAGGTCGGTGATGTCCGCCGGTTCCGCGGTGGCGATGGAGATTAAACGGAAAAAAATCCGACAGAGCACATTATTCATACCGACAGAGGTACGTGTTAATACACGGTTTATATATTTAACTGTGATTTATTTAAATTATAAAGACACTTGTTTTGACGTCGGCGGTCAAAGTGCAACTAAGCTAACAGCTAAGCTAACACAAATTAGCTAATATACTGATGTTTTCATTATTTATTTGTATATTACACAGCTATAACTACTTAATGCTGCTTTAATAATAACGACATTTCTAACATATTTATTACAGACGTTTGGTTTTTCCTGTTTCCCAGAACCGGATCCGTCTAATCTCTGCTTTGTTTAACGTTTCCCCGACTAATTCCTGCTACAAACTAAAATAAATAATAATAAAAAATGTCCTTTCAGATTAAAAGCATGAAACGATGTCCAAGTCTTCTGAATGACACTCTGCAGATTGTAGAGGACATGAACCTGTTGTATATACGACAGATTTCTAAGAAGTTACAGGTGCAGATTGTAAATTATTCATTTAATTTACAAATATTTGTATTAGATTAATCTCATGCATTATCCTTTCTGTGTATTTTCCATCATAATTGCATCTAATTTGCATCTAATCAATAAACTCTTATTTAACATACACCTTAGTCATTTCTGCATTTAACAATTAACAACACACAAGCTGCTCTTGATTAATGAAAAAAAAAAAAACAGTTTAAAATATGGAAACATCGATTTAAATGAGTCAATAAAATAATAGTTCACAACAAGTTGATAACAGATTTATTATTAAAGCATTTCTATTCAAAAACATGCACTTTAACCTCAGACTTTTACTGTGATAAGTTACATAATCAATATATACATAAACAGATACATGGATTTAGTTTTAGACACTATAAAGAAGAATATGTCAGATATCAGTTGACTTGCAAGAGGAAACATTTTCAACTGTCATTTTAGTTTTAATCTCTTGTTTTGTTTAGTTTTTTGTCAGATCACATGAAGCGTTAACAACCAGTAACTCTACAGGATCATGTTACCAGAGATTAATTTAATAATCTGTTCATTTATGTCAGTTATTTGAAGGAAACAATAAAAGCTTCAACTGTTTGTTCCTTCTTCCGTCTTTACAGAAAAAACAAAAGCAGGAAGAAGTTGTTCAGTTTCTTAAAAATGATTCAAGTTACTAGAAAAGGGAAAAAACAAACATTAAAGAGAAACATTACTGAAAATAAATACGTTTTCTCTCATCGTGTCCATCTCATCTTCCATCGTAGCCTATTTTTAGACAAACTAACACAATTTAAAATCACAGGAAGCACTTCTGTGTTTTATTATTGATTAATTTGCTTATTTTAAACATTTTCTCTCCATAAAGAACACTAACCTGCAGGAGAAACTGGACTTTGAGGTGCGAATGCGAGATGGAGCCTATAAGCTGCTGCTCGCCTGCAGCAAGAGAGAACAAGTCCTCAACGCGTCCAAGAACCTGCTGACCTGCAACACCAGGATCAAGGCGTATTTCACTGAACTGCAGAAGAAGAAAGAAGAGCAGGACATGATGGGGAGATTCAGACAGTGAGAAATACTGTACCAGCTGTGTTATTACATGTTTTTAATTTACAAACTCAACACTTTCTGATCTGTTTCAGGTTTTCTGATCCAGACTCAGATGATCGTGTTCCTTGTACTGCAACAATTGCACTGTCTGGTAAGTTTGTTTCACTTTTATCCAGAATAATTCGACACTAGACACAAATGAAACCAGATAAAGTAATTAAAGAAGAGTTTTTCTCATCTGTGCTGCTGCAGGTTTACGTATTCCTCTGATGTGGAGAGACTCAGACCACTTCAACAACAGAGGCAGTGAGTTTATCTCTGTTCTTCTGCCTCTTACACTTTCTCTTCAGCCTCGTTTCATTCTGTTAATATTCGCTGCACTTCCTGTTTTTTAGGCTCCAGACGAGTGGCGCTTTTCTGTCTGATGCGAATCGGCTCTGAAGTGTTCGACACAGAGATGGTGGTGGTGGACAGATCAGTCACTGACGTCTGTTTTGAGGGAGTCACCATCTTGTAAGTGTTGAAACTTGCAAACTTTGTTGTCTATTTATTAATATAAAACACTTGCACACGTATTATCACAGATAATTTGAGTATTTGTCACAATCAAATGTGTAATTTATGCATTTTATTTATTTTTAGTTGCTTTTTGATCATTTAATGGTTGAACTAATTCTCTGTCACAGTAAAGACGCAGCCCCTCAGTTTGAGCTGAGGGTGGAGCTGTGGAGCTGTGCCCTGGAGGAAGAGCTCACTCTTGTAAACACGCCAAAGAAATTTGCCAAGAAGCTCCGTAACTCATTTGGAAAAACTGCAGGGAAGAAGCTGTGCCCCCTGCTGGACTCTCCAGACCCCGACACCTTCCTGCAGCACAACCCCATCCCAGCGTATGAATCCTGTTCTCACATAAAAAAAAACACTTTACACACTCTTCTCTCTCAGTTTAGTGTTTTTTTTTTTTCGTTGTTGTTGTTGTTGTAGCTGGTAACACACTCAATTGTGGCTTGTTCCTGGAACTAAAGGGTGTAGTTACAGAGGCACTGAAACGAGGGTTTAACTATTTTATTTTTTAAAACCGCTGAGTTTTATTTGAGTCTGAGAATAAAAACCTGGAAACACTGGTCTCATTCTAAAGAGGAGATAACTTATAAAAAGCAGTTTATAGTCGTGTATATCTCATATATTTGGATGTTTATGTTAAAATAATTCCTCTCTGTGTCTGTGTTTGTCGTTTCTACCTGAACCAGTGGAGCTAAGTTCAGCCTCCTGGCCCACACCAGCCTGTGTCTGCCTGAAGCTGAAGGCAGTTTTCAGTCTCACTCCCTCATCGTCCTCCAAGACGGTGAGAAACAAACAAAAATGTAATAATATCTGGGGGTGATATGAAGGGGATTATTTCTTTTTAGCTGCTGATTTGATTCAGTAGCTGCTGTCTGTGATAATAAATTATATTTTCTTTTTTTACACAATTAAAATCGAAAGCTAAAATTAAACAAAATAAACCGCTGATTGAAGTTTAATGTTTCTTTTTCCTTTCTGTTTGTGATTAAAGAGATTTAAACTTTTCAGGAATAAAAAGTTATTGTTGTTAATCATCTCTATCCTCCAAATCAAATTATTAATTGATCAATTGAGATTAAATCCTGCTCCTCAGCTGAGTGGTCGTCTTGGCTTCCTCTTTATGGAAACCTGTGCTGTCGTTTGGTGGCTCAACCCGTCTGTATGACACAGACCATGATGAGCGGCTTCTTGAGTCAGAAGGTGAGTTAACGTTACTGCTCTTATCGTCACATTTAATCCTAAATCTGTTCCAACGTCAACTGTTTCCTCTGTTTTTTATTTACTTGTGGTGAAATCCAGCAAAGTGTTGAAGGGATGAGCCGCAGCTGCAGCCTCTACTGCGTCGTGAGCGCCGGCTTTTTGTCGTGTTACTTCACCCCGGAAGAAATCGACGCTAAAGTTCAACCGACGCTGAACGTCCCCGTCAATAAGGTGAGAGACGTCTGACCTACACGCTTCACACACCCTTATATTTTACTTTCTGTTCAGTTGAACTCGTTGATTAAAAATCAGCGACAAAATTCTCTCATCACTTTACAAATTACTCCCACTTCTGTATCTGTCTTCATCTGTCAGACAACAGCTATAATGATGCCAGGATTTTAATTGTTTTAGATTAAATCAAAACATCATATTAATCATTATTAAAATCTTTCTCTTACATTTGCAGAATGACCAAAAAAAAATAAAAAATACAAAATGCCACATAACTCATTGAGATCCCGCCTGCACGTGTGGCATTTTGCTGCTAAATTTATTTATTTTTTTCTGCAGAATCAGCGATGTACTTTCTAGCGCAATATCTCACAGACTCTCTGGTTTGTTACAGAGATCTGCAGAGCTAATTCTCACTTTATGATGAGCTATACTTGCTGTTTTTACAGGACACACGCATCCGTGTGGTGGAGAAACAAACGTCTGGTGTGAAATCCAGAAGTTTGTCGATCATCAACCCTTCACCTGAAGGATCTCAGACCACTGAGTTCACCACAGACACTAGAGAGGAGCTGGAGGAGTGGCTGGACGCTCTCCACCAGCACCTCTATGATCAGAGTGAGTGTTTTTAGTGTCTCAACAACACGTGTGAAGCAGCAGCTGCACATTTATTTATCTAAACTTTTCTTAACAGGAACAGAAAGTCCAACGTTTTATCTTTGCCTCTCGTGTTTCCTCCTTGTTTACAACCAGGCCAGTGGCTGCACTGCTGCAAGCAGCTAATGAAGATCGAGGTCGCGTCGCCACGTAAACCATCACTCTTCCTCACCAAACAGGCCGACTCTGTTTACAACGACCTCAGTGAGTAGCGTCGTTACATGGAGGTCGATCTGCTTCGTGTCGAATTTGGTCTTTTTATAGAAGAAATAAATATTTTTCCATTAACTGTGAATAACGGGTTTAATTTCAGCAGCAAAGGATGAAAATAAAAAACCTTTCACATGATAATTAGAGAATTAGAACATGTTCTGTGTGTTCGGTGTTGTGACATTTTATTGATTCATTTTTATAACTGGAGGAGTTGACATTTACCCAGTGTATATGTGTTTCTTTTTATATTCACCTGAAGGTATAAATTCACCTGGTAAGTTCGAGAGCATCACTGATATTATCCACAACAAGATCGAGGAGACGGACGGACGTTTTCTAATCGGTCACGAGGAGCAGAAGGAGAAGCCGAACTGGTCGACGCTGTTCGACGGATCCCACTCGATGGTGGTTCAGAAGAGTTTTATGTCTCAGAGTAAAACCTCCACGCCGTGTTCCAGCCCCAGCTCCAGCTCTACACCAATCAGCAACAAGAAGCGGCGTGCCCCGCCCCCTCCGTCCGACAGAGAGCCTTATGCTCCGCCCGCCCGTCCTGCCAGACCTCCGCCTCCTCTTCTCCCTCCTCCTCTCTCCCAGCAGGAGAAGGAGAACTCGTGCGCTTCACGTCCGACCACACGCTCCAAAACCGGACGTCCGTCTCTGGACGCCAAGTTCTCCGCCATCATCCAGCAGCTGCAACGCAACAACAACAGCAGCGGAGCAGCCGGGGGCCTCGGCCGCAAGAACGCTCCGCTGGGCGTCCTCGACGTGCAGCCGCAAAGTCAACATCAGCATCAGCCCCCGAACCAGAACCAGAACCAGAACCTGAATCCGAACCTTCACGGCGACACCAACGAGTCTGAACACGGCTTCATCAGAGCGAGTCACGGTCCAGTTCCTGCACCGAGGAGCAAACTGAGGAAGTCGTTCAGAGAGAGGATGAACCTCAAAGCTCTGTGACCACATCTGGACCAGAGAGACCAGACCGACACTACTAACAACTACCACTGATAACTGACCATACATTAGACTTAATGTGAATGACCAGACTGTGACGACACTTTAAACATTAAAGGGAAAATTTCACTTAAACATTTTGGGAAATTAACGTAACGATGAACATCTTCAACCAACATGTTAAACATCGAATCAAATAAATCAAACATGAAACGTTAAAGTTGAGGAGGATCAGTGAAGTGACTGGTCACAGCCGAGAGGAAGAAGAATTTATACACGTTTATAGTTTTAACACTTTGTCAACGTTAAACAGACCAGATATAATTTGTCGGTTTGTGAATGTTTAAAGTTGTTGGCAGCGTTTTTACATCACAACTCTCAGCGTTTGTGTTTGAGCCAACGTTCATCAGCGTTCGTTGTATTTTTCCTGAAAAATATCAAACTGTTCATAAACCGACTCGAATCCCGACCGACGCCTTCGTGTCACAACATCAGTATCGTACTGATACATCCGCACTTTCTAAACTTCTTTCTTTTTTCCCTGGTGCAGCTGACCGAACCGAACCGAACCGAACCGTACGTCGTCATCAATCCCACTAAAATAAAAAGGCTTATTTCTCAGCTCTGCCTCTGGAACATGGAGCGAAAGAGAAAAAAAAGAGCGTTTTGCAAAAGCACTCAGATTGGAATTGATCCACTGGCCGACTGTGGAGGAGTCGTTCCTTTTTGGATCTATTGACTTATTCCACTTTACCGTGACGACTTTATGACCACTAGAGACTTTTTTTTTAGGAGCAATCACAAAACGACTAATGTGACTTCTCTCGTTTCTCCTGAGCTCTTAATAATAAAGTGACCTTGGTTTTTCAGCAGCTACAACATAATTTAACACTGACGTCCAGAAATTCTTCAAACATAATTGAATGAATGAGTCTTTTGAGCGGCTGAAATAATGACTACCCTTGTGTTTGTGTGTGTGTGTGTGTTTTTATACAGCCAGACTCTAAATATTTCAACTTAATGATCATGTGTTGAAGAATGAGCCTCGTAATTAAACCGAGTGTACAAACCATTTCTGTGGATGAAGCAGCTACACTTTTTTTACCATCTCTCCGTCTGACTTGTGTTTAATCAAGACGGAGAGATGTAGATGTAGATTTGGGTGGTGGTGGATTACGGCAGGATTTAGTTTTAAGCCTTGAAAGAAGCGACGGACGGATCGAGAAAACAGCTCGATAACGACGACGTGTTCATGTGTGTTACTGACAAATTAAATCATTTGATGTCGGACTCTACGAACTGTCAGTAATTATACTAGACAAAAAAACTCATTTTTGTGTTTATTGTCACGCCGGAGCTGCTGGATCGTAACAAAATGTTGAACTGTTTTACGACTTAACAACGTCTGAATATTCTCACTTTGATCTGCGTTAAAACTAACGAGCCGAGTTTCTGTTCATTCATTTATGACGCGTTTTCACTCCTCTATTAAATAACTCGACAGCTGTAACAGAAACAGGATGATTATCATCGTCATTATTATTTGATTAAACTGTTTTTATAGCTTTAGAGAAGTAGTGATTCTTGATATTAATCTAAATGTTTCTATAGTGCAATGTTTTCTTCATAAAGTGCAATTTTCCTCTTCAGTCTTTGTTCGTCGTCGTCTTTGGAAGTTAAGTGTATTTTTTATTATTGCTGATCTGCAATAAAACGTCCTACATTCTACCCTGGTGAGGCTCTTTTTTTTGTGCTGAGGTTGGAAGTATTACTGAATATTTTTCATGGTAAAGGTTTACCAGGGGGTGGTAATAAAAGTCAAAGCATAGCTTTTATTGCAGCTCCAACACACACATCCCATAGAGAAACACGCTCTAGCAGCTTTTTCTCTCTCTTTTTTTTTTAAATTTTATTTTATTCTGCAGCAAAACGCTGGAGAGGCTCCACTGGCTGTGAGCCCAGAAGTAGCCTGTTGTGAAGATTAAGGCGGATGGAATCTCATAGCCTGATAATGATATTACAATAATAAAACCTCATTCACACTGCATTTAGTCAAAAAAAGAACATTACATTGACGTTAGTACATCGGTGTTAAATAGCAAATTTATTTAAACTTCTGGTTTAATAATAATGAAGAAGAACACACCTGAGGAAACGTGTATAGATAGTAAAATATTTTAATTAAATATACAGGAGGTCATATACAAAATGTCTTTATTTTTATTTATTTTATTTTGTATTTTTTTTTAATATCTTGCTCGCCAGCTGGGTGATTGGTAAACAGATGGCTACTGTATCAAAAACACTTTCAAGATGCACATTAATGGAAACAACGTGGAGGAAAAAATAAAAAGTGAAAGGACAAAAATAAAATAAAATAAAATAATAAAAAAGAAGAAGAATCCTAACTCTTAAAACGTAGTGTTCGTTTAAATCTAACATGATCACGGTGACCTTGAAACAGAGCAAACAAGGACACAGCTAGATTGTGTAACCGACTTTTATACTGTTTTTTTTTTCTTTCTTTCTTTTTTATACTATTTACAGATTATAACAGTTTATATGATAACACCCACGCGGTACTATCTACAGTGCTATTTACACAGAAAATAAGACGACAGAGAGAGAAAGAGAGAAGTTTTTTTTTTTTTTTGTCGTGAATTGATCCCGTATGAACGTCCTGTTTTTAACCTACACACAGAAATGTACAGTACTTAATCAGAAAATGAATGTCTTTATCTAAGTATTCAGGAAAACTTTACACGTAGACATTTACAGTTTCGTTTTTTCTTCTTTTCTTCTGAAACACCAGACATGTTCTCTGTGTATTTCGACTGGATCCTGGATCGTAATTATAGTGGTTGTAAAAAAGCCAGAGCAGGTGTCGTCTTGCTACCTCAGGCTATGCAGCGCGGGGAGGAGGAGGCGTACTTTATACTTTTATACTTTTATATGGAGTCTGGTACCTTTTCATCACCAGCAACACACACACACACACACACACACACACACACACACACACACACGCCCTGCGGACGTCAGACACCAGACCTGTGTCAATATCAACTATCAGTAAATCTTTTCCTGACTGTTTGACACCATTTAACTAAAGTAAATACATAAATTTAAAAGCACAAATAGTAACTGTAACTTTAAGGTCTGATGTCTGACAGCGTGTGTGTGCGTGTGTGTGTGTGTGTGTGTGTGTGTGTGTGTGTATAGATTCTGTAAGAACGTCTGTGTGACATTAATATTAATATTCCTACCCTGCTACAGAAGATAACTCTTAACAACTGTAGTGCTAACTCTAATCCAAGACTGCGAAAGGCACAGATATTTGCAAAGCAATAATATCCTTAGTGACAGCAACATTCCTCTTAAATCATACAGTGAGTCTTTTTCAGCATGTTTTTTTTTTTCTTTCTTTTTTTTTTTTTTTTAAAAAGAGCTTTTCAAGTCAAGAACCAAAAAAAAAAAAAAAAAAAAAAGATGAAATGCTGATTTGTTGTGGTGACGCTGGTCCGACAGACACAAACAAGCTGCTACACTTTGACTCATCACAAAAGATTTTAGGGTCAAATTAAAAAAAATGAAAACATTCGTGATTTGTCAACATATCTGAGCTGAAAAAAAAACCTGAAGTGAGTAAAAAGTGAGTCTACAGTACATCTGTCAAACACAGCACCTGTGAACGTCGTGATGAAACGAACCACGTTTTACGTAGCGTCGCCGCGTTGAGTGTTAACGTCGATTGATTCATTTATTTATTCTCTTTTTTTTTTTAACTGTGGCACAAAGAGGCGACAGCTTTCAGCGTGGAGACATGTAAACAGATACAACACCACTGGCTGCCTAAAGTGTAAATGCGCTAAACAGCTGATAGTGAACGCACCTCTAGTTATATTTATATATATTTATATATATATAGAATTTAATTTGCGTTGTCGTGTTACTTGTAGTGTTTTTAAGCAACAAAGTTTAGCCCTCAGACGCAGTAAACAAATGGCTTTTCTCTGTTGCTCTCCACTTTTCACACATCCAGAGCAACAACCTGACTCGTGGTGATCGACAAGAGAGACGAACTGATTTGTGAGCACAAACACACAAACATGAGCATTGTGCAAATAAAGATACGACGACGACAACGAACAACAACAACAACAAAACACACAAAAAAAGATACAGTAAGTGGTGATAAAAATAAAGAACAGTGCAAAGTATATAAACAAATGCATACACAAGTAAAAAAAAAACAAAAAAAAAAAAATGGAATTTTCAGTCTGAGTTTTTTTAATCAGCCAAAGTTTTATCATCAGTGTTTTTCCTTCGACTGAGCCACAATCCCCGAGCAAAGAGAGACAGAAGGACAAAGACGAGCTGAAGAAGTTTGTGAGGAGAAGGAGAAATGGATCCTCCTCCTCCGTCCCTCACAGTCTGGTGCTGGGGTGTACCGAGGACAGCTGAGGTGGAGGGAGGGTGGACAGCGGGTACAGGTGGTGCAGCAGGTCCCCGTACAGCGCCGCTCCACCCGGATGCCTGTAGAAGTGATGGGGACTGGGGCTGGAGGCCAGCAGCTGCCGGTGGAGCATCATGGGATGGAAGGCTAACGACGGCACCAGTGGGGACACGGCGCTCTGGCTCTTCAGGTACTGGAGTCCCGGGTGCTGCTGGAGCCCGTCCTGTGCTCCGGGCGACACCAGGCTGCCCGGCGGGTACATGGCGGAGTAGAGGTGGGCGGCGTGGGGCGGAGGGAAGGTGGTGGTGGGGTGGCCTTCGGGGAGGTGGTTGTTGAGGTGAACGGCGTGCGCCGGTTCGGCCGGTTTCAGCTCCTCGGGGTCGCTGCGTCGGATGGAAGCGGCCGGGTGGATCGGCGTCACCACGCGGACTTTCCTCTCCGGGACTTCGTCGACGTCGGGTTCCGTGAGGCTCCGTTTGCTGGGTCGGACGGGGATGGTGAGGGACGAGTCGCTGGAGGGTTTGGGGCTGGGAAACGACTGCGACGACTCGGCCGGGCTCTGTTTGGGAGGAGAGATGGTCATGGGAGGAACTCTGCACGCTTTAGGGTGAGAATCCAAACTCTGGTGCATGATGGGATAGGGGAGGTTGCAGAAGGAGGGTTTGGAGAAGGAGGACGCCCTCTGAGAGAGGGGTTTAGAAATGGTGAAGTCTCTGGGCTCGTCGTCGGCCTCTCTGCTCTCGCCGTGCGTTTGAGTCCTGTCACTGTAGTGAGATCTGAAGGCTAACCCTTCCTGCTCCACGCCGCCACCGCAGACGAAACCCTGGCTGCTTCCTTCTCGCTCCCTGCTGTAGTGTTCTCTCCGCTCTCCGTTGGCGAAGCCAACCACCCTCTCTTGGCTAAGGCAGTTCTCGGTTTGCCGGTACAGACTGTGGAGGTGAGGGGACGAGTAGCAGTCGCTGGCGTAGCTGCGCTGCGGAGCGGCGGTCGGAGCTTGAAGCAGCTTGTCTCCTCCGTTCTCCGCTCCGTCCTGGCCGTGGCTCCGGGGCAGATAAGGCTGCCACGGCGCGGTGACCTGAGGCTGAAGGTGATGACTCTTCCTGCAGCCGAACGTCTCTGAGATCTCGCTCCTCTCCGACGCGCTGCCGCCGGTGGACGGCTGCTGGTGTGGTTTGCTGCTCTGTGCGTGTTGAATCACCGACGGCCTGAATATCGGCGCCACCTCTGGGACGTTGTCCGACGTGCACCTCTGACCCACCGCCTCCTCGTCGCTCTTCCTCTTCTCCTTCTCCCGTTCTGCCGTTGATATGACGGGGAGCGACGGGGCGGCGGCGGAGGGCGGAGGCTGCAGAGACGGAGACGTGAAGGAGAACGGGTTGGACTCACACACTTGGGACAGGAGCTTCTTTTTGGCCAAAGGCGACATGACCTGACTGGCTTTGCAGTAGGCGGCCGTCTGTGCGGGGCCTTGTGACGAAGACTCCTTCTTGACGACGCTGTAGTCGTCTTTCTCCGGGAAGGAATCTGTGCTCAAGTCTATACACTGTCTGTCCGCCTGCTTACACATGGGTAACACCTTCCCCACCCTCCCTCCATGACTTTCTATGGAGTCTTTGACTCTGGACGACGCCTCTGGCAGAGCGACGTGTCCAGCGCTTTTGTTCTGATCCCATCGGTGAGGCAGGTAGGGGTTTTTAGAAATGAAATGCCCTTCACTTTGCTGTTCACAGGTCAGTTTGACTTGCAAGGCCTCGGTGATTTGCCTCCACTCAGGCTGAGGCCCCGTGTGGAGCTGGAGGCCGGCGTGAGGAGCTCTGCAGTCTGGTTCTTTGGGGCAAAGCGACGACGGTTGCCCCGCTGCCAGAGACTCCTCTTTCTTCAGCGTTACTCGTAACTCTTCCTCCTCTATTACAATCGGTTCGTCTCTCAGAGATACTTCTTGTTTTACGGCTGCCGACAGTTCATGAGTCTCCTCTTTCCCCTTGGAGTCCTGCGCGTGTGGAGAAACACACTCGTTACAACAAAGACCAAACACACACACACAGATGAAAATGAAAGTGGACGAATCCTGAGACGCTGCGACTGACCTGTGATTGTTCTTGGCCTTTCACCGTCTCCACTCTGTCCTTTTTACTCCCTGGCTTGGGATTGCTCGGGCCTTTCAATTTCTTGGCTCCGACTCCTTTGGCTTTGGCTGCTGATGCTTTCTCTTGGCCGGCCTCCTGCTTCCTGGGTTTGGCCAACGGGAGGGGTTTGTCCTGCTCACCTTTAATGTGCCTCTCGTAGGGAAGGAGGAGCCTGAGGAGGAATGTAGCGACAGGAATGTAGATGAGTCCGCGGTTTGATCATGTTATGTCATGTCACGCTTGTGAGGAACAAATATTAATCTTCAGCAACAGTGAAATATTTCTGTTTAACCACAGAACAGTTTTAGATTGAAAACAAAACTGTACATCTGTTTTCTCTAATGTGGAGTATTTTTCAACTAAACCACCTCTGCTTTTTTTAGCGTCCACACCAAAGAGTGAAAATTAAAGTACAATAAACCACACAAGTATTTTGTTTTGTGAAGCCAAAAACAGAATGAGCTGCAGCTTTGCCACAGGCATGCAAGTGTATCAAATACGCTGCTTTAAAAAAAATCTGCTCGTTTTAAATACCTGGCAAACATTAACGATCCTATTGTAATTAAAGTAGGTTAGGGGGAAATCCAGGTTGAGATCAGTGCCAGAGACGGAGAATGTGAATAAACAGTTATCTCCTGCCGAGGCAGATCACATTTGGTATTAGTTTAACCTTGAGAGAAAAGAATACGTGTGGGTGTGTGAAACTAATGTGGTTGGGAATGAAAGGAAGGAAAATGTCTGGAAGAATAGACATCAAACTGCTTTAAAACGACCTCATAGCATTTGATATCTAATTTAATATACTAATATGAATAATCACAGCAGCTCTTAAAGTGGCTGAAGTAATAAAATATTGTAGCTACACACACACACACACATGGTCCAGCTGACATGATTAAGTGCAGGATCGCTGCGTACGATCCAATTTAATTAAATCCATACTGAGAGAAAAAGAACATTTTGTCGAACAAAAAAAGAAAAAACATTCAACTATTTTTGACTTCTGTTATTTCTCTTCTGAAAACTTCCCAAGTCAATTTTCCATATCTGATGTCATAACTAATGGGAACATTAAGATCTGGATAACATAACAATACCCGTGTGTAAAATAATGACATGAAGAAACCGGCGAGGGAAACTTTTAGACTTTTATTGCTCAGAAAAAAAAAAAAAAAAAAAAAAAAAAATGGAAATTGGCATCGGACCAGAAATAAGATCGGTTTGTGGAAGAGGAAACCAAGACAACTGAAAAACTCTCCAACTTCAATAAGCTCGTCTGAAAATCTCTCAAGCTCCTCTTGTCAGGTTTTTTTTACAATAACAATCCATAAAAGCCAGACAGAAACATGACTTTCTCAGTCATGAGAAAAAATAAGGTCTTCTCGTGTAACGACAAGAGACGGTTGCACTATTCCTTTTAAGGGACATGGCGGTAAAACAAACAATGAATCAAGAGCCGTTTCGCCTCCTCTTCAAAAGGAAGAAGAAAAAAAAAAGCCTCAGAGAGTTCAAGAGCCTCTGTGGGATTTTTTGTTATTTTTCCTCTGAACAAAAGTGCTGGCAGGGAAAGCAGTGAAACTACATTTCATACAGCTGGTCTGGCACCAGGCCCCAGGCCAAGAAAGGAAATGTACTATTAAATGTGACTTATTGGAAAGACGCAGAGCAAAGGGGTTGTGAAAGAGAAGAAGGGAGAGAAAGAAGAAGAAGAAGAAGAAGAAGAAGAAGAAGAAGAAGAAGAAGAAGAAACGCAGCGACAGAAAAGACGGATAAAGACATGTTAATGAAGGAATGAACAACCCTGGAAAACAGAGATAAAACATGCAGTGTTTTAAAGTTTAAAGCTCTGGTATTTATTACACACCGGGAAGTGGTTCTCAGGCTTTTTTCTATATTTAGGAACTGAGAATAATCAGCTGTTACTGCACAGATTAAATGTTTCTCCATTATTGTTAATAAATATTAATAAATACGTATTCGACGTGATGAAGCTGAACTAAAAGTGATTAAAAAAAGAGACGTAGAAATGTGACACGGTGAGCGTCACAGTCACAGTGATGTGTGGGAAAGAGACGACTGCCTCGGCCCGGGTCAACGTTAAGGAATGTCAATATGGAGCAGGAGGCGGCGGCGGCGGCGGCGGGGGGAGCAGCAAGGTCCGGATAATGTAAGAGCTGAACCCGGGAAATTACTGGAGCCTTAAATAGTTCCAAATGGGAAAAAAAGGAAAAAAGAAAAAAAAAGATGCTGCTTATGTTGGTCAGGAAACTGAACATCAAGTCTCCAGGAAGTTCCCGACATTGTCACAATTATTTGCTTTGTAACATTTAATGGATACAAGATGACTTCCCAAAAGTGTAGTGATTAATTCTTCAACTGAATCAAAACACCTTTTAAACTTTTATGTAAATTTCCTTTAAAATAGCTGAATAAGCAAAGAAGGTTTGTTACTCATTTGTCCATTTTTAACTCGCTGCTACAAAAAGAAAAAAAAAAAAAAAACTTAGTCATGATAGTGTAATATAGAGCTCATAATACAATACCACTTATATAAGTAGCAATTTCCTCCAAAGGAAGGAGGTTGAGCTTGGCAGCTGCTGCATTAAAGAGCTGAGGCGAAGCCAAAAGCTGCAGCTGACGGTTGGAGCCACTAGGAGGCGTCGTGTTGCACCGACGGCTTCCAGGAAAGAATTTCATTAAAGCAGGAGAGGCAACATTTTTATGAGGTCAATAAATACTTAACTTCCTCTCATGCCAATTTATCACCACGCTTTTTGTTTAAGGAGCCGTTTTCCAGGTTGATAACAAGCAACTGAAATATGAAGAGATGAATCAGCCTGATGATTATGTCTTTTATACATTTATTTATATATAAACTGTGACTAATTTCATCAAAAACCACAAATGTCAACTAAGCACGTTTATGTCTTTGAAATAATAAAGATTGCAAACAAAGCAACAACTACTCAAAAAAAAAAAAAAAAAAAAAAAAAAGACAACTTGGCAAAAACAAGGTGACTTTACCAGCAATGTGCTGCTCTCATCTGAGTTTTGTGTTACAGGAACAAGCAGCGTGCTCAAATCCAAGAAATGCCTAAGTCACCAAATAAGTGGAAAAAGCCTGCGGGCTGTTCCATTTCAACAATTTCCCTCCCATCCGTGCTGAAATTAATTTTAGCTGGTGTTGTGTTAAGATCACAAGAGCTGCTTCATGCGTGAAAAAAAAAGGAAAAGAAACTATTTAAAGAGCTGGTGGACAAGCCCCGAGGGCTGCAGAAAGAAAATGACTTACTTTTACAAGCCTGAGAGGAAAGAGGAATACAATAATAATAAAAATAAAAGATAAAATCTAATGTTTATCATCTAAGTGTAATGATTAAACCTCATCAGCAGAATAAGAGCAGCAGCAGCAGAGATAAACAGACATTGTAGCTGCTCCCTGGTCTCTTTCTTTTGGATTCGTGCCTCAAAGCTCCTCTTTTGTCTTCCAGCCAAACCACTTGAGGTGACCCTCATTCATGCAGTTAAAACAGGAGGGCAGCGCAGGAATGTATGAAAAACTTAAGTCCTTTGTCAAGACTGAAAATACCAGATTTAAAATGACCTCTACTGTTCCCGCGGGGTTTGTTCTCATTAGCTGCTGCTGCTGCTGCAGATCGTTGGTAAATGTTCACCATCACAGGTGTGAGCTCACACTTATTCTGCATAAAGTCACTACACAGTCACTCATACATATGTTTCCTCTTGTTGGGCTGAAATCTGCACCAGAACGTCATTAATCTAATTTAATTTCATCTGCTGCTACGACGCTGAACTAGTTACTAATCTCAGTAGACCTGAACAGACCCAGTCGATCCACTGTCACACGTCGCTGCCGTCATTTTTCAAAAGTGATTAAATCCACGCCCTAATATTTTTTTAAAGGTTAAACTAGAGAGTAGATGAGAGAGAAAATGCAGCGGCTCTTTTTCTTTTTTTTTTTTGGCTTTGTTCCTATTTGAAGCTGAAGTCCAGATTCAGTAGAAGAGTCATGGAAATACAAAGAATTTGGCTGCTTTTAATGCGGACAACATGTTGAGACATTGTTTATAGTGTTAAGGAATGTTGACAGAAATTATACAAGGATGTTCTCATACTGAAACTCCCTCTCTGTTTCTTTTCTCTACCACTTTATTTCTTTATTTTGAATTGTTTGTACTTGTTCTTGAAAATCTGTCATTGTTTTGTCTCCTCTGTATAAAAAAAAGACACGAGGGAGGAGGAGGAGGAGGAGGAGGAGGAGATAATCCCTCCCCACCACCTCTTAGTACAATCCAATGATACCCTCTGCTTTAGAACAATAGCGCAGAATAATTGAAATCAGTGTTTGAGCAACAGTATTAGACAAAGCAACGCTAAAGTGTAACGTGCTCCGTTTGATGTATCTGCAGCAGAGCGAGGACAATGCAGCGAGATGCTGACGGCTGCAAAATACTGAGCATCTCTGAGCAGAATAAAATAATAAAAACACACAGTCCTCTCCCTTAAAATCTGAACTCTATCCTATTATAATTCTCTGTGTGAAGACCGGCTCAAGGTTTCCTAATAATTACTGGGCCAACAAATGTATTTTTATATCTGGGGAGCAGCTTTAGTGAACGTCGATACCAGGAGGAACGAATAAAAAAAAAAAGGCTGAATCAATAAAACATCTAGTCGACTAAAATTGGAACAGGCGTGCATGTGTCTTAAAAGAAACGCAGCGTATCTGCATGATGATCTGTTAAAGCATATTTCATATTTCACAGGCCTCAGACTGTTGTGTTGTACACGTACATCTGACAAACATCGAATACTTTCTTTTTTAAAAAAAGATGAAATGATTTAATCCATGAAAAAAAAACCAAACGTCTCCTCTGTGCTCGCTGCTTTTGCCCAAAAACCTCAGAGTTTTTAAATAGCAAATTATTCTAAATTGCTTCTCTGTTGCCATGGATACCCCCACCCCCTTCCCAAACCTCCCTCCCTCCCTCACCCATCCCTCCCCCTCCCCTTCCCCTCAATACAATCCCGTTGTGCAATTACATTAGAGTGCCAAAGCATGGTGAGGTATTAAAAATCTGTAAGAGGCAGAAATGAACAGAGATAGTGAAATGTGATGTTTCTGTAACAAGAGATCAACGTAGGAAACCAGGAAGATTAAATATGTAGGAGCTGTTAAAAGGCGCTGACCTGTATAATGAAAGAAACAGCATGAAGCACAAGGCAGAGAGAGGGGGGGGGTAGCAAGAGAGAAAATGGCACAGCACAGAAGCAAAAGGCAGTCTATTTCAAGGTTATTGATGCCATCTTTTTCATGACCTCATTTTTAATTCAGAGCGCTGGGCCCTGACAGCTAATCTCGGGAAACGGTTTAAATAAATATCATTAAAGCTTCTCCCCGTAGCTGCAGCGGCGGCGGCGGCAGTAGAAACCTTGGCTTGGACATTTCTACATTGATTTTTTTTTCTTCACTAATGAACGGCACTCTGTGACTAAAAAACAGTAACGTTCTGAAATGACAATTAGCCGAGGTTATCTCCCGTTCAATTCTCTAACTCCATTACTAGCAGTGATTACCGCCTTCTCCTGGACAGCATAAATATAATAATTACGCTGCTGGCTCCATCTCTCACAATAACATCTCCTAGGAAACCGTTTCATATGATTTTACCATTAGGGCTATAAAGGGATAATGTGTATAATTTAAAAAAAAAACGAGAGCTGAATGCTTGTGGATATTCAAAGTCTTTAACCCAAATAACACCAAGACATCCAAGAATATCCACTTCATTTAAAGCAATTACAGTATGTCCTGAAATATTGTTTCCTCTTGACTTTTTTATTTCCTGCTCTGCTCTACTTGGGCCCGTTGAGACAAATCAGAAGTGATCCTTGTGAGAGAAGAAGAGGAAAAGCGAGAGTGTTGTTCCAGTTTGTACATTATACATTCTTCCCTGTGAATTATATTTCTGTAGCACATTGACTAATGATTAAAGGTGGAAACAAAGACGCCTCTGGGGAACAAACACACACTTCAGCGAGCCCACAAACAGCCTCATTCATCATGCGGAGAGAATGGCCGTGTTTGCTGAGTTAATACAATGAAGCTAATTGCCCTCCGAGCAGCCCAAACACCGCGGCTCAGCTAAAATTATTCCCCTGAATGGAAACTTGCTCAGCTTCAGCTGATCTCTCTCTCTCTCTCTCTCTCTTCCTCTCTCTCCCCGTCAGCCTGATATTCACTGCAGTGTGTGGATATTATTGCTTTGTATTGATTCAGCATTATTTTCTCTCAGCTGCTTCTCGGTGGCTGGAGAAGGAAAAGGACCAGCGCAGCAGCAGTCACAGCTCAGCGCTTCACCCTCTCAACATTTATACACATTATAACCTGATGAACAACCCAACAACTGTGTAACAATCAAAGTCCAACTTCTCCATCACACAACGAGACTCATCATCCTCATCATCCTCATCATCCTCATCCTCTGCAGGTGCAGGAGGTTTGAATAAATATAGAGAAACTCCAGCTGCTTTAGAAGAAGAAGAAGAGAAATGCAGCGTAAACAGTGAGAGCTGCTGAACATTTACAGGCTCGTTGTCGACTCGTGTACAAACACAAACACAAACACACTAAACACAAACATCTAATGTTCCTGGAGGAGTCGCTCCGGACGACAACGATGACGACGCTGCTGCTGCCTTTTCTCAAAAAATGTGCTTACAGGACGCAATCTCAACACAATATGAAGGTGCCCGACTCCCTCGTATGGCAGTGCTGGCGTACTGCTGTATTACTGACAGGTGTGTGTGTGTGTGTGTGTGTGTGTGTGTGTGTGTGTGTGTGTGTGCAGTGCTGATGCATGAACCTGCAGCAGCCACAGAGACACAGAGACATAAAGATGTAGAGACGTAGAGAGGGTCGCTGGCCCGGAGGAACGACCTGCTGCTGAATGAGCGACTGGTTATCTCTTGTTGGAAAAGATCGGATTTGGCATTTGTTTAACCTTGGGAAAGTCTCTCTCTCTCTCTCTCTCTCTCTCTCTCTCTCTCTCTCTCTCTCTCTCTCTCTCTCTCTCTCTCTCTCTCTCTCTCTCCGTGTGTGTGTAAGCAACCCTGCATAATACCCTCACTGCTCCCTGAGGATCACATCCATATGCTTTCTTTGGTTTGGTAATACCATCTGAGTGATTATAATGTGCCGCAGTATCTGACTGGATGATTAGACGAATACATTAAACTGCTGTTTTCACTTTATCTTGTTGCAGCTTCGTGCGCTTGTGCTACACACACACACACACACACACACACACACACACATATATATATATATATATATATATATATTCTACTGTGCAGAGAGTAGATACTCTATATGCGTGTGTCCATGTAGGTCAGTTAATAATTCAAAAGTTTGCTGTCGTTTTTTGAGCTTTTAAATCCTCTTTAACGTGCCGGTGGAGCAGCGTGGGTGGAGTTTACAGTCTAATTGGTTCCTCAGTGCAAAGCAACTAATCAATTAATCCAAAGAAACAACTGAATCTCATCTCATAATGATTTGATTTATGTCCATGAGGGATGTGGGTTTTTTTTTCGTCATGTACATTGTTGGTGCGCAGCCACTTCCTCTGAATCAGATCAATATTTGTCTTGTGTTGTCCAACGTTGTGAAATTATATTTGTTGCAGCTGCGACTTGTTTCAAACTGCGTCCATGTGTTTTTCTACGTAGAACAATAACGTGTGGGCTAACGTAATAACTCACCTCTCGTAGTGTCTCCGTGTACACGTGGCGGCGCTTGTGCTGCTCGGGTTTCCACCCAATTCATCATAAACGTGCTTCCACTGTCTGCGCACCGTGATCTGCAGAGACGGACGGACGACAAGACGCAGAGTAATAAGACAAAGAGAAAAAGAAAGAGAGACAAAGGATGACAATAAGATTAATGTAGAGGAGGAAAATTGAAAAAATATGAGAGGAAGAAACAAAGAGAAAAACATAAGTGGTTGACATCATTTTGAGGTCTTGGGGAGTTACTGAGTCATGATGTTCCAGTTATTGAATCCTCAACACTCAATTCTCTAACATAATAAGCTCTGTTAACATCATGCAGTCAGTTGTTCCTGCTATAACCTCTTATCCCATAACAGATGACGGCTACAACACAAAACACAAAACTCCAGGCAGCCACAGAGCTAACAAAGCCTCGACATGAAACGTGAGATAATCAGCTGCAGATATGAAGGGTTTTTAAAAAGGATACGAGTCTTCAATTATATGAGCTGTATCCTGTTTACGGCCTGGTCTGGCTGTCTGTTGGGACGACATTATACCAGGCAGCTAATGAACAAACAGAGAGACACTTTACATCAAACATCAACCGCTCGACCCTGGAAAACGACGCAGGTGAAGCTGCCAAAATAAAAAAGAAACGACTGAAACACGTAACTCTGACTCACGTGTCAGCACTTAAAGCTACACATATATTTAAATATACATACACACACACATGTGTATTTCACTTCATCTCCAACATGGGAAAAAATGAGTGATTCGACCAATTTCCTTCTGACCAGTTTAGAGCAGGCGAACATGTGTTTTCCACTCCAAGAGGGGGGTTTGAAACAATGGCATCATTTTTGCTAAATGTGGCTCTGAGCAAGATTTTCTTCTTGGGAAAATAGTGACTGACCTCAAGGGGCAAAAGGAGGGCAGAGAAAAAAAAGAGGAGGAGAAAGAAAGAGGAGAGATAATAGAAAAGAGGAGGAGGAGGAGAGGGTGGATATCAGGAGGGAGGAGGGAGAGACGAGAGAAGGGAGGAACCTCGAGGAAAAAGAGAAGGAATATATTGCCACATATGTGAATACTTACCAACTCATATCCTCCGAGTTTCTGAGCAGCTTGAAACATGGTCCAAAGGTTGACTGTGGGAGACAGAAGACAAACAAGTCAGTCAGGAAAAAAACGTGAGCTGAATCACACGACGTCATGTCCAGTCATTACAGCAGAGAGATAAATACAGAGCAGCAGGAAACGTTTCCATCCTTTAGCTGGATGTTAAAACAGTTACACTTGTTCATTTAAGTGTTGGCAACATGACAACATTCATCAGGCTGAACGGACGGTTTGTGTTGGATTAACAGTGATGTTACATCACAACAACACAACAACACGACAACACAACACACGACATCACAACATCACAACGACACGACATCACAACGACACGACATCACAACGACACAACGACACGACAACACGACATCACAACATCACAACGACACGACATCACAACGACACAACGACACGACAACACGACGACACAACATCACAACATCACAACGACACAACAACACAACATCACAACATCACAACGACACAACAACACAACAACACAACATCACAACATCACAACGACACAACAACACAACATCACAACATCACAACAACACAACGACACGACAACACAACATCACAACATCACGACATCACAATGACACGACAACACGACAACACAACACACACAACACAACAACACGACATCACAACGACACAACATCACAACGACACAACAACACAACATCACAACGACACAACAACACGACAACACAACATCACACATCACAACGACACAACAACACAACAACACAACATCACACAACATCATCACAACGACACAACATCGACAACACACAACACACACAACACAACAACACAACAACATCACAATGACACAACAACACAACATCACAACACACAACAACACAACACACACAACACAACATCACAACGACACAACAACACAACATCACACACACACAACACAACATCACAACGACACAACATCACAACATCACAACGACACAACAACACAACATCACAACGACACAACATCACAACAACAACACACAACAACACAACAACACAACGACACAACGACACAACATCACAACGACACAACAACACAACAACACAACGACACAAACGACACAACGACACAACGACACAACAACACAACAACACAACAACACAACATCACAACAACACAACGACACAACGACACGACATCACAACGACACAACACAACATCACAACAACACGACATCACAATGACACGACACAACGACACAACAACGACACAACGACACAACATCACGACACAACATCACAATGACACAACATCACAACAACACAACAACACAACAACACAACAACACAACGACACAACGACACGACATCACAACGACACGACAACACAACAACACAACATCACAACGACACAACAACACAACGACACAACATCACAACGACACAACAACACGACATCACAACAACACAACAACACAACGACACAACATCACAACGACACAACAACACAACGACACAACGACACAACATCACAACGACACAACAACACAACGACACAACAACACGACATCACAACGACACAACAACACAACGACACAACAACACAACAACATCACACACACATCACAACAACACAACATCACAACGACACGACACACAACACAACAACACAACACAACAACAACACAACACAACACAACAACAACACACAACGACACAACGACACGACATCACAACGACACAACATCACAACGACACAACGACACGACAACACAACATCACAACAACACAACATCACAATGACACGACAACACGACACAACAACACAACAACACAACAACACAACACAACATCACAACGACACAACGACACAACGACACGACATCACAACGACACAACATCACAACGACACAACGACACGACATCACAACATCACAACATCACAACGACACGACAACACAACGACACAACATCACATCACAAGAACACAACAACACAACATCACAACGACACAACGACACACAACACAACATCACATCACAACGACACAACATCACAACGACACACAACACAACACGACATCACAACAACACAACATCACAACATCACAACATCACAACGACACGACAACACAACGACACAACATCACATCACAAGAACACAACAACACAACATCACAACAACGCAACATCACAACGACACAACAACACAACAACACAACAACACAACAACACGACAACACAATGACACAACGACACAACATCACGACACCAGAGCCGATGGATGACGACATAAAACTAACATACTAACTAATAAAACATAAAACTACAACCACTGATGTAAAGTTAGTTTCTGTTTAAACATCAAAACAACATGTTGATATGTTGAACACAATAGTTACATTGTCACAGAGAAGAACTGATGTAATATCAGACCAGATTTATCGATATATAGACTGATTATTGATCCAGTGATGTCATGGATCAATATCATCATTAAATACAAGACTCGATACCTGTTGACACTTTAAAGGTCACCAGTGACTTAAATGAGAAATGAGGAACATTTTTATTCTTTTTATTGAAAAGAACAGTTTGTTTTTCATTTAGACGCCGAGAGAAGTTAGAAATAAAAGAGAGATTGATAGATCGATAGATCGATAGATCGATTGATAGATTGATAGATCGATAGATCGATAGATCGATAGATAGATAGATAGATAGATAGATAGATAGATAGATAGATAGATAGATCGATCCATAGATCAATGGGTTGATTTTCCTGGAAGGACAAACAAACTGAAAACAGCTCTGCATCATTTTCACACTAAACAAAGTTTCAGCTGAAAAGATGAAAATAAACACGAGTGTTTGTTCAGTGAGATGTGATAAAAATATAACATATGCTTCATCCTGACAAAGACGTTTGTTAACCCTCAGCTGCCGCCTGCAGGTATGAATGAAAACCATTACCAGCATCAAACGCTTGGCAATATGCTCAAACTTCTGTTTGAACTAATGCAAATTCGTTTGCATTGATTTCAGCATGCAAATACCCCGTGACAGGCCATATCAAAATACCGTCTTGTGTAACATCTCCTCACTAAAAATAGTCGTGTTCGTTTTTTTGTTTTTTTTTAGGAAAAGAAAGAAGCTTCAAACGCTTGTCTATCTCTGAAAAAAATGTTTCTCTCTTAAACAAAGAAACACAAGTTCATCGTCGGACTTTTTTGTGCCAATGACATTTGTATTTGCTTTCTGTAACATCATTGTTTAACATTTTTATATGAAGGCCTATAAATAAGAGAAGGAGGCCTCGCCTGGGGAGAAATCCATCAAAATTCAATCTGTGCGTACACAAAGCCTTGCATTTGTCAAAATGACATTTTCCTATCTCCGCATTTGACAGCATTGATTTTTTCCTTCCCTCCTCTCTGCGACCGTTGTCAATGCACGGGTGGAATAACAAAGGGAGCTGGGAAGGTTTTTCTGTTTGAACTGAGCACTCTGGCGTATTGTGTTTTCTGACTGTAGAAACAGAAAGACGCTCTATTTAACTAGCGTGTTATGCATCGACTGTAATTACAACAATAGTCCTCGGGACTGGGAGGGGGACAGAACAGATAAAGGAAATGAGAGAACATGCCTTTTTTATTTTTCATTTTTCTTTTCCTTAGATGTCTTGTCATTAGCAATTTCTTTTCTTAATTCGTCGTCTATTCGTCGGCAGCAATTATCACCGAGATACGGATGACAAAACAGCAACACAATGCAGCTTCAATGACACACCGATGGCACGGCAATTAGACAACAAGGCTGAACGACGGAGACAAATTGGAAGCGATGTTCACAATCATGTGTGTCTCACACACACACACACACACACACACACACACACACACACACACACACACACGGTGTTACTGATTAATCTTTCAGATCAAGAATATTCAGAATATACAACGTAACCGCTACTATTTCCTGCTCTTTCTCTCCTCGACACTCTATCTTGTGTTTCTTTTTTTTTTCTTCACCCATTCAGCTTCAATGGCAGCAGCTGTTGAGTCAATATTAACCAAGTGATAAAAAGTAGAAGGACAACAGCTCAACAGCGTCAATAAACTGCAGCCACCACTGTTAAAAACACATTTTATTTTATTTTTCTTTCTGTCACTTCCAGTGATGAAGGTGCTCGTGTTCATTCAACCTTCGATGAATGGGGTTTTATCAAAATCATTTTTTATTTTTCCTATAATATTTAGTCAAGGACTGTCAGCTGGAGACATTTTAAAACCTTTTTACAGACGTGGTATTAATAATAATAATAATAATCATAATAATCTCCTCCTGCTGCACATGTCTGTCAGATCCAAACCAACATGATTTCTTTCTTTGCTGATTCCAAAGAAGAATAAAAAATAGTAAAATAAAATAATTCAACGGTTCAAATTTGTTACTAATGTATCTGATTGAAAACAGTTGAGGTCAACGCCGGTCGATTAGACATAGTTTTATGTTTTAGATGAATCGTTTCTGATCCACTTCTTCTTCTTTGAATATTACAACAAATCAAAACATCTGGATACGAAACCTTGAACTTTTTCAGCCTTAAATATAAAAACAGTGACAGTAAACTTGATATTTTTCGTCGTCCAGGACATTTTCAAACATATTAAACACATTCTCCACGTGTTCTTCATCGTAAATCACGTGTGATTGTTACAGACGTGAAGTTAAAGAGTCCGACTGGTCTCAGATCAGCACCTCTGCTCTAAGATGTTTAATACATTCAAGCCCCTGAAGTGAAATATAAATTCAACATGAGGCAGTGAAGCAGGCAAACAGGCGCTCCCTGTCTTTACCAGCAAAAAAATAAATAAAAAATAAAAATTTATAGTTTTAAAATATGTTATGAGCCTTTCAAGGTAAAAACAGATCAACAGTGTTTTAATACTTTATGTCTCTGTGTAAGATACGACTCACAACGAGAAGATGAGGTGGAAAATACATAAATAGTCCATGTTCACGTGTTTTTTTTTTATTATGTTGGAGGTGAATCAAATGGAGATTTGAGCAGAGCAGCCAACAAAGCACAGATCAGTCTGGTAAATCACTCAACCATCTGTTGCTTTGTTAAACTCCAGAGAAACTTCATAAAAAGATTATTACTCAAAAGCAACTTAAATAACATAATTTCAGTTTCCATTACGGGAAAAAGTGACTTCTTTGATCTTTTTTTTTTTTGTAGCGAGTTAAAAGGAAGACGATGAAAACGACACCTGATTAAATCTAAGAGCTTTTTCTTTTTTTTTTTTTTATTAATTATGATGTTTTTTTTCTCTCTCTCTCTTACATGTGCTGATGTGTGCTCGCTGCCAAGGACGAAGTTTAAACAGCATGATTTCACCGTTTAATGAGGGCCTTGCTTATGATGTGTCTGCGTTTGAGATTCAAAGCATGTACTGTATGTAAAACAGTTGGCGCGTGCACCGAGCTCAAACTGAGAAATGCCGAGCAAAAAGTAAAACATGTTGGGTGTGTGTGTGTGTGTGTGTGTGTGTAATTCTCTCCTCGTCTTCCTCGCTCCCCCTCAACCACAATGACCTATTTAAGCAGCGACGTGTCGGCAGTGGAGATGACAGGATTGTCAAAATACGGCGTTGAGGTTAGCGGAGTGGAGGCGACCGCAGCTTACCTTCATCTAATAGTTTAGAGTAATGAGTTTTACTGCGCCGTAAACTGTCACTGTTAAATTCAATAGACATCTCTCTCTCATTAATTTGCTGCTCGTTCTGATGCGAATGGATAAATCTTTCATTAATGCAAATGTGATCTCTTTTCTCCAGTAAAGACGGAAGAAAAAAAAAAAAAAAACATGGATTCACATTCTCAATTCTCACGTTTTCAACCTCAAGATCAAAGAATAAAATAAAAGAAGAAAAAACATCTTTTTTCTTTAGTTTCTTCAGTTTTGTTTTGGAGTTTCTCCTCTTCGTCCTCGTCTCGTGCAACATAAAGCATCCGACCTATATTAGAAATCTTTCATCTCGGGGGCAGACGTGTTTGCAATACATGTGATGTTCTTCTAACGTTGTTAGAGGACGTTTGCTCTCGGCCCGAACAGGAAACCCCTGTGAGACGTGTGAGAAGATATTCTCTCCTCTTATAAAAGCCGAGTCAAACTCGCTCTGACAGGAAGCCTCTGGAGCCTTTCACTAACCGCTAGATGTGATTTTTCTCAACACTTAAGTTCATTTCCACCACAGATTTTAATGTGTTTGTTACAGTTCAACGGCAGCGTAATTTAGACATTTTGCAGTTGGCAGACGCTTCCAGTTTTTTTATCCTGGAAAGTTCAGACGTGATGTGGTTTTGACTTGAACATGAACTAAACTTTCTCCAGAAACCAGAGCTCATATGAATGTGTTTTGTTACATTTGCATGTTAACTCTCTCTAACGTCAAATAAACGAGTCAAACGTGTGTGAAGTTGAGTTTAAACTCGAGCGGAGACGAAGGAAGGGAATCCTCTCCACGTGATTCGTCTCAACACTTAAGTTCACTTCCACCACAGATTTGAACGTGTTTGTTACAGGTCAACAGCGACGTGATTTATTTTGCAGTTTTTTTTTACCCTGGAAAGTTCAGACACGATGAACTACAGATAGAATATGGTTAAACTTTCCCCTCGTCACTGTTTTAATGTGAAACCAGAGCTCGTATGAAGCGTTTTGTTACGTTTGCATAAAACGTGTGAATAGATTTTACTACTTTAATTCTCTCTGAGGTCAAATAAACAAGTCAAACGTGTCTGAAGTCGAGTTTAAACTCCAAGCGGAGTCGATGTCGTTGTCCTACTCACTCTGTTTGAAGCCGAGGAAGGGAATCCTCTCGATGGGCGTGTCTCGGTCTTTCATGTACTTGTAGAGCGCCACTAAAAACGCCTGCTCCTCCGCTCGACTCTCCTCTGATGTCTCCTCCTCTTTCTTCTCTTCCTTCTCGTTCCTCTCCTCCTTTTCCTTTTCCTTTTCCTTCTCCTTCTCCTCAGCGGCGGCGGCGGCGGCGGAGGAGGATTTCTTATTCAAGCCGTTGGTCTTGTGTTTGGCTGTCGAGGTTATTTTTCCGTTGGGTACCGTTTTACAGTTGGGTTTGACCTGAACGGAGAAAGAAAGGAAAGATGTAATTTTAGATGAAAATTGAGTGTTATTCAAATGATGTCAGATGCTTTAAGGTTCGAGCACAAACAAATATTCCTACAGGCCACAGAGACAGCCTCGCATTGATTATCAATGGAGCAGCTCCTCTTGTCATCAAAGATTAGGAACAGATCAGTTTGACTGCAGCTTCGAGAGAGAATTGCTAATATTGATTTAACCGCTCCAAGGTCATAGGAATAACAGCTGGTGAAGCTTTTAGGGAAGCTGTTTCCTTCACTTTGAATATTACGACCAGACGCTCGATGATAAAAAAAAAAACAGCAATAAAAAACACAGAATCAGTGAAAATCATTGATTTCTTATTTAGTCTTTGTTGAGAAACATGATTCTTGATTCTTTTCATGTTTACGACACTGGCTCTTGTTTTGTTTCTTTTTTAGAAAACATCTTTTTCCAATATTGACCATGTTGTGTGTGTTAAAAACGTCTTATTATTGTGGTCGGAGCAAAGACTGAAAGAAGAAGAAGAAAAAGAAGAAGAAGAAACAGAGACGCCACAGTGAAGTGTCACCATTGATCTGTCGATGAAGAAATGAGTCACATCAAAACAAACGAGCTGTGAAAATCTTCTGTGACAGTAAATTCAATATTTCTTATGAGTTTAACTGTCAAACAAAAACTTTACAGAACAAACGGTTTATTTGTAATGAAATGATCTGACCTACTTTATCATGAACATCAACATTTCTCAAATAAAACACCAGGTTACGACTCGTCCTCTTACACGTCGACCTGGAGCGTAACTTGTTCTCACCTTGTTCTGCAGCTAATGACCTGAAAAGCATTTTGATGTGGGCGTCGTTACTGGAACTGAGCTCCTGCATGTCACGTTACTGTTTCCTGTCTTAATTCTCTTCATATAAAGCTCTTTATTTCTCTCATAAATATTTACACCACTGAGACTTTTTGTGGATAAATATTTGCATATTTCACCACAGTCTTTTGTTTCTATTTCTCTCTGGTTTTCCGTGTCTGTTGCAGTTGTTGTAACTCTTCTTCTTCTTTTCTTACCTTGCTGGTAGCTTTACTGTCCAGGCTGCAGGGATCATGTGCCGTCGCTGCCGTAGATGAGCCGTGGTTTGACCCTGATGACCCGTGACCCTGATTCTGACTCTGAGAGTCTCTCCTCTGAGAAAAGGAAAGCTTCTTCTTCCGAGGTCGGCCCTTCAGGTTGGGAGCTGACGGAGGAAAACGGAAACGGAAAACAATGAGAAAACTGCAGCATCATGTGATGGAAGAATAAAAACAGACAGAAAAACTTTTCTAAGCAAAAAAATCCATTTCCTCTGTGGGAACGAGGACGGAGGCTGTCACAGAGTTTGTTTTTTTTTCTAACGGAGCCTGCTAGCCTGTAGCTAATTATTTTTAAACTGGATTAGTGCAACGTTGTGCTGAATGGGGTAGCGAGCTGCCAAATTGCTCCAATGTGCTAGTAAACACGACTCTCGAGTTCCCTCTCAACCTAAAAGAGAAGCTACATTTAAATTCAGACAGATGTATTTTTAAGGTTTCACATGAGGGCGTCGTAACAGCAGAGCAGTTAGTATAATACTGTAAATGACAGATGCTGGTTAACCCACAAAGCCACAAAAGGGGAAGAAATGCTAAACAAACAGTCCCTGCTAAGAGAAATATTTGATACAGATGCAACAAAAAGAGTCGGAGCTTGTGTGTGTCAGTTTCACCACAACAACATATATAACACCAGTGTGTTTTCTCAGCCACAGTTGAGTGATTCACTCATCAACAGCATCAGTGTAATAAAGAATCATAATATACAATAAAAAACTCAAGATGCAGTTTGATCATTTGATGATCACGACTCTATTTTCGGTTTGTGTCTCTGGTTTGGCTGCTCACGTCTTAAAGCTCAACGCTGTTAATTAAAAACACATGAACCTGCCTGATAGGAGCTCTTTGTTTGAAAGGCTGGCAGATATAATTGCTCAGTTCACATTACACACACAATAAAGTATTTAAGCCCTCCAAGTCCTTTGTACACCCACGTTTATGTCAACCCACGACAGTAATGTAACTTCTTGGCAGCGAGCCTCAGCTCCACGCAGCAACACAAACACAGATAAGCTCAGAGGAGGAAGAAAAAAAAGAAAAGAATAAGAGAAACTTCAAATAATCCAAGTTCAGTCACGTATTTCTTTTTTCTTTCCATCTGCAATGACAATTAAATCACAACCAAGGTTGTTCTCCGCTGCCAAAAAGGGACGTTGTGATTATTTTAGTCGGATCAAATTCCCATCAAGTAAAAAAAAAAATGTTACAATAACCGCAGAGCTGCACAATAAAAAAATAAATTAAGAGGGAGTCATTAAAAAATAAGACTGAAATGATCATGACTCAGCAGCTTCACGGCTTCATGTTGTTATTTCTCTGTGGAGAAACAGAAACAGCTCAGGGAAAATTCCAAGGGCATTTGTTGTGCATTTGTCATTCGTTTGGCACTTTAAAAAAAAAACAGGTTTTCAACACTGTAATCTTTACTCAGAAACCTCTGGGTGTGTTTCTGTCGTCAGTGTTTTCACACTCTGACTCTTTTATTCTGCTAATTACTCATTAATGCTGAGAAACTTATTAAAAAAAAAAAAAAAACCCAAATCATTATTCTTCTTTAACTTATGTTTCATGTTAAATAAAGAGATGTTTGTACCTGACGCTGATTTAGAGGAGAAATGTTCTTTTACTGTCGATAAAATCTTAAGAAAACTAACATGCCAGAGATACTGTTAAAAAAACAACACATGCAATCATATGAAACACAAACATTACGTGACAAATGACTAATGTTGGTGGGTTTGATTTATTTTTTAACATGTGACATCGGTTTAAACAAACGGTCTGAATGAGGTCACAGTCGCTCGGCAGCGGCTCTGTTTTTAGTCCAATCACTAAACCCCCTGACTGCCTATATTGAGTTACATAACCTGCCTGTCTGTTTACATTTTTCATGGGGTCAAATCTGCTGCATAAGAATAAGCTGCAGATTCAGTAAGAAAAAGGAGAAAAAGAAAGAAAAAGTTGTGCAGCAGAACGGCGGCGACGCGATGAACGCAGGTCGACATTAAAACTGTTAAACTGTTAAAGTCAAATGCTGCATTTTTTTAAGAAACGTGCACAAACAGGCACAAAAGGTCAAATTCATACGGTCGTTTCTGTTCAGGTCCATTCACCCTGTGGCTGTTGAACAAAATCAAACACAGATTTGTTCCGATTGATTTTTCTGCAATAGAAACATACACATTTATACATTTATCCTCTAAAAACAAAACAAAACAAAACAAGAGAGCTTAGATCACAAGATTGTGATGTTAGATGTGATATTTTTACCTCCCTGTGGGCATTAAGTGTTTCTGTCAGTGCACTAGAAAAAGAAAGAGATCGTTTAAGTTCACATGATACTTCCCTCAACAAGCCAAAAATGGACACTACAGGCATGAGCCAAAAATGGCTGCACATCCAGCGTCCAAGTTCCTTTTTTTGTTTCTCATTGAGTTTCTTATTTCCTCTGATTTATCTGAGTCATTGAAGTGATTTTAAACCTAAACCCAGAAACACACTCAGATCCTGGTGTTACAGTGATCAACGGCGTTGAACGGTGATGAGTTATTGAGCTGGAGGAACGAGCAAACACGATCATGCACACAGGTAAAAAGTAGTTCCCTGAGGTGTGAATCCATCATGTTCTGTCACAGAGCAACAACCCAACGTCGTCACCGTCCTCTGACAACTCGATCTCCGGTTTCAGTCGAACGCTCGCGGCTCTTAAACGACGCCGAGGCTACACGTCGAATAATTCAATTAAACACAGTCCTAATACTTAATGTGTTTCACTGCCGCTGAGTTGATGTCAGTGATAATGAAAACGTGATTAGAGGCGACTCAGGAAGGATTGTGACAGTCGTGTGCATCAACAGAGTGAAGCCACAGGGAACCACAACAAAAAGGACTGATTGATGGAGACGCTGCTGGGAAACGCACAGACACATGGAGTCGACTGGAGATTCAGCTGATGGACGCTTCAGTTAATAACTTATATTAAAAATATAAAAACTCCACATCTACATGTGTTCACTTAATTATTGTCTCTTTAAAAGGAGCACAAGTTTTTAAAATAATAATAATAAAAAAAAGTTGATGAATGATTATGGAAATTAAAAAAGTTCAGGGATCCAAAACACACTTTAATGTACTTTACTTTAAATTAGCAGCAACAATAATGTTTGAAATCATCTGTCACAGCTACAGATGTGCAGCAGTTGTGGTGCAAATTTCAGCTTCGTATCTTTATAATATTGGATAAAAAGACGAAATGATCCACAGACGTTCATGAACGTTCACTCAGACTGAGATTTAGTGGTTTAAATGATATTTTTTTGATAAATAGCCACAAACTTTAATGTAAACTTTGATATTTGTCTCAAAATAAAACTGTAATTTGTGTAATTTCTCAAATATTTTTAAGTTTGTGACCAAATATCTTCAAAAATAGTCTGAACCTGCAAATGTTACCATGCTAACTAAGATAACCTCAGCATATTAGCATGCTAATATTAGCATCAGTAGCAGTAGACTAATGGTTATAGAAATTAATCCAAAACATACTTTAATGTATTTTACTTTAGATTAGCAGCATCAATAATGTTATGGTGCAAATTCCAGCTTCATATTTTTATAATTATTGGATAAAAAGACACAAGATGATAAATAATATCAAGTCTGTGAGACTCAGGTTGATGTTTTTAAATGATATTCTATTGAAAAAATGTACTGTTTGTACTGTTCAGATGAAGTTTACTGTGATTTGATCTGAATTATTCAAATATTTTTGTTCATGTTCAAATACTCTGCATGATCAACATCAGCATGTTAGCGTGTTAGCATGCTGACGTTAGCATCAGTAGGCTACAACCTCACAGACAGTTATTTTGCAATGATCTTGAGTAATCACATCCTGACAATGTGCCACGAAGCTGTTACGACCGTCGATTGCTCATTTTATTGACATTTACAAAGGTCAAACTGAAATAAATCACGGTTCAGACACCGAAGTGTAAAAGTGACACATGAGGTTATGAAATGTTTCAACATGTTTGGTTTTTGTTCAAATTAAACATTTTTCTCTAGAAACAGATGCAACAACGACCCGTGACTCATCAGATGTGAAATAGTTTTCGTCCCGCGGACAAACACCAACTGACTGACAGACTCACAGAGGAAGCATCTGTTATCTGCACTTTTCATGAAACAAAACTCCCACTCACGTCTTCACTCAAACTATTTCATTCTTACAGTTTAACTTCAACTTCCTTTCACCATAATGAGGTCCAAGTTCAGACAAAGAAGTGAAGGAGGAGGTGGATGAGCGAGGCATGACTAGAGCGAGCACTGCTAGGTGAAAAACATGTTTTGACATATTTTGTTGTCTCACTTGGTTGCAAATTCACTAAAGGCCCGACACCCACTCAGCAATTATCAGCATAACTCACAGCCAAAGGTAACATTCATGTTGCAATACAAGGCATCGCCTGCACGGTACAGTCTGTCCCACAGGACTCAACACAACATAGTAACAATAATTCACCTTTTATATGAACGAGAGATTTCTCAATTAGATCAAAAGTCATTGAGGCAACAGAGGCCAAAAACTGACTGTTGAAACACAAAAACATCGACGAGAAAAGAAACCGAACCTTCACACTGCGATAAAATCGATTAGTTCCTCTCAATCAATTTAAAGCTACATGTTAAAAGGTTAAAGGACGTAAAGGATTTGTAGCCAAACATGATGTAAAACAAAAAAATACTGAAATTATCTGAGCTGGAAGAGAAGAAACCCTCCCCTCCGGGTTAAATCTGTAAATGAAACTATACCTGCCAATACGCCCACAAGCAGACAAAGAAGGTCATTCAGGTCTCACTGACAGAGTTACAAAGTGGCGCGTTGGACTTTTACAGCCAGTAATAAACATAACACAGCATGACAGACATGAGAACTCACTCAACATCCCAACACATTCATCTTTATGTAAAACAGCCTCATAATGAAGCAACAGTTGTTGTAAAAACAGGATTTATTTATTTTTCTTATACAGAAAAGAAGAAGTTGAGTGATGTAACTTTAATTTGAATTAAAACACAAAAGAATCAAGTTGAAGAGAATAAGATTCAGACGATAATAACACCTGTCAGGACGTATAAAAAAAGTAAATAAAACTGAACAAATAATGAATAAAACATCACAAATCACGATACAAAACTCCTGCTGATTCAACTCTTGAGACACGGACTTTAATCTGAGGAGCAGCGGAGCGTCAAATGTGTGATCAGTGAAGTGATATTACACTTTACTAGAATATTTTAACTCCACTGGAGGCTCAGAGATGTGACAAGGGAGGCTCCAAAGCAGTGAGGCAACAGTACCACAGAGAATATTTAAATATATAAATATATATATAAAAAAGAAAAGAGGCGGCGATGAGTGATTCCTCCGGCAGCAGTGACAGGCGACACCGCGTCTTCAATTTATACATCAAAGACCTCGGACGGTTGGAGACATTTCAAGTATTTCTGCTCAAGGCCTCGACGTCTCCGACCACAGTTTCAGGATTCTTCTGGAAATGAAGTTTCTGCTTTTCTACTCGATTAAATTAAGAAACATGTCTGAGGTTAAGTTTTTTCATTTCCAAATAAATACCTTGTTGGATGTTTTCTTGGTAGAAAACAGTTTATGAAACGCATCTTTACAAGGTTTTCATCGTCTCCACATCAAAGAAACAAGACGCTAAATGAAATATTTAATATACAAACACGTCCATACACGGTTTTTATAAAAATGACTTTTAAATGAACGACATTTGCCTTTTAAACTAGTAATAAACGAAGATAAACACTGTGTTATTCAACTTGAAGGCAACGAGGTAGAAAATAGGTTTATATTTTTTCCCTAAACTTCATCCATGTGGATGTTTTTACCTTTACAGTGACGGTCTAGAGTAATATGAACCATGAACACGAGTCAAACTCCCCTCAACAGATATGTTACGTTGGTTGAAGTAATATCCAGTTTGACCGTCTTTTGTTTTCACAACCAAATAGTTAACAATGAAAGTAAATGAAAGTAAGTGATCTGGAACATCCTTCATCACCAGTCATCATATTAACTTGAGTTGTTTTTATATAAAACATTAACTTTGTTGAAATTGGGTTTTAACAGCATCAAATACTGACACATGAAATGTTAGCATGTTACACAGAGCTAGCTGTCATGTTAGCTTACATGCTAACATGGTGATGAAGGGTGTTCCAGATCAGCAGATTCATCATTTTCCTGAACAGGTCAATGTGCTTGTGAAAAGCCAGAAAAATGTTGAATCTGCTGATGTGGAACATCCTTCATCACCAGTTGTTATAAAACCAGACGTTGGGTAAGTCTTGTAAAACAGTGTTTTTAATAAACTCTGGGTTCACTTACTAAGTTATCAGTACTTCAGTTTATGTGTAGGGACCCTATTCATGCTACTGCTGAAGTGAAGTGATATTTTGAGCTTTATTAGTGGTTAAAAAATGACAATTTAGATGCGTTTGGCTGACTGCCCCATTTACTTTCATTGTTAACTATTTGGTTGTGAAAACAAAAGACGGTCAAACTGGATATTACTTCAACCAACGTAACATATCTGTTGAGGGGAGTTTGACTCATGCTCATATCTCATATTTCTTGTAATGTTCTGTAATGTAATGTTCATACAGACATAAAATGAGTCAGATAACATTTCATTTCACTAAAACAGAGAAATTCACTTCATTCTTGGTGTAAAAAGGAAGTTATTCTTTCGTTTTTTAAGAAACTCTTCCCGCTGACATTCGTCTCTAACGTTGTTCAAACGTATTTATCAACGTCATCTTTTATCGTCTGGTACTGATGACATCATCGTGTCTCCCTAACACCAACTAAACATTTAGATGTTAATGTAAATGTATGTAGATGAACCGTTGTCACCGCGTCGCCTCCACGCCTGAAACCAAAAGCTGCTTCATTTGATATTTTCCGTATGTAAATCAGCGAGTATTAAGAGTTCCCTTCCTCTCCATCATTTTGTTGCTGACTGTAGCCACCGTTGCATTTCACACACTAATATCAGGCTTTTTTTTTTTGATGTGCTCATAATTCTCACTTTGTCACATCTGACAGCCGAGTTATTCCACTGTTCCTACGCTTCAGGCTGAGTTTCTGCACACAGTCATTTAAGAGAGAGACACACACACACGAACACGAACACACACTAACTCTGACGGCACAAAAAAAAAAATAATAAAATGTTTAATGAACACTGATACTTGGAGCATCTCTATCACTGCAATCATCAAAAAATTACACAACGTGCCCACAGAGTGAGACAGAGTGTGTGGGTGGACAGAGAACATTGTTTTTATTAATCATCACAGCCTCCGTTGGTTGATAGATGATACAAGTGTTAATTAATTTCTCATAATTATACAGAGAGAGAGATCATCATTGATAAACTGCAAAACATTTCGCAGCAGAAAGTATAAGTACAGTGATTCATATTAGTTGGACCTCAGGGGGATTTAACATCAATAACACAGAAATATTTTCATCACTCGTGTTATTTTCTCGCCTGCGAATGCGAATTCAAGCTGCAACATAAGAAGATATTTTTAAACTGCTGCGGCTGAGAACTATCCTGAATTTAATGAGAAATACATTTAACTGTGTCTTTGGAATGACAGCGGATACTAGTTACTGTTGGTACACAAACACGGGAAATTTTGATTTACCAGAGTTTAACGACGGAGACGGGAAAAAAAGAGCGAGACAGACGGAGAGAAGAAGAAGAAGAAGAGATGTAACAGGAAGTGTTGTCTTGACCACTGACACAGAGAAAAAGCAGTGAATAATCAGACAAACATCATCCACATCATCTTCTAACTGCTTCTTTCTCAGATATTGATACTGACAAAAAAAACAAGATGAATTGAGAGAAATTACATTTAAAACTGCACATTTTGTGTTCGAGAGAGAGCAGAACAAGTTTAAAACCACAACACTGACAAATTATCACCTTATAAAAATGTTATGGGGAAGCTGTTAGCAAACAACAGTTTCCTGTTTACACATCCACATCCAGCAGAGACGACTGAGCAGCAGCAGCAGCAGCAGCAGCAGCAGCAGCAGCAGCAGCAGCAGCAGCAGCAGCAGCAGCAGCAGCAGCAGCAGCAGCAGCAGCAGCAGCAGCAGCAGCAGCAGCAGCATTGCTTTCGCTTGGACTCGTATTTGTTCTGGTGGAAGTCAAATATTCACTAACTCCTTTAGGACAATTATACAATTCACTGTATTCTCATTGGTCGTACGAGACATAAAAAAAACATACAGATGTTGGTCGTAAAAACACAAAACAATGAGAAGAAAGATGCTAAAGCTTTTAGAGTCACAGATGTTTGGATTAAAAACATTTGTGGATCATTTCTATCATCGTCTACGCGTCTGAATGTAAAACATAACTTGTTGCGTCTAAATGTAAAAATGAACCATGAATCCATGTGAGATTTTCAGGTTTTCGTGGAGATTTTCCTCCAGATCTCGTCTCTCCAACATCCTGTTCCACTCTATTTCTCAAACCCATCATTTCTTATACAAACACTGCATTATATCGGCTACAGTCTGTTTTTATTTCCCTCAAAGACCCTTCGCTGGCTGACTGACAGCTGTGTGTGCATGCATCATTATCTCCTTCACAGAGTCTGTCTGTTGCTGTAGCCTGTGGCAGACCTCAATCACACAGTATTAGAAATGACTTCAGTTTCCATGGAGTGCTGGGCCTTTGCCTGCTGCAGGTGCTGCACATTATATGAACCAATGAGGGGAAATGGATGAACTAAGTGTCCTGTAGACGAACTATACAGACATGTTAAAAAAAAATAAAATACAGATACCTGGAGGGAAAAGAGTTCATTTGACTGAAGTCACAGAGGTAAAGATATAATGAGTGAGAGAGAGTCGCCGATAACGTTCGAGGCAGAGGTCAACCGGTGCAATAACCTGAGTCTGAACGGACGAAGACAAACGGAGGTAAAGTGGAGGGAAGTGCATCTTGTGCTGTAGATTTTCATAATTAATAAAAACACGAGGAATAATCTCGTTAACGTCTGCGACAGTAATCCACTTCCATCTTTAATTTGAGTCTGGTTGAGGTCTGAAGTGAGTCAGAGTTGTTTTTTTAGTGAACAGGTAATAAGTTGGATGTTGTGCAGCAGATAAATCATCTTTATAGACTCGTGCTCCTCTGTGGCCTATGTGAATATAACAAGATTGCTTCCAAATTGCATCTAAATATGAGCTTTATGCTGCAAAACGCGCTGCATAATAAAATAGCAGATATGGAATAAAGAGTCTCGCTTCTCGTTTTTTAAACTACAGCCCACTACACCGGCGATTATCTGCTGTTTATATTCTAATACGAGACCATAGTGGAAACATGCAGCTTCTTTCTGTTAATCCTGACAATTTGTACAAAAAAAAATGTAAATCCAACAGCGCTGGGGAGGAGGGATACATCAATTCATAGTGAAATCAATTCCTCCTTCCTCCTCCTCGTCTGCTTCTTCTATCTGTTTCTCTTTCCTTTCTGTAATAACTATGTGAGCAGCAGTAAATGTAATTACAAAGTGGTGGTTGGGAGGAGTGTGTGTAACAGGGTGTAAGTGTGTGTGTGTGTGTGTGTGTGTGTGTGTATATATAGTTAAGGGGAGGCAGGGGGGTGATTGCTATGCATGCACAACAAAACGCAACATTAAAAAGCTATTATCAGAAAAGGGAACATTTTGGTAGATATATGACGGAGGGCAGCGCCGCCATATGTTTGTGGAGACGGGAACAACAAGTCAGGTAGTAATTATCAATCATCATCAGAAGAACCCGTCAAAACGCTACGCTGGGCACGCTCTGACTGGCGTTGCCATGGAGACAAGCCCACATCCCAGCAAGTGTGTGTTTGTGTGTGTGTGTGTATTTACTAGGACATTAAAAATACTCTCCCATATTTTTATCTCACACTTGTGAAATCGTGTACGTTGTTGTTTCTGCTCCTTGTGTGTGTGTGTGTGTGTGTGTGTGTGTGTGTGTGTGTGTGTGTGTGTGTGTGTGTGTGTGTGTGTGTGTGTGTGTGATTTCCTGCCAAGCCATACTGAGGGATTTTTTCAGGTATAGATGTGAGGATAATTTCGGTCGAGGTTATGGTTTTTGGTTTTACACCGATTTCCTCGCCGTCAGGATCAGGCATGTTAGAGGCTACAATTAGCAGATGGATATTCCTACCGTAGTAATATCTACATAAATGTGTGTGTAAGTGTGTGTGCACATACATAATGTATTTGCCAGTAATGAGCTCATTTCTGTGACCATACTGTTGCTGTATACACAGACTGTCACTGTTAATACTCCTGAGTCGAAGAAAGACGACAGTCTCCCAAACCATCAGGACTTTGTCACTTTCAATTTCACACTTTATATTTTTTTTTTTTGCAGATAAACCAGATGCCTTCACGTTATTCAGATTTCATCACTTACTCTTCAGGTTATTCAAGCTACACGGCAGTCACTTTACACCAGGAATGTTTCTTCTGGAAATTTTCCAAAAAAACAACGACGACGGTGACAATGACCTCGACGGGTTCAACTTTCCAAGAATCTTTTATTTATTTATTTATTTTTATTACAAACCTCGTAACAGAAAGTAAAGCGGTGCAATGTGAATTTGTTTTGCTGATTTTATTATTACAGCAGTCGTTTGGAAAAAATGAAAAGAAAAGAAAAAAAAAAAGGGTTAGTGTTCTTAATTCATTATTTGTGCGCCGTTGTGCATGCTCCCCCTGGGGAGAAGCAACATTACTCTTTCATCAGATCAAATGAAGCGAAGCCGTGCCGTTCCAGGAAGAGCCAATTAAACTGTTCAAAGAAGTTTATTATTGCGACGGATTATGAAATCATTCTCATCGGATTCATCTGGGTATGTGTGTGTGTGTGTGTGTGTGTGTGTGTGTGTTTCAACAGGGGTGTGAATGTGTGTACTTTACCACTGCGCAAACTCATAAATGCTGTCGACTCAAGCTTTCCATTTACAAAAGTAAATAGGAAATTATGGTTCGCAGTCACAGTGTAACACGTTTAACAAGAGAAATTTCACAAACTTAATTTATAGCTAAAATAAACTGTAATTACTGAGAGAAAATGTTCAACTTTCTCTTCTCGTCGTCGTCGTTTCCTCCTCCTCCTTCCTCCTCCTCATGTGATCGCCTCATGATGTTAACGTCGCCTGTTAAGTACTTATTAACACACATCACATTGGAGACGGGGTTGGGTTTAATCTGAACACACACACACACACACACACACACACACACACACACTGAGGAATGCTGCCACCTTTGACCCTAAAAGAGCTTAATAATTTCAGCCAGTGTTTAACTCCAGACACGTCCACGCTGTGTAATTGTACCATAAAGAAAAAAAAAAAGTAACAGTCTTGGCTTTTGTCCAACTGAGCTGAATATTTTTAATTTTTCTGTAATAACTCACCACAGCTGTCGAGACTAAAATAAACCACAACACAATAAGCTCTGTAAGTATCTGACAAGTGAACGTGTCACTTGTTGGCATGTGGGTTTTTCTTTTTTTCTTTTTTAAATAGCTATTGTTCCAGGAAAGGAAATTAAAGAATAAATCCTTTTTTTTCCCCTGAAGAAAAACAGTAAAAACATGATGACGACGACGGCAGCGGCGACGCAGAGGGACCGTCCCAAACACAGACACGCCCTGTTGTTTCCACGACAGCCAAATGTAAAACAGAGTCAAAGTTATATAATGTGGAGGATTTGCTAAAAACGGAATAACCTTCAAACACTTCCACATCATTGATAGTGACAGACTGCAGCAACAACTCAGTAGGAACGAGGCTTTAAAAAATACAGTATTTCAATTTGGCTTTTGGAGAGAGAGAGAGAGAGAGAGAGAGAGAGAGAGAGAGAGAGAGAGAGGGAGAGATGAAAGGGAGCTGTGGATAAGCTTCAAGGCTTATCCTATTCATTACTGGAGGAGGAAAAAAAATCACAGCATCGTCCTATAAATAAATGAATGCCAGGATAAACACGAAGCCTATACATCAATAAAACATATGTATTCTAATAGATCACGCTCTAGTTACACTCGATGGGATTGAGTCGACCAATGAGCCCGATCATAGAGACTTTATCATTGTGAAAAGCTGCGGCGCTTTAAGCCACAGTGATTAGAAATAATCATCATTCCCATAACAAACAGGCCGACACGTGCTTTTATCTTTATGTTACGATTTAGATGCTAATTTATGGCATTTTTGTGTTTTTTCTTTAAAAAAAAACAAACAAAAAAAAAAACTTCAGTTTCCAGAGAAACATCGACCACATTTTAGAAAAAAAGAGAAAATCCAGGAAGCATCAATCAAAGTCATTACATACACTGTGATTCTCACGTTACTATTGTCATTCATCAACTGTATAACAATGATTTTCTTCTCTTTTTTATTTTAAAGTTACAAAAGCTCTTTTGAGAAACAGCTCAGCAACAAGCTCCAACCTGCTTACATGAAGAAGATGTTTGACATTTAACGCCGGCATCGCGCCGGCTACAAGGCTGCATTCATGAGCTGTTTCTACACCGGCTTCACTTTGTAAACAGCGTCTACAGTTACACTGATGACTCAGACGTGTCCGCTCCACGTTGAAACACGCTGTTCCATCGTTTTTATTAGGGACATTCAGGAACCGTATCACCGCTCACATCTGGGATCTTGTGAAAAAAAAAAACAACTTAAAACAAAAACAAAACGATACCTATCTTCTTCTCTTTTTTTATCTTTCTGGAAACATAATCTCACCCGGTTTTTAACCACATTGGTTCCTCCACATGTGACAAGTGTATTAATGGAATAATCACCTCAGCCATTATGAATGAGGTCGACCCAGCCCGGTCAGATGAAGTGTAAAGTAATTAATGACACGCTCTGCAGTTTATCAAGAGTTTTAAAAATTACACAACTGCTTATCCTCTGTATCTCTAAGCCTGATAATGTTTGTTAAAACAATCAAATCAAGCCAAAGTTGTTAATCACTCACCTAAGGAGGACATGAAGTATTCAACTACAACGTAAACATCTTATATTTATCATTTATTTAATCAAACAAGAGCCAGAAAACTGTCTTTAAGTCTTTAAGTGTGTGGTGGTGCGTTCAAGGACACTGCGACATCTGAGGTTTAACAAGCAGCTGCAATAACATTTGATGATTTAAAAAAAAAAACATTTACCCAACTGTGTCACTGTGTTACTTCACCTGTACGAAGTATTTTCAACCTGTAGTGACATGAAATGAAAAGATAAAAAGACGAACGACGTCTGACTGGAAGGACGGAAATCTCTAAATCTACAAATGTAACAATGTAAAAACACTTAACTTTAAACGTTTAATGTTAAATAAACTCTCCTCCTCTTATCTTGGGAGATTTAACGTCTTTAAATTAAATAAACTTTAAGATGTGAGTGTTATTTTTCACAAATCTCCTCTTTATTCTGCGTCTGTTTGTGTGAAATAAAACAGTGACGAGCAGCGATATTCAGACGACGTATGTCGAGTTGATGCTCAAGTGCTTTTAGTTTTTCAGTTGAAATTCTAAGTCTGTGTGTAATAAATAAGACACATCCTGCTCACAGCACGATACATGAACTTATATGACAAGTATAAAAGACTACATCTCTTGTAAAAGCATTATTTTTTTACAGATATGCAATAATAGCGTAGCATAAAAACAGCCTCTCACCAGATGTTCACTACATTGAGTTTTTTTTTTGTTCCCGATTATGAAATGTGACTACACGGATACAACATGTGCTCGTTTCTTTTCTTCTCTTTTCTCCTCTAGATTCCTGCTCTATGGCCTCTGTGTAGCATGACATATGGACGATGAAAAATTCATGGGCCGGTGGTTAACACAAATCTGCAGAGGAGATGGGAAAACATGAGCTTAGCAAGCAATTTGCCTATTACATTAACAGACGGGGCTGTCATGGGATGATATCGGCGTATGCATATTTCATCTAATCTGATTTCATGTTTAAAGAGCGAAGGAGAAAGTGGTTCAAGTTGTGGAAACAATGACATCATAGCGTACGATGGTCGGGTGACCCAACCCAATCAAGCAAACAGGACTCGGTGTTTTTAAAGATATTATCTCAGCGTTTAGAGAAAAAACGACCTCCAGACTTCAGCCTGTTTACTGCTCTCGACCTGTTTTATTCTTCTGTATCAGTTTCAACGAAGAGACCAACATTTTCTTTTCGTGATCAAACACAGATGCAACAGAAACACCCTCGTAAATACACACGAAAAACATCAGAGCGCACAAAAATAGATGCTTAAATTGTGTTTATGATCAGTGCATCTGGACGATGTTAACATATCGAAGTAATAAATTGTTTGGTATACTGATCCCACCCTGGAGGATTCCAACAACAACAACAACAAAAATGTTTCTTTTTAATAAAATAAAAAAGGCGGTTATTTCAAACCAAACACACTGAGCTGAGCATGAAATATATAGTTTCTGTGCCAAGAAATGAGACCTGGGGAATATGGGACAAATGAGAAAGAGAGAGAGAAGAGGAGGAGGAGGCGGGTCAGCTCCTCTCAACTGCTTTACCTCAAACATGATTGCCTCATTGCACTAACTTTCAAAATACTGTTGATTTAAGAAATGTGCACACAAGGAGTGTTGGGTTTCTGAAGAAGAGGAGGAGGAGGAGGGAAGAAGGTCATAACATCAGAATCAGAAGGAAAAAAAATGTAAAAAAAATGGGAAAAATGTTGCCGCGAATATTTTTCCTTTTTCCCCAAACGAGTGTGTCGACGACGTGCAGCAGCGCGACGTTCGTCTTGTTTAAACGTCTCGTACAACAGCAGCTACGTGGAGATTACAACTGTTTATGATATTGCTTTGTAGCAACATACAGTATCGCTGCCAAATGAATGTGAGTAATACTCAACAGAACCATGAATAACAAAACCTTGAACCTTGTCATCTGTCGTTCAGCGCTGCACAGGCCTCTGCCCACTCAAACTATTTATGGCTTTTTCTCACAGCACAGGAGCCTCAGTTAAAGCCAATATTATTATTCTACAGTTGAGTATGTAACACCTTCTTTATTCTCTATGTTATATAAGAGCTGGGCTGTTTTTTCTTCTTCTTTCTCTCAACGTGTAATAACTAAAGAGCATTTGTACGAGCGAGACGAGGTCTTCGTATTCGTCTTTGTTGCAACTTTTATTTTATTTCCTTTCTTGGTGACGCGCCGCGGTGATATTACATTCCTCCTGGCAAGAAAATTAAATTGGGGACACAAAGTAGCATGGGTATAATCAATCCACGCTGGCAGAGAATGCATGATAATTATAAACAAAAACTGTGTCATTCCCCATGAGGAAAGCAGCTGCAGGGGTGAGAGGCGATGCTCAACATGAATATGGATCACAACCGCTTAAAGATCTCGTAAACTGACGCAACTTCAGCTTCTTTTGTTCAGTGCCAGTGGTGACGGACGAAAATATCATGAATATAGATGGAGTCAGACGAAACCCCGTGTCTGACGGCGACCTCCACGTCGTATGGAAGATCTCATAACTGACGTCGTCGTGTAAACAGGAGCTCGTGTGTCATTACTCAACCTGCAGAAACACTCAGGTCTGTTTGACTGTTTTAGTCACATTCAAATGAAGAGAAATAAATAAATGAAGTTGATTATATAATAAATCCTCACCTACAGTGGTGATAAATAGACCGGGTTTGATACAACACTGTACCAACAGGCCTCTAGTCTTCTCTACCCCCTGAGGAAACTTGACACACTTTCATGAATTAGCCTCGACAAGACGGACGGCTATTAGAGCTGCCACGGCAGATTTGGATGAATCCAAAAGGTCAGAATTAGCATTGAGGGAAGAAGATATAAAAAAATATATTTAGAAATAAAAAAAACGTCCTCAAATTGCTCCCTGGATCAATTTTTTAACTTTTTAATATTTCACAGCTGCACAGTTTTCTTACATGTCTGCAGCGCTGGTATTTATCCTAATAAAGATGGATTTAATACGGCGTTTATGGCCGCCGTTACATATGGAGCCTGACTTTACACGACGCTACATTCATCAACGTGTTTGTGCCCAAAAAGTAAGACGCCCTTGAGGCCTCGGTTCAACTTGGCAGAATGATGGAAATTACTGAGCTCTGCTGTTTTGAAACAACTCACAAACAAGTCTCCTAGCAGCAATTCAAGCAGAAATAAAAACCTAGTAAACCTTCATGTGAATAACATTAGAAATCTGGTTGCTTTAGTTGAAAAAAAGAGAGAGAGTAGGACTCCCTCAGGCTCTGAAAATAAACCTTTAGCTTATATGTGGCTCACAGAGGAATGGCATTATTGAGCCAAGTGAATGAGCAACAGCAGCCACAGGATGTTAGCGTTACTATTCATAACTTATTTTCCAATGCTTAAAAAACGTTTTCCCTTCTGGTCTCACCTCTGCTGTTCTCTTAAAATGCAATTACCTACTGGTAAATTTACAGGAAAAGAAAAACAATGACTTTTTGACCAGAGGAGCCGTAACTGTGAATGTCAACGTGATGCTGCGTCGAGCTCCGCCGAGCTGCCCAGCACAGGAAATATAAAGACAGATGAATCACATTATTCTTTTGTCTTAGCTCAGCTCGGGGGTTAATAAAATGTGTGGATTCATGAGCGGCGGGGAAAGCACAGTGAATGGTGAATAGACATGTTCCAGCACTTCAAAATTCCTCACAGGAACCACAGAATGTTTTTCATAGGTGTGACTGGCGAAGCTGTTTGAATGGTGGTCACTTGTGTTCGTCAACAGAAAGACCATCGTGGGACAAACGAGCCGACGTTAAACGAAAAACACGCTATTGAAAAGAAAATGATACTTTTAGTCTCAGTTAACTCAAGTGACACAAACTAATAACAGATTATAACTGTCAGATTTCCTCATCATGTTTTATTTTATTCTACAGGTAATAAAAAGTGTTTTTTTTAAGTTTTATAAGAAAAAAACAGGATTAAATAAATTAAATAGAACTTAATGGAGCAGATGCTGGAGCCTACATTACCCACAATGCAACAAGCATACCTGATCATGAACAACAACATCCTGAAGATCCAACATTCTGATTATTATAGTTCTTATACTGATCGTTACTGAACATTTTATTTTAACTGAAGCAACATTTGATTTTCTTCTTACATCTAAACGTCAGTAAACACATGAGGACACAACTTATTATGTTGTTCAGGTTAATGTGATGAAACATCTCTGTTTACATGTTAGCGTCTTACTCTGGTTCAGATCAGAATATTTCTGTCCACGTAAAGATGATACGTACCAATCGTCTTCTCATCATCAGACATGTAAACACCTTATTCTATTTTAAGTGACGTCCAGAGCAACATGAACCAGAGTCTATTTCACCATCAATATGAGTCAAACTCCCCTCAACAGATATGTTACGTTGGTTGAAGTAATATCCAGTTTGACCGTCTTTTGTTTTCACAACCAGATAGTTAACAATGAAAGTAAATGGGGCAGTCAGCCAAACGTATCTAAACTGTCATTTTTTAACCACTAATAAAGCTCAAAATATCACTTCACTTCAGCAGTAGCATGAATAGGGTCCCTACACATAAACTGAAGTACTGAAGTACAACTGAAGTACATCTGCCTGTTGCTCAGGAAAATGATGAATCTGCTGATGTGGAACATCCTTCATCACCAGTTGTTATGAGGAGCCTAAGGCTGCATCTGAATCCTTAGTAGTCACTGCTACTACTGAGTCCTACTACTCGACCGCTGCAGTAGCAGCTGCTACATATCAACCAGTCAGTAGTAGCACAGTTCAGACGTACTACATCACCACCATGTTGTCTGTCCTTTGACCCGGATGTTTACATCAACGTCATGATTTTGTGGCTTGAATCAGAGGGTTAGCTACCACGGCTAGTTATCATCGCAGTCATAGCGGCGACTTTTTACTCACATCGGTGACGTGAACGACTACGTACGTTTTATTTATTGAACAGTCTGTATTTGCGTTTCAATGCAACTGCTTTTTAAGGTTTGTATAGAAACGGTCGGAAAAGGAAGTTACACATTACAGGACATCTGACCCTTTTGTTGTTGTTTGTTTGTTTTGTTTGTTGGGTAAGTCTTGTAAAACAGTGTTTTTAATAAACTCTGGGTTCACTTACTAAGTTATCAGTACTTCAGTTTATGTGTAGGGACCCTATTCATGCTACTGCTGAAGTGAAGTGATATTTTGAGCTTTATTAGTGGTTAAAAAATGACAATTTAGATACGTTTGGCTGACTGCCCCATTTACTTTCATTGTTAACTATTTGGTTGTGAAAACAAAAGACGGTCAAACTGGATATTACTTCAACCAACGTAACATATCTGTTGAGGGAGTTTGACTCGAATTCATGGTGAAATAGACTCTGGTTCATGTTGATCTGGACGTCACTTGAAGACCAACTGTTTTATGTTGTTTCCTCCGTCATTTACTGGCACATTTAGACGTAATAAGAACCATTTAGGAAATCAAATGTTGCTTTGGTCAAAATAAAATGTGCAGTAACATTACGAGCCCAGATTCTGGAGGGAAATAAGACGATAATACGTTGTGTTGTTCGCCTTTAAACTCACTATGATATCGATCATTTAACGGGAAGATGAAGAGACTGAAGGTTCGGAGGATTAACTCGTCAGATTAAGTTGGAAACATATATTCATGAAGCTTTGAGCAGTTTTCTGTCTCCGCTCATGAAATATTGTTTCAGACGTGTTGTCTCAGGCTGGTGGTGATGGCAGTTGCCTTTATTTCTGCCCTTTGATATTCTTCACTTTGATAGGCAGCTCTTACACAAATTAAATTTTTTAAATTGACTCAAATAGGGTTTCAGAAATTTCACACAATGGACCTAAATTGCTTGGAGCAAAGAGTGCAAACACTGTCCATTTTCCACTAAAAGCAGACTTGAACAAATGGTCGGGGTAACCAAAATGACATAATTGAAAGTTTGAGATGAACCATGCTGAGGGAATGAGTTTTAAGTGCATGCTAACATTCGGAGCTCGGGACATGATGAGTGTGATTTTTCACGGGGCCGTGTGCAACACTCGAAATGCCATAAACTGCCACCGTAATTGCTGTTGGCATTTCAGAGGAGCTAATATGACAACTCATCTAAAGGCTACAATCAAACCTCCAGCTGCCACACTCACCGAACTCGTCGCAGATGCTCTCGTTCTGCAGCAGGGCGGGGTGATCGAAGGTGTCGCGGCAGTACAGGATCCTGGTGTTTCCTCCGAGCGCCGCGATGCCGCCCAGCGCCAACACGGTGTGGTCGATGTGCAGCGACGACGGCTGCTCTCGGAGTCGCGCCAACACCGAACGGTAGCGGCAATACTGAGGGTAACTGAGCACCAACACCTTGTGTCCGTCCTCCTCCTGGCCTGAAAACACACAGATTACACACTTTAATTTAACGTCCAACAGGGAATTCTTTAAATGGAATAGGGAACGCTTTGTTTTTCAAGTGCTCCTGTAAGATTTGTAGAGAACAGCAGCACTTAATTTTACAGGACACATTCATTCTTCCATTTCTGTTCAGATTTTATTACTTCATTCTCTCTCATAGATCATTCTCTGGCTACGATTAGATTGTGGCTCATCTACTGCCAGCGTAGTGGGAATATGATCCTTTTACTCCTTCGTCTCGGCCTTAAATTGTAAGATTTCCTGTAATGTTTTGTGATTAGATCTTAAGACTTTGAGATGGTTCGTTTAACTTTTTGGTAAGTACAAGATAAAAACGTAAACGTGCCCAAAAAAAAAAGAAAGGAAAAAAAAATTATTTTCTATAATTCCTGGAAAGCAGAACATCTTTGCTATAATTTTCGCTCTCATACACAACTGATATTCATCTAGTTGCGTCATATCTTATCACAATGGGCTCAATGTGTGTGTGTGTGTGTGTGTGTTGCAGGAAGTGCATCACATTAAGGAAACAACGTGCCCTGACGCTGCGGTTTCACCGTGACTTTTAATAGTTTAGGATGAAAAGTCTCACACCCTTTTCCTTTGCAGCGCTAAAAGAAAACACTTTGTCTTTTTATGTCGTAACGTCGTTCATCTGCATGTTTCAAATACAAGACATGCATTGATGCATTTTGCTGTGAGGAATGCAAACATCATAGGCGCTCGTCTTTCTATCTCGACAGTTTTGAAGGTGTGAAATTCTCAGAGAAGCATTTTGCACAATGACTTCCTGCCTGCTGACCTTTGTGGCCTGTAACTGCCACAAAGTGCGAATCTATTTATAAATGCTGCAGAAAATTCAAATGCACAGTAAAGGCAACTTTCACTGCATCAGCGGGTGAAGTGTCTCGTTGTTTGACTGTTGTTTTCTGTTGTGGGTTTGTAATTAATATTCCTCCTGACGGTGTGTGAGTTTGATTAACGTGTTATTACCTGTGACAGCGAACTGGCACAGAAATGTTTTCCATTATTTTGAGAGCAACAGGATCACAAGTCCAGACTGAACTGAAACAATAAACCGGGAGGATTCGCTGACAGACAAACCAAACTGTTAATATTATACCACAGCTGTATGTCGCTACGACGCTGCTCACATGTATGAAGTTTGATGGGAGTGTTTTGGAGAGCGGTGTTGACAGTATATAACTATAAAATGAAGCTCTGGACAAACAGGAATTTTGACTTAGACAGCAGATGAGCGTTCAGGGATTGGGAAAGCGTTTACAGTTCATCCTGAGGGGAGCATGAACCAGATTTCATCACAATCCATCAAATAGTTCTCATGTTACTTCAGTCTGGGCCTGAGCGGTGGTCTGGCTGACAAATGATCATCTCTGGGTCATAAAAATACCATCAAGTCACTGCTGAATAGTTAAAACAGAGTGTCTGCTGTTATTATGGCAACTTGAGAAGTGAATTTATATAAATATATACACAACTTCACATAATCGACTCAAGCTCTTTGCAGAACAAATTGGTCGAGCAGATATGACAACGGTTCAACGCGTTACTTGTTCAGGCCACAGGTTTTTAAAGGTTACACTTTTTTTAATCTCCGTGTTTAATTATTACAGAGCTGCATCTGCTGCCGCCCACACAACAGAAACATAATAACATAGATTTAATTATACGACCAAATATTATTTCATTTAACGCAGAAACCAACAAAACAGGTTTAAATGTTTTAATGAACCAATTTAAAAGCATTTTTCCCTTTTTTATAAAGAGGATATTGAATTATTACACCAGAGCTGCAAGTTCGACTGAATCTGATTAGTTTTTATCTGCTAATAAAGTTTAACAATGTTGCCATAAAACAGGTTTAAATCTCACTCGTATTAAAACACTGAGAGGAAATGATGTGGATATATAGAGAAGTTCGACTTCACATGACACACGACTGAATAAAAGCTTCATAAAATGTTAGAAAATATTTTGAAAAATGACAGTTACTCTTGTTTTGTCCAAAAGGTTTTTAAAGAAACATAATATTCATCAATATCCACAGATTATTTAGAGTTGAATCGACTGATCAACAAACTGTCTCAGCTATAAACGACAGTGTATCCGGTCCAAAGTTCCCATGTGTTTTAATCTGAGAACTTGATTATAACACGTTTCTAATCTTGTGTTGATACGATAAGAAAACGACTCGACACCGGTGGATTGAGTGAAACATAACGTCCGTATAAACTATGTATGTACGTTGTTTTACCTCGTCTGAAAGGAAAGTGGAAATATTTTCTCTCAACGTACAAAGACGACTTCACACTTCAGCAGCTGACGGAGCAAAGCCGACCGCTTCGAAACATGATTTTCATATGAATTATTCACCGTCCCGTCCACTTTTGCAAAGCCTGGGCACATGACGTTCATGTGAGTTTCTGCTGCTAACAAGAAAACGTTTCACCTCAACTACACAGGTTTATTTAAAACATTTCATAGAAGTTGGCCGCTGATAAAATCACTGAAATATGCAGCAGAAACGAGGCAGGAAGGACGACGTTCATGACATATTTACAGCAGCTGCATTCCCGACAATCAGCGTAATTAGTTCCACTGTACTCCAATATGACGACCACTTCAAAAGAAATTATTAAAGCCATTCAACCAGCACACACACACACACACACACACACGCACACACACTGGTCTGACTATATCTGTGAGGACTAAAATAAACATTTAACCTCAATTCAAAAACACGTTTAAACCAAAATTTGTTCAAACAATCGAGGAAAGATTTGAACAAAAAGTCTCACCCACGTACGTCGAAGAGGAAGGTTTAACATGACAACATAAACAAACACACACACATTCATCAAAGACTGCGACAGTTGTCATATGCAATTACAGCTCAGAGGTAGGCCGGGCTTTGTTTCCAAATGTCAGGGATTTTATTGTAAGCGGTCACCGTCAGACCTGCTCTTTCTCCCGAGGACCCTCACAGCATTTCACTTGATTAGATTCAATTTGGAGAGAGAGCCTCGGGGCATTAATAACGGTACAAAGGCGTTGTAAAGTATGCATGTCAGGGTGTGTGTGTGCGTGTGTCGGTGCGTGTAATGTACATTTACGTGCGTGTACACTTTAAAAATTCCTTTTGTTCTCGCAGCCCCGACCTTTCAGAATAAAGGACGTCCTCATCTTTTTTTTTCTTTTTTTTTTTTACGTAAGCTCTCTAATTGGTTTGGGCTGTGGCTGCATCACTGGAGAGCTGCAAGACACAGTGAGAACATTATGCAATTTGTTTCTCTCTCTCTTTCTCTCTGGATGTCTTTCCTATTTGTCCTTCTGTCTGCGCGTCCTCCTCCTCTGCTGGTTGTATAGCGCGTTGATCAGACAGCTGTGCTGTGACAGATTATTTTCAGAACACGCTGTAAAGCTCCTGACCTCATAAACAACAATGGTGTCAGGGTCAGAGCCGTTTCTGCAGGACAGCTGACGTTACAGCCGCTCGGTCGCTGCAGCACTCACTAAATTCTATTACTCTTATCTGATAACACTTACAGAGATATATTTGTCACTATACACCCTCATGATCTGCAAAAATGTGCAACTACTCATCACAAGAAACAGAAATACTTAAATTGTTTGAGTGTCTTTTGTCCTGAACAACCAGAAATCCTGAGCTGGAAAGCACAGAGAGGAGGCAGTGATGATAAAAGTCCTGTTGAAAGATGCTCTTCAGCTGCTTTTTGTAGGATCTAGTGTTTTTAGAGCCTGACTCATCCTCGGGATTGAAAAGTGAGAATACTTTGGCCTCTGCTACTTCGATTTTGTTCACTCCTATTTTAAAAATCCCACACCACAACAGGAAATACAAACACATGCATGAGGATAATCAGCAGAATCTGAGCCGAGACGTCTGTGAACTGAAACATTTCTTTTTTATTCTCGAAAGAGAAACCACTCGATCTTTTACTCCTGTTTCTAACATTTATTATTGTTGTTGTTAGCATTAGCATTAGCATTAGCCGTAGCTACAGAGAGATGAAGTCACATAATCCAAAAATGACTGAGCTTCTTGAGAAAAAAGAAAAGGAAACATTTGAACGAGTCACGAAGCTCAATGTTACTCACGGTCTCTTTCCTTCTTATTCACAGGAACATAACAGTGTTTCAGGTGTTGTTTTGACCGGCGGTGGCATTAAAGAACCTGTATGATGAATCAATACTGTACGGTCTCGCTGTGGTTTTGTAGGATTGTGCTTCGCTATGAATCATGACCCAGGGGATAAGACAAGATGCCACACGAATGAAAAGGAAGAGAGAAGTCGGGGAAAGATATATCTGTTGATTTTTTTCTGGAGGGTAAAGCACACAAACGTCTGTCAGCGATATTATTCTTCCAGCTCCTCTTTTAATCAAAAACTTTACAAGCAGAGATGTGGAGCAAAAGTACAAACAGTGAACAAAATGAGTAGCTGCAGCGCAGGGTGTTTGTTTTTATGTGTATTGATTTGAAAATGCGAAATATAAAACAAGAGAAATAAAAAAGAGAGTCAAGAGTCTCAGTGTTTCTGGTTTTCATTGAACTGGTTTCCTGCTTCTAGGCAGCCACTGTTTTCTATTCAGAGCAGTTTGACTTTAAAGCTGCTAATAATACATTTGTTAATCCATCACAGAGGATGAATGACTTTCCTCTTTGATGGTGCGTTAAAAAAGAGTTTTTCTGCCAAACGGCCAAAACTCGAATCATCCTTTTCACAACATCTGTGTCAGCTTCCTGCTCCACTTCCAACATTTTCAATTCCTCTCAAAAAAAAAAAAAAAAAAAAAAAACTTAAAACGCTTGTGAATGAGATGCTTTTAGCAGCTGACTTTTTCTTTCCCGGACGTCTTGGACATCAGATTTCCCTGGAGTACGTTACCGCTGAACACATCGCCGCAAATCAAAACAGACAAATCACTCGCAAATGCATATCAATAACAGCAGGTTGTTTCTCTGAGATCATTTCCTTACGGCGCTGACATGAAATGAAACTAGTGTTGAAACTGTTAGCGGATAAATCAATGAGTCAAATGACAGAAAAACAAACTGTCGACTAGTTTCATGATTAATTGTCTAAAAATCACGATTTAGATGCAGATTTGAATGTGAATATGAGCTAAAAACTCACAGAAAGTAACAGTATATTCCTTCAAAAAACAACATTTAAGAGGAAATACTGCACTAATGTATCAAACTACATTGTAAATGACACCAGTTCAGCCCACAACAGGCTGGTAAAGTCATTAACTGCAGTCGCTGTCATCAGATACAAAATACAGATCTCAATCTACTTCCAACGTAGTAAAAGCTACACGCTGTAATATATGCGCAACGTTTCTGGTTCGTAAATATGACAAAACTCTATTTAACAATTATATTTAACAACACGGGATGAATCTGAGAAACATCAGAGCGAGCCAGTTTTCTCCTCGGAGGGAAAAACGCTTTGACGACAGTCGTTACTGTATATGAGAGAAACAGCAGTGGAAATAAGGATGATGAGAACAGGCTCTGACAGCAAACTATAGCAGAAAGAATTAAAGAATATTTTTCTGTAATTACACCAGAAGAAAATAAATAAATAAATACATAAATGTCTGTTTCTCTTCCGTAACAAGCGTGATAAATTACTCGTCATAATCAGAATCTCAGAAATGACATGAAAGTCATTAGTTGTGTTGAAGCAGCTGCTCTGCCGGATGAATAGCTATCGCAATATTAGATGAAACATGGCTGATATCATTGAAATGTTCAAAACAAGAAAAATGAAAAGCGAGGCCGCACATCTCCCATCTTTTACTGGTGTAAAACTGTTAGTAATACGAGGCCTGGTTGTCAGTTAAAAGCAGATCAGTGTAGGCTAATTAAAAAACCAAATGTGACTCATGTAAACTGTGTCATTTACTTTCAACCGAGCTTAAAAATATTCAAACTGCCCACAAGCTCTGACAAGATCTCTCAGCCGAGCGCGCTCGTTTCTCTTGTCACACACGAGCAGGAAAAAGCTGAAAACCATTACTCTCATGCTCCCTGTCACCCGCTGCAGTCCTTAAATCACTCACTCGGCTCAAATTTGCTGTTGTCAACATTTCCACATTATCTGCACGGCCAAGGAATTTACTGGATCCCCCCTTGCTGCTTTTGTGGGGTTGGCGAGAAATGGCGAGGCATGTAACCCCGAGCCAATAATGTCACTTTCATATTTGATTCTTTTTCTTTTTTTTTTTCAAACACGTGGTGCAGCTCTAAAACAAGTTCAAAGGCTTTTTACAAATCTGCAGCACGTCGTACATTACTGAGTGAAAAAAGATGGAGAAAGAAAAGAAGAGATGTTTGGTATTCTCTCTCCATCCCGCCGGCTCTCTCTCTCTGCTCAGTATTGATCTCTGAGGTTGTCCTTTTTCCATTTAACCTCTTCTCATAATATATAACACATCTCTGATTCATCCGCTGCTTCTCTCGCTGCTCAATGGAGGGACATGACACTGAGAGGGGGCCACATAAGCAGCAGCAGGCGCCCGATCTGGCTATTGGTTTCATGTTATTGAAACCTGACCAAATAAAGAGGGAACAGCATCTGTCAATGACACCAAATGGAAATGATGCGTGGGGTTGGGAGGGGTTGGAGGGTTGGAGCGGTTCGGATCAACCTTGTGTTTCCTACGGAGACAGAATTACATAAAACAATGAAACTAATTCATTGCATTTGCATGATTCATGTTTCGTCCAATCTGTCAATGACTACACCGTCTTGGATAAAAAACACAATGTGCTAGAACATTTCGCTAATTACAAGCGAGTCTGTGCTGTAAACAAACCACATTAATCACACAGGAGGCACCGTAAATCACCGGATCAGGAACAAACAAAGCCACGCTGCGTCACCGATCCTGTCGAAACATTTTAAATGTATTTGAAACAAATCTGTGTTTTGGCAACGTAATGTGTTTATCATCATCACCGGTTACAAACACAACACGATCAGACCTTTAAAACCTAATCTGTCACTTCCTTTATCATCATGTAATAATCTATAAATAATAAAGGACGAGGTCGTCTCCACACTGATCAATGTTTTATCTCAACAACGGATCAAATGACGACGTGTCACGACCAGTTAACACTCGTGTCTGTAGTTGAAAACACAAATATGAACCTGATTTATACAAAATACAACGTCGAGTCACTAAACCTCGAGTCCCCAGAGTCCGAGTCCGAGTCGAGGAATTGACCAATTAGAAACTAGTGCATATGCACAATAATGTAGCTTTAGATATAACATGTTATGACAAACTATTATTGAACATCACAAAAAATAACCAACATCCAAACACACTTGATGCACAAGTTCAAGTCACAAGTCCATAAAATTAAGACAAGTCAGACTCTAGACCGAGTCCGGGACTCGTCTACTATAAATATACGGTTGAGACCAAAACTGAGTTGAATATCAACGTAAAGAAACAGGTTTTTGTAAATGAAGTCAATAAACAATAAATGTTCCTGTTGATTTTGAGTGTGAGAAAAACAAGTGTTTCAGTTTTTTTTGTGTATTTGTAAAAACTGTGTTGGTTCCAAACATAATTACATTTTAATGCAGCAGCAGCAGCAGCAGCAGCACGTCGACCTCGACCGCCTTCAGTCGAGTTACTCTGGTATTTTGTTTATTAAAAAAGCAGCTGTTTATCTGACGAACCCTCGAAGCAACAAACAACTGAAGTTAGACACTTTTAACAAACGACTCGCTGTGTTTTTAGCGGTTTATGTAACAAACTAAAGTTATAACTCTCCACCTATAACTGGAGTCAATGCTGCCGGACTGGTCGGAGAAGTTCCTGTGAAAACATCAGCTGATGTGATATCTTCAAAAATATTCAGATGCAAAGAGCGGAGGATGAGTTTTAACAGATATCTGGTTTTTATAATCACAAAACAAACGACTGTGTCAATATTTCCTCTGACAAAAGGACACTCACACCCAGAGAGAGAGAGAGAAACAAACACAGAGAGAAAAATACATAGAGGGCCCTTCATGCATGCTGGCTCCTGTTCTTAATTATAGTAAAGCACTAAAGTGGCTCATTCATTTGAGGCAGGGTGGGGCGGCGGCCTGTGACAAAGACGAGAAAAAAAAAAACGTTTATATAATTTTCACCTCAATTTATTCAAGTGTGCGGCGAAAAAGGATCGAGGACACAGCTATGCATACAAAAACAAGAAGGAGAAAAAAAAGTGCACACACACACACACACACACAAACAGAGAGAAATTTCAACTTCCCTCAGTTTAATTTCTTCCCAGATGTTTCTGTGGTTGACAGAGAGGATGAGGAGGGTGAGGAGGAGGAGGAGGAGGAGGAGGAGGGGAGGCCACATTTTCAAAAACACACACCCATATTAAATGTTTTCAGTTAAACAGAGAAGAAGAAGAAGAAGAAGAAACAAACAACACAAGCACTTTCCTCCGGTTGATTTATGTGATTCTATTACATTAAACATTCTTTCCCCCGAGCAGCTCAGCTCCCTAGCAACTGGCGCTCGCAGCCCTAATGTGTCTGGCGCGGGGCCAGGCAAAGCTGCCTGCCTTATTGATTGCCAGATTGAAAAGTTTGCATTTAATAGGTCCTGTAATACATGAAGGAATTATTCAGAGGGGCTCCTTGTCAAAAACCCAAATTGGGTCTTTCGACTATTAAAAAACAAGGAGGGCTTGTAACAAATGAGCCATCGGAAAAAGCTCCAAAGGGCCCCTTTTGTTACCCCCGAGATGAAATTATACGTCGCTTTGGCCCCTTCAGATTATCACAGTCATGAGGCAGGAAAGCTGAAACCATTACTCCGGAGGTTAGAGGCCACGTTGTCGCTTTAGATGAGAAAGACAAGTTTGTGCCATGTTGATCCCCTTTTGTGTCGTGATGGATTGGCCCTAAACACTGTTCGCTGTCTAGTTCGCGGCTGCATACTGACTAATGAAAGACTACTGCTGGGTTTTGGGGGTCAATCCACTTATGGCGCAGTCAATTCTCAGAGTAAAAAACAAGCTTCTCTGCGAGAACCCGAAATGTGCAAATACCACAGGGAGCAAATTTAATCAACTATCTTTTGGTTGCAGGAATACAGCTGCTTTTTTTGACTTAACACAAACAAGTGAAGCCCCCCTTTCTCTTTTTTTTTCCTCTTCGAACTCAAACAACCCTTAAAAAAAAAAGAAGCTTTTTAACGCGGCGGCGATGATACTCTATCTGCGATGACGGCCACTCTCATTTGTCACGCAGCTCTGTGTCCGACACAAACTCAACGCAGCAGCTGCGACGGCACATCTCAGAGAGTTTCCTCGACGTTCTCAACCTACAAATCTCCTCCTCCTGCAGAATGAAACGGATGACATGTTTGGCTTTAAATGTATCTTTAATGGGACGGCAAGTTCCCATTTGAGGAGTGAGGTTAGAGCGAAGCAAGGAGAGAGAGAGAGGGGAAGAAAAAAAAACATCTTATCAGGAGATTGGGAATTGGGTCAGGCGAGGAATTACATGCCATTCTAGATCAAAGTTGCCGTGTGTGTTTCCTCAAAGAAGGGCCCCTCATTATCAACTCAGACTTATTTCTCAGGGCGTATACTGTGTAAAAGGAAACATGATTTAATATGTTTTCAGTGAAAGAATGAAGCAGGAGGAGAAAGAGGAAGAGGAGGGGGGAAGAGAAAAATACTAGAGGCTATTTGGGACAGAAAGAGAGGGGGTGTTTGTTGGAGATGTTTGTAGCAGGGGTGTGTGTGTGTGTGTGTGTGTGTGTTGTCATTCAGTATGGCTCCATTGTAAATTCCTGTCATTATATAAGAAGCTCTCTTTCTCCCTCTATCATCAGATCTGTACTGAGGAGGAGGAGGAGAAAGGCTTTAAATAAACAGCCTGTAGAGTGAAGCCAACTGGAACCTTTTTCAATAATTATATCCAGCAACAATACTCAATTTACATTACATTTATTCCACTGAAGGACTTGACAATGTAGAAAAAGAAAAGAGTGACATTAGCGGTGGATGATAACAACTAGAGCAATGCGCTCCCCAAGGGGAAGACGTTTTAGTCTGTGGCTTAGAGGGAGACTTTACAGATAGCAATATGTCATTAAAAACCAGCGCCATCTGTTCACATTTCTTGTTTATGTGCTGTCATGGATAGAAATCATACTGAAGATACAACACGAAAAGAAAAAAAAAAACTGGAGGATTTTCTCTTGCATACTTTACTGTGCAATTAGTTGTGATTACACATTTTAACAGCGCCACAAGAAAAAGAAGAAAGAAAGAAAAAAAAAACACCACTAACAATTGTTTTCCCTCCACAAACCCTAACGATCTCTGTTTGATGTTCTGCAGCTTCGTCCTGCGCAAACGCTTTTCACAAGACTGCGGCGTTATTTCATGTGACGTGCGGCAGCATCTGACTAAAACAAGCAGGTAATTTCTGATAAACTACAACAAACTTTGGCTCTAAACTCCTTCACTTCCAGATTACAACACACGACCTCTGATGTGGCGAGAGCTGGAGTTTTACCGCTGCAGCTGTAATCACTGCACAGCAGCGAAGATAAGAAACGTCACCGTGATAACGACTTCAAATTCACTGGTCACTACCGGTTATTTCTCGTTAGAGCTTAAAAAAATGGTTTTGTTTCTCGTTTAAAGACGACAAAGTCGTATGAAATTAAAAATAAAACATGAATCGTTCAAATTATTCACAAAATCTTCCAAAAACTTGGAGACAGATGCTAGAAATAATCAAGAAACATACAAATAAGATTCAACTTTCTCAGCATGAAAACAAAAGTCATCGGCTACGAAGTTGAGCCAAGATTCAAGATTCGATGACGTAAATAAACGTTTTCTGTAAAAACAAGAGAAATGGATCTAGATTCACTCATCAAAGACAAAAAACAACAATTTTGTTTTATCATAAGTTATTATAACTGTTTACATGTGTTAGTGACGTTTTACTGTTTACAGATAAACTAATGTGTTCCTTGAGTAAAATCAAAACTGTCAAATAAAGTCAGTTGAGTCTAATAGTAGCGTAATAAAGTCAGGTTAATGTCATCATTACAGTCAGGTCAGTCTTATTAAAGTTCAGGTAAGAATCAGGTCAACGATGTAGAAGAAATACTAGAGAAACAGATGTTGTTTCTCAGAATAAACTGATGTTTTGTTCATAATAATCAACTTCAGAGAGTAAAAATAACAAATATTCACCGAGTTATTGGGAAGAAAATGATCTAGATTCAAAACAATATAATGTTTCTTTATTTTATTTATCTACTTATAACTACTAGTTCAGTGTTGTAGCTCGTTGAGGCTGTGATACTTTATAAACTCAGATGTTTTCTTGAATAAAACTGAAACTAAAACTGTCAAATAGAGTCAGCGAAGCTAATCTGAGTAAAAATAAAAACTGGTGACGTGAGACAGACGTTATGAATAATCAGAGATTAAAAGTTTCTAAACTCTTCCTCACATTCAGTCATCATCTTCACAAAAAGATAAATTCACGCCGCGTTTCTGTGTCTGGACTATTGTTAACGTCACATATTATCCTCTGACACGCAGAAAGAAACAACAGCTTTTTTCCCTGAGTTATAGCTGAAGGGAAAATCTGGGGGGAAACAACAAGGCTGGCTGAATGCCTCTCATTTTGCCAAGTGCTCCTGAGGCCAGTATATAACAAGGAAATGGACTGACAGGTTGAGAAAGAGGACAGAGAGGCATCAATGATCTATTGTTTTGTAGCCGAGAAAAGCTGCTTCCAACTCCTCTGGCAGTCGATATATCAAAAGAAACCAAAATATATTACACCATCTGCACCCGGAGATTTTACACACACAAATTACGTCATTTGTATTTCTTCAACTTAATAAAAGCATTAAGAGCAGTTATGTACCCGAGCTAAGTATGTGAAACACACACACACACACCACAGGTCTGGAATCTATCAAAGCCCCATTGCAATTACCTTCAAATGCGGGAAAAATGCATTACCTCTGTGCTGTGAAATGAACACTATGTTATTCCTACAAGGCTACAGTCTATCTCTCTCTCCAAACTGTCTGCAACCGCTGCTACACTATATATCCTGCAGCGCTGGATCTGTGACCCTCCTGCATCAGTTCTGCTTTACACATTATGACAGATATTAAGTGGATGTTGAGAAGCTGATCTGCAATCAGCCGTCAGAGCTATTTTTACCTCGTGGACCAGGTTTCTTTTTCTTTTTAACGCTGAGGTGGAAATAAATGGGTGTTTAACACAAGGAGGTAATTTGTTCAGGTTATTATTATCACTGTGTTCAGGTCAGGTCTTATTAAAGACGGTAACTTCACGTCAACGGCATGAAAAGAAAAACACAGAAATAGACGTGTTTTTTTTGTGCATGAGATTAAAAATCAGTGAGTTATTAGAAAGAAATGGATCTGAATGATGTTCAAGTGTCTCTATACTTTAGTATAACAGATTATTAGAGCTACTAATTTACTGTTGTGGCCTGAAATAGACGTTTTTTTCTTCTGCTAACAAACTGATTTTTGTTCGTCAGTAAGTAGAAATTACAGATAATCAGTGGATCTGAATAATGTCCAAGTGTCTTTATGCTTTAGAACAGATTTTATTCCCGTGTTTGTGGCTTGAAATAGAGAAATTGACGTAGTTTTCTCACAATAAACTGATTAAAAATAACAAATAATCACTAAGTTTATAGAAAGAAACATGTCTAGTTTCACTTATGTTTTATTTTAACTGTTTACGTGTGTAAGTAACGTTTTGTTGTTGTATCTTGTTGGAGTGAAGTTGAATCTCTAATATTTTATAAACTCGTATGTTTCATGTGTAAAATTGAAACTAAAACTGTCAAATAAAAGTATCAGAGTTAAACAAGTGGAATATCAGTGTGGTTTAATGACGGTGAGTAAAATCCACCTCTGTTCATTGTCTGTTCACGATGTCAAATCGTCTCTCGAGTGATTTTCTTAATGTTGGTTTGACTTTCAAGTCATTTCTGTTCACAACAGGACGTCCAGAAGAGGTTTTACATGCATTCATAAAGCAGATGGACCGACGTGCTCATAAAATATGCAGAGTTATTAACTGTACAATCTGTGTGATGTCCAGGATCACATCTACGTATCCATCTAAAAAGGCAGCATGTGAATCCGTCAGGGAGACGAGCACAAAAGGAAACTCTGCACTGAAATATTAATGTTGCTGTAATACATGAAATGAGCATCGTGTTTTGTTTTTGACAAAGACAAATATAGAAATCTCTCCAGAAAAGCTGCTGCTGCTGCTGCTGCTGCTGGTTGGGTAACGTTTAACTATGAGTCAGAGTGTAACTGAAACTGGCAGGAGATTTGTTTAAGAAAGGAAAAGGAAACATTCCCAAATCAACACAGAGACTCAGATAAAAACCTTCCAGATCCACCCAGAGATTTTCTTTTTTCTAATGAATAATAATAATTCAATATAAAATAAATATCAGTATCAGGGTGTGTGTGTGTGTGTGTGTGTGTGTGTGTGTGTGTGTGTGTGTGATGAAAGCAGCTCGCTGTGTTGCTGCCTGTTTAAGATGCTTGGCAGAGGTCACATCAATAGCATCTCTGTTGTTCCAGACCTGACTAATGGAGAGAAGAGAGACACAACTGTTGTTTCAGAGCTCGCTAATGGAGCGACGGAGCTCTTCATTTCCTCTGAGGCCATTCTCATTGTTTAACCATCCACCACCAGCCATCTACCCCCACCTCCTCCCTCTTTACCCCTCCATCTACCCCCTCCACCCGTCACGTACGTAAGTCGAAAAACACATTATGTGACATTCCAGAAATAAAATAACACAAATTATTAATGAATATAGCAATCCCAAGAAGCAGAATTTGATTACGGTGCGAGCCATAACAGGATATGGCTCGGGTGCTGGGTGCTGGGTGCTGGGTGGTCCCCTCCCTCCCTCTCTCTCTCCTTCTCTTTCACAATGTGTCTTTCTCTCTCTTTCTTCCATTCAAATTCGAGGCATGCTCAAACATCTAATAGATTTTTCCACCCCGGCACACAATTTACTGCTTACAGATTTAGAATTCACTGGCTTCCGGCCAGGCCACAGTCAGAAGGGAATTAATGATATGAGCACATCAGTGAGGAAAAACAGCTTGTGATTCTCTCTCCTACAGGTCTGAGCATAATGAAGAAGATACTGCCATAACCCTCCTCCTCCTCCTCCTCCTCCTCCTCCTCAAACACAACCAACAAAAAAAAAAAAAAAAAAAACACACACCAGCGAGAGAGAGAAAGAGCAGAGGCACATAATCAATACAAACACTCCATTAAATTACTTCAAAAGGGATTTTGGACAGTTTGTAGAATTAGTTCTGTTGGAAAAAAAAGCAGAAGGGGAAGCAAATATGTTTGAGAGGCGGAAAGCAAACAAGTGTAAATGACACAATCTGCTTCATATTGTGAATGGAGGAGTACAGTCAGTGTTGGTGCGTCTAACTAACAAAAGCGTTTCATTCTTTGTGTGTCAGAGTCACAACATACCATGACTCTACTAACACCACCACAACTTCGCTTTATCTTTTTCCAAGAAAGCGTTTTTCCTACTTCTCCTTCCCACGTCGCAGTCGAAACATAAAACATCTTCATGTGTGATAGTGACTCCGAGCCCCAAAATATTGTTGTGTATTGTCACTGAGACAAATCAACCATGAGAAGAAAGCATCTGTCTGTTTCCTTATCACCAGCGCCTGCCCGCATAAACACTCGCTGACGCTCTGAACAGCCACTGAAAAGGGACAGAATCTGCTCTCTACATCAAATTGAAATGTTCCGACTGAAATATTGTCGGGATATCAAGTCGGGGTATATGTGCCAAGCCTGGCATACAGATCAGATGTTGCATCAGAGGGAAATACAGTGGTTGTTTCCTCATGAGAGCGGACGAGGTTGAAGGATCTTGAAATTCAGGCGATATCTTCAGCTCCGCGTCTCAGTTTAAACTCTGTTTGATTTTATCAGAGATAAAATAATAATCCGAATAATCTTCATGTGTTTTTATGTTTTATTAAGAAGTTGAGCCAAGATTCAGGTCAACGGTGTAAAAAAAGATGTTTTTTCTCAAAATAAACTGTTTTTTTTTTTGTTTCATGTGTAAAATCAAAACTAAAACTGTCAAATAAACATATCAGAGTTAAACAAGTAATCAAATAAACTCTATCACATCTTCACAAGTGATTTTCTTGACGTTGATTTGACTTTTCCTCGTCCAGAAGATAAAGATAAAAGAAAAACCTGAATAATCTTCATGTGTTTTTATGTTTTATTAAGAAGTTGAGCCAAGATTCAGGTCAACGGTGTAAAAAAAAAAAAAAAAAAGATGTTTTGTTTATGAGAACAAACTGTACAAAGTAAAAAGATCAATCAGTTATTGGAAACAAATGTATCTAGATTCACTCGTCCAAGAAATAAACAATAATCTGAATAATATTCTTTGGATTAATATAATTGTTTACATGTGTACTAACGTTTTATTGTTGTATCTTGTTGGATTTATAATATTTAAAAACTACAACTGTCAAATAACCGTGTCAGTGTTGTTTAACGACACCACATCAAATTAAACTCTATCGTCTGTGTTGACGTAGATTTTTCTCGCATCGCTGCACATTTCTGTAGGTGAACCTCTCTGGACGTCGCTGTTATTACACGATACAATACACAAAGGAGTTCCAGGAACTGCAAAAAGAATTTAAACTAATGCTGGACGCATGTGAAACGGCTCCAAGAAAAACTCATTTGAACCTTCAGTCATTAACAACAATAGTCTGGCACTGATATGTACATGGAAACAGATTTATCTTGAGTCCATCGTTGAGTGACGGGAACTAATAAACTAATGTGAAGTTTCAGTATCGTACAAAGAAACGTTTCTGTTTACTAGAAATGAATTTATTTAAAGAAAAACTCACTGATTTCACCACTGACTCATGTTTTCCTGAACATTTTATCTCCAAGAGCTGAAGAGTCCTTGAACACGACACTGTAAGTATATTTCAAATATACAGCATGCTCAGTAATGAAGGTCAATTATATGAAAATGTTTATGCGTGCAGCTGACATTAAAGTGCACTTTGATTTAAATCTATCTGCATGAAATCGACGTCGACGTTGATGGAAATATCAGTCGGAGAACATCGATCAGAGCCGAACCGTTTCCTTGAATAACGATAACTGACCTTCATTACCTTCACTTACTGAATTTTCCATAAAAATGTTAATGTTGTCTGATATTTAATCCATCATCTACCGTCTGCTTTGTATTACAGACCTATATCTGGCTTTAATATGCAGCACTGCACCAAATAAAGCCAGTAATGTTATTTTTGTAACGTTATAGTGTCGTTTGTTTCCTTCTCAAAGCTGCTGCAGAGTAAAAATAGTGTAAAATATCAGGGGATGAGGGTGTATATGTGTTCTCCTGCTGGATAGTTGCTTTTTCTTCTCGTCTGGATGTTTTCTCAGAGTCCTGATCCTCGCAACAGGGATGATCACGCTACGGATGATACTACAGGTGAGGCCAGGAGTCACCGACACCTTTATGCTCCTTGAATACGAGAGTCACGAGCTGTGACCTTGTTTAATCCTCCACATCGTCTCGATTCAAAGTCTCGAATCGAAGGAAGACGAGAGAGAAAACGAAAAAAAAACCTACTGAGCCGATTTTACAATCCAGAGCCGTCGCCTGTGTTTGTGCGTTTTCATTATTATGATGATTATTATTTTCCATCCAGCGCTTTCTGTTTCTCCCGGCACAAACCAACAAACTGTATCAGCAGATACAGCTCTCCAGCGCTCGGCCTTGTAGCATACGACCAGAAACCAATTTCGTCAGGCGGCAATGAAAGAAAAAAAGAAAAAAAAAAAAAAAAGAATCAGGCCAGTTCTCTGGGGAGAGATAGAGCGGCCGAATGTAAACTTCCCTGGCAAGACATCCCTGGTGGCTTTAACTGTAAAAAGAAGCTCTAATGCTCCTTCCAATACAAGATAAACTGAGTGGACACTTTGCATTACCTGATTAAGTGGATTACATTACAGATTACGTAAGGATCGCAAAATAGGCCACAGACTCGCTGGAATACCTTATCTTTGTCCTGCTCTCTTGATATTTCCAAGAAAACTTATGTAATTCACTTTAATAAAGTGTGTTTAATATAATTCTGGACTCTATTTACTTTATTTATGACGTTAACAAGAGTGAGATGAGGAACATCGATACGACGTTTGAGTCTAGATGGATAAAGATGAAGCTACATCCTGACGCTGAGACACAGAAACATCTGGAACGACATTAACACGTTGAATTTACTGATTCATGTGTTAATTATGTGTGTTTTTATCAGAACAAACTGTACAAAGAACAAACAAACAAACGAAGCGATGATGAGTCGATCTGTCTGAGACGTTTGTGTTTGAATTATGACACCGATCGTGAGTGAACGTCGCTGTCGATGCTGCAGGATGAACAGCGAAGGTCGCTCCTTTCTCTTAATTAATCACTTTACTTTGTTTTGTGAGGACACAGCGGAGCTTTGTCTTTGCTCCTCTTTGTACTTTAATTTCCCGCGTTAGAACAAAAACAATTTGAGACGTTCTTGTAGGTTTTTGTAGTTGTAGTTTCTTTTTTTCACACGTCGCCCGTGAGACACACAAATACATAACACTGCACTTAATTCACAGTGGCAGCGTGCCAGGAAAAGTTAGGATATGCAGTTGGAAAAAAAAAAAAAAAAAGCACAGTTTCCCTCGATAACAATGGCACACTTTATTGCTCTTTAGCTCACAATGGTTTTGTGTGCAGCTTGTGGTGCTGCTGCAGTATCCTGTTATGGAGAACAATCCAATTCCTCTGACATAGTTACAGATCAGCCTGTGAATAACAATCAGCAAATACATCATTCAAGTATAATAGCAGCCAGCAGCCTCTTCAGGCGATTCTGTTTCATAGATACGATCCACAAAGAAAATAAATAAGAAGAAGAGTATATAGCTCCGTCATAAAAAAGTCAGTTTAGTCAATGAGCCAACATATTACACAGAATTACACACATTCAGCCACAGGACGCTTAAAGGCTACGTTTATATCTGATCTGCTGCTGTGGCATGAATATTTCATTTCAGTAGTCAGCAGCATTGCAGTGGCACATTTCATATTTCTATGCAAAAGCTTCGCTCACAGTTACATGAATTTACTTGATGAATAAGTGAAAAAACAAAACAAAACTCTGAGACCTTCTCATATTGTTACATTATCAACAACTGACACACGCCAGAGACGCAGAGAACAAACAAACAAATGGATAAGTGAGTGCACACCACTGATTGTTAGTGTGTGTGTGTGTCATGTCGCGTGTGTGTGTGTGTGTGTGTGTGTGTGTGTGTCTGGTGCCCTGCCAGAGTCTGAGCCTGTTCTGCTGAGTGGGCAGATTCTCTGGCGGAGTGTCCCATCGGAGTGACAAGTGCATTTAGAAACAGCCTGATGGAGTCATTAACAGCAGCGCCGCTCATTAGCAACACACACACACACACACACACACACACACACAGTAACAATAGCGTCATCGTCAGGTTATTACACCGCCAACGGATAAATCTATAAAATCTGGACGATACAGCACATTTATAGAAAGCCATGATATGGAACATAATATCATTTAAGAAGCGAGCTGACACATCCATTTATGAAAGCAAGCAATCACACACACACACACTAGCACAATCAAACTATATTGATTACTGGAATAACAACAAAAGCTTCCATTATTGATCCTCTTGTCCTTTTTGCGTATGAGATTCAAGCGATGTCGAGTAATCAAGGACATTACAGCATCACAGAGAGAAACACAACCACTTTGCTTTTCTTTTCTTCTTTTTTCTTTTTCCTGGAATATCCCCCAGAGCAAAACAGCACAAGGGTCATCAATAATAAAGAAAAGACTCATATTTCTATTGGGTTCACTTCCTCACAAGCTTACGACATAAAAGGATGATTAAAAATGACTTAATAGGCGATCATAAACTCTGCCTTTAATCACCAGCGTTCATATTTATAACCTGACGAGAGGCGCTCTAATTCAGATGGTATTCTTAGCATGTTTGCTAAACTACATTATACCATTATAATCAGCATTAGGCATTACATCACAGCCATGTGAGAGAGAGAGAAGCAAATAAGTGGGAAACGGCTTCAAAGGGAACATTATGTTCTTTCTGATTATTAGACTCAAATGCCAGAGTTCCCTATTTGCATCAGGTGAGTCATCTGCAGAGACATGCAGCTTTATGTTGGGACTGATTCATGAAACCTGAAGAGCCCGGTGCACGAATCAAACATTCAACTGACACTTAATGGCTGCGCGTTCATGATGAATACAACCAGACGAGCGTCGAGTCGCTCACACACACATACAATGATCTTTTAAGCTGCTGAGATACACAACCAATTATGATGTGAACTGATGGATAAGGAGGCATCAGAGGAGCTGCACGCTGCAGTTTGATGTGACACGTTTATTTAAAGACATTACCGGCTGAATTATGTGATTTTTGCAATGCTGCCTTTATCGTTGTCACACTCAGAAAACAGAGCTGTTGTACTGCAGGATGGAAACCGTTGGCAAACACGCTGCCATTATCTCTGGATCGACGCTATTAGTGCGATTCTCGGCTCATTATATCGGGAGGGAATCCAACTTTACTCCGACACTTGTTAAACCAACCAAAGGACAATAAACATGAGCTGATTTACGACAGAGACAAGACAAAAATACAGACACGTTCACCACGTGTGAATGAAAGAACGCTGCGGTAACAGAAGGTGGCGCTCACCTAGCTGCGCTCGCTCCCGTTGGACGTCTTTGAAGTTGAGTCCGCTGGTCAACGTGCTCTCTCTGTAGCGATGCAACGCCTCCCGACGCCCGTTGGTGCCCAGCTCCCGTAGCACCGAGGGTTTGAGAGGCTCGGCCTTCAGACCGTGGACCCATCCTGAGAAGTCCGGTACCGTCCACTTCACCAGATCCTCCAGACGCACAATCACCTTCTCAGACACGGCAATTACTTCATGCTGAAAGGAGGCAGGGCACAGTGTGGTTACAATCAGAGCAACATGAAGGATGTTATGTATGAATGCAACTGTGCCAAGGTCATAAACCACAGTCAGTTAGAGACACAATACAAACGTAAATACTTCAATAAATGACAGAATAAAGTGATGTACTTAAGATCAAAGGTGAAAATAAACTTTAAAAAACAAGCTGAGCATCCGAACTGGAAGAAAAACAACATCTCGTCCTATTTATCAACTAAATTATAATGTGCACGACGCGGCTGTGGATGCACATTCATGTAAGTAAATTACAGCAGCATGAATATGGATGATGTGGATGATTGCTGAATTGAATTTATGCCCGCGGTTAAATCAATGTCAATGAGGACGTAGATGTTTTAGACTTTTTGATTAGCGTTTAGGAAGTCGAGCTCCTCATTTTCACCGTGAACGTTGAGATTTTTTACGCTTTTAAAACCCACGAGTCACAGTCAGCGGCGATGATTGCACCTTCAAAGAGTCGACGAGTAAAAGAAACGCTTTAATGAATGAACTGGAGGAAGCTGCGAGCCACTGGTCTCTCCCCGACACGTAATAAAATTAATGTGACACCGTCAGGAAACTGTAAATGTAAATCTATAGCGTCCAGGCTGAATTTAGCCGCGGCGGTTTGTGTTCGTATGTCAGTCATCTTCACTGTTCAACCTTTTATTTCCTGAGGTTGATTTAACCACTTTTAATAACTCTCAAACTCCAACAGACAGAAGAAAGCAGAGATGCTTAAATGTGTTTCCATTTGAAGAACTAATGGATGAAGAGCTCGTAAGCTGCAGAGACGAGCGTCGTGTCGGACGATGGCTGCTGCAGAGAAACAGAAATCTGGAGGACAGATGTGAACGAGCAGAAACACAGAAACGTCTCTGATGTTTACCTTGGTTATCTTTAATTTACCAGGCATCTGTCTGCTTGTGCACACAGCTTCTCTATCACTGACATTAAAATCACACACATTCATGTAATATTGACATATTTACACACCGACTGTGTTCATGTAAACAGGCTGGACGTGATAAACTCACACCTACGCAATCTAATAAAGTCCTAAAACTAAAACACTGCAGTAAAATCTTTTCCTCTGTGAAGTTGAAAGTCTTACATTTTTTGTTTTTATTGGATAATTTCAAAGTGAGCCTGTTATTTCACGTTTCTAATCCTCCCCAAAAAAAACAAACACGTGAACATACGACTTTCCAGTTTTTCTGGTTCTTCTTCTTTTTCTTTTTTTTTTTTTAAGAGCGGTGTCTATACAATTACTCATATTCAGTTCTCACATCATCTACAACTACAGGCATATCAAATCCCAACCAGTTGGAGACAGTATTTCCTTATAAAGGAAAAGCCTGCGAGGGATAGCTTGATTTAGCTGTGCCTCCCTCACTAAGTAGAAACATCAAACATGGGTTTTCGGTCTTCTTATAATGAGCTGTCTTCAGCTGTCAAGTGGTGGCGGCTGCTTGTAACCAGCTTTCCATGCAATGAAAAACTGACTGCTGTTTCTGCCTTCAGAAAAAAAAACAGGCCATCTGAATAATGTAGAGCAACAGTAAATAGCATTCAGCCGACAGCAGAAATAATAATAAAAAAAACACATTGCACTGTATCTCTGCAGAATTAGCTACTGTACTTTGATGCGATGAGCGGACAGCGAACGCAGAAACAAAAGCCATGAAATATTCCAGCTCAGTCCATTTGAAACAAAAAGTAACGTACTGAATGTTCTGCTGCTGATGTATGAGTCAAATAGCGATACCTCGAGTAATTCAATAGCACCCCAGAGCATACACACACACACACACACACACACACACACACACACACACACACACACAGCAAATCTTAAAAACACACAGCCATTCCCTTCATATCAATCAGCTGAATGACACTGTGCCTTGTGTGAGTGTCAACAGATCCTGTTTGGGGACTTGTTCGGCTTGAGAGCAAAACACAACAGGTGAGAACAATTCAGCAGCTGTCAACACAGTCCAGAATATAATCAGTCTATGAACGGAGCTGCAGCTCCAAAAACAGCCCACATCCATTAGTTTCCTATATACTGCTGTTTTTTTAGTGTTGCTGTGCAGCTCATACACTCAGGACAATGAGTACCAGCTTATTGCGTATTAAGTTGCATAACTTATGATATTTGATTGAGAAATGCTGCAGAAACAGAAACGCATGTGTTTTTTGTTTTTTTTTTTATACGTCAGAGGTTCCTGAGAACCAGCCAGCACAGGCAGTTATTGAGAAATTATCATAACAACATGGTTGCATCACGCCTCTTCTTCTTAAAACAACAGCACGATCTCTATCTATCTGTCTGTTCACTAAACAGTCACAAACAGAACAAACCAGCGCAGCGTCTACTGATTATCCTGATTGGTGCATAATTTATCAATTCAATTAATATTTCATTTTATGGAGACTCAAAAAAAAAAACAGTGAAAAGTGAAGCTGGTTCTTCTCGTCTAACAGGAGCTCTGAAAAAAGAAAACAAAAAAAAGGTGCTGATATTCAATCCACCATCAGATAGAGAAGAGCAGCAAATATTTGAAATCTGAGACGTAAGAACGGGTCATCGTCGTTTTCTGTTGCGCTGACACTTTTCTATTAATCAGTTAGTCGACTGATGCAACTTTCATGAATCAAAAGTGACGATTCTTGATCTTTTAGAGTAAAAATCTGAGTCGTTGACGAAACGAAACAAAACCAAACAAAACAACTAATTTAAAAGTTTCAACTCACATTATTTTCTTGTATTTTTTTGAGCCAATGAACCAAAGAATGTGGGGAAATATTTGTCAGACTGATTGATCATTAAACCTCTTTAGCTGCACTTTTGTTTAATAAATGACTGAATCAACTCATCTATTATTAATATTGTTTCTGATTAATTTTCTGCCACATCAATTAATCCACTCAGAGATTTATCGTTCAGCAGCAGCGGCAGCAGCGTTGCAGGGGTCGTCTTCGTCGTCTTCTCTTTTTTTTCCGCTTTCAAACAGAAACTTGGGGCTTTGCTCTTGTGTAAATGCCGCCGTCCACACTGTGCTGTCATTTTGAGTTAGGCGGCTTACAGTTTAGTACAGCAGCAGACACAGGCAGCAGCAGGCCACTTGATAATATAGGTCAGAGGACCATGAGCCCCTCAGCCAAGAGGTGACGCTTCACATCAGCGACACACCAAAACAGCCCGGTGACATTTCAGTGACGCTTCCTGCACCGATGCATCAGCAGCATTTTACACTTTGAATCCAACACTAAAGAGCTTTAATGTGTTACCATAATTATACAGCGGGTGTGTCACTTAAACACACAAACTCCCTCTCTCTGCTCGTTTTATGATTGAGTTAAAAAGCAAGGTAACACATTAACAGCTGAATGTTACATTTTGTCTCTGCTCTTCTATCAATAATTCAAGTTATTACTGCAGCAGCATGATATCTCCAAAAATAACATTACTGAGTGAATTTATTGCTATGACTGCACACAATGGACTCAAAGAAGGAAAAAAAACAAGACTTGTGCCGTGAAACTGTAGATAACTGTGTTCCAGAAAAAAAAAACCCGACTGCAGCAATCTCATTGAAATTAAACTCACTAAAATCCATATCATTCAATTTATATGGATGCAGCAGTGTAGTGGTGCTGAAACCACAACACAGAGGAGGAGGAGGGGGGGGGGGGCGGGGGCTCCTATATTCGATGATCCAATTAGAAACAATGAAGCCTGAAATATTCCATATCGCTAGCGAACAATTCCCTGCGAGAGATCCACGCCGGCGTTTCACCAAATTCCTGAGTGTCAGCGTTGTGGCGACGGAGCGTCTCATCGCTCGGACAGGACGTTCAGCTTCAGAGTCAAGGGGGTACACGCTCCCAACGGGGGGGCGGTGAAGATGGAGGAGGGTGGAGGTGTCTTTATATACTGTGTAGATACACACACACACACACACACACACACACACACACACACACTCCTGTCATGCTGGGAAGGTTTCAGCCTGCTGCCTCTCAGAGGTCAGCTCAGGAATTCCTCAGGCCAGAGGAGATTAGTAATTGAGTAATGGACATGGTGACATGGACAATAAGGAGACACAGAGATACAGAGAGAAGGAAAAGTAAGAGAGAATATGACACACAATATGAGTTCATTATCTACGTCCCCTCCCCATCACTGACCTTGGCTTCAGTGTCCCAAAACAAACTTATCTGAGAATTAAACAGCAGCTCTGGGGACTAAGCCAGGGACAATTGAATTACAATATGTTGTTTTTTTTTTCGCCTCCAGACTTCGAGAGAGTTCAAGGTACACTGTTTAAAAGGTGAGAATTATTGTACATAATGTTCTGGCACTTAATGCATACAGTTTATTCATATGCATAAAAAGTTGCTGTAATATCTGCAGGGCGCTGAACTCATCTTTTATTCACTGATTCCATTAAGAGATTGCTCTTACATGAGCTCAGGTGATATATGAACTTAGCATTCCTGCGCGCTTGTTATAATGACGGAGAAAAATAGTGAGATAACAGCAGTTTTCAAAGCCTTTCTGAAAGTGGGTGAGGCATCCATCATGTAAGGTGACACCACAAAAAAGCTGCGTCAGCTCAGTTGAATCACTGCAGCTTTGTACCCTTGTATTTTAACAAACACACACACATATATATATATATATATATATATATATATATATATATATATATATATATAAATAAAAATCACAAAAGGGACTAAACGGACGATGAATCTAAATCGTCCATTTAAGAAACCACAGTTACAGATTGAAAAATATTGGCTGGAGAATTAAGCAAGAGCTTCTCATCTGTGGCTACATTCTCCTAAAAGGTTATAATAACGATCCAGTGTAGCTGGGGGGCATGGACTCATGCATCAAGGCAAATGTTTGCCTGCTCAAGTGGTTAGTCAATGACAAAGTGGAAAAAACCGAGCTGAAGAGCAACAAAGTCTGTGTGTGTGTGTGTGTGTGTGTGTTGACAAACTGGGCGCTGCTGCAACATATCATTACTTCAGGCTGCGAAGACACAAAACAGTTTGAGTAAAAAAAGAAAAATAATCAGAAGATTGTTGAAGGAAGAAGAAGGTCGGGGAATGATGACGAGTCCTTAAACCGATGGGAAATGTGTTTTTATAGCCTTTGAAGTCCGGGGTATTCCATTTTAAAGGTTTTAAATTACACTATCCTAAAAAGCTGGTAATAATTTACATGCTATTTCAGCAATGGTGAGGAATTCACTGGAGGGCAGTGTTCAGAGTTAATGACTTGTTCTGCGGCAGGAGGAGGCACACATGCACACACGCCACAAATGCACATACCCCCCCAACACACACACACACACACACACACACACACACACACACACACACACACACACACACCTCCACCACCACCACCACCTCTACATTCCTGCCATTGTTGTGTGGTATAATGTACAGACCGACCGTATGGATGTTCAGAGGAGATCACTGTAAAAATGTGCCGTATCACATTTACACTCCAGTCATTCAGCACAACGACCTTATCCATCAAAATGCTGCTCGCATATCTGAGCCACTTACACTTAACTCAACTAGCATCCCAGATGCCTGAATTACCCATTCAGGGTTTTTCCCTGAGGAAAAATCAAAGAAGCAGCAAATGAATACAATCTAATTTCCCTACAAGCTGGCTTTCCAAGCACTGAAACACATGCATGGACTACTGCCACGAACTGAAGAAATGGCTCTGGACGCATGCCAAAGTGTTTTCCACAGCAATCAATACTGGCCTACTGCTGCAGTCCCCAGCCTGACACACACACACACACACACACACACACAGTGCGTGTGTGTGTGTGTGTGTGTGTGTGTGTGTGTGTGTGTGTGTGTGTGCCAAAGCCTTGTCAGCTGGAGGGACAGAATAGAGGAGAAGAGAGGTCAGATGAAATCAGAGGTGATGATAATAGCACATTAATATAACATGATCCAGAAATATTCTCCGAGGTTGTGAATTCCCATTAAGAGCTGCTTGCTGTATTTGCAGTAAAGTGGGATATATAGTGTAAGATAAGCATAAGCAATTAACCGCCTGAAGCAGAGTATACAATAAGTGGGTGTTGTGTTATGTGTGTGTGTGGTGAGCTGTTATCTACAACAGCTCTGTGCTGAAACGGGGAGTGGAGTCCAAAAACAGAAAGTATTAGAGGCGGCGAGCAGCACCAGCAGGAGAGGACGGCCATTTGGAGTGAGAAGAAATAATGTGTCACTCAGTGAGTTTTAAAACACATGTGACTGTTTAGTCGGTGGCAGTTTGCAGGCAGACAAATAGAGCAGAGGCCCCAACAGAGGGTTTGTCATAATGGGTGAGCAACTCAACACAAAGCCTGTTTAAAGAGCAAGCTGAGCTCAACTGGTGGGGGTAAACACCGCTTGTCAAACTCACATACAATGAAAAATAGACCTTCCTCCACATATGGACTTAATAATTAACTCAGTATAAATAGATTAATAAATTTTCAGTGGATGTGTTTATCAGCAATTTAGCAAACACAGACGCCGACAAAGTGAAGTGAGAATCATCCAATGAATTACTAGTTTTTATTTTCAAGCCAAAAAAAAAAAAAAAACTGGCTGTGTTTAAAAGGAATTGACCTCCAACCCTGTGACAGCAGAAAAACAAGCACAGTAGGTCATGGGTTGGTTCCTCTTGTCACTGCACAGCAAAACACCAGCACAGGAGAGGCAGCGAGCAAATACCTGAGAAATAACCAGGAAATTACATCATATCTCAGTGCTGACAAACACAAGTGAATCAGTAATCCCATTCAACGCAGCTCAAAGAGAAAAGTTAAGATTATAGATTACAGCTTCACACAACACACAAGGCTCCATGAGAACAAGCTGTTTACATGTCGACCTTTTAATGTGGTGTGAAGATATTCTGACATGGTCTAAAAACAACACGTCACCAGCCTCAAAGGTACAAAGTTGTGGTTTTTACCTCACTGCTGCTTTAGCACTAAAAAGCTTGTGAAAACAGACACTTCCTGAGCTGTAAGTTATCAACTTCATATCTGTATGAGTCACTGCGCTAATTTCAACTCCTGATTTCCAGCCAGTCAATTACAGATTTATAGTTCAGTGCAACTCCAAAGCCATTAATCTCTCCTTGTATGCTACCAGAGAGAAAAAAATGACTAATGGGAGGTTTATAAACTCCAATTCCCAGACTACCTTCAAAATGAACTCCTCTCTAATGTTTACTCTTAAAAAAAAACAAGAAACGCTTTCACACAGACGTCCTGCACATGACTGAGCTCCAGTATCTTCCTGTTTATTTTGTTTTGTTGTGTTTTTTTGGGGGGGATTATGGGCTGCGTCTGTAAACGCTCCTAGCTGACTCATGCAGTGCAGATTAGCATTATGGGGCAAAGTCAGCGAGAATGTGAATGAGCTCAGTGAAGGTCATAAACACACTGGAAGCTGTGAGGTTCAATTTCCACAGAGTAATGTTACAGTAAAGAGTCCGGGAGGTTTATTTTAAAGCACGTAATCCTCAGATTATTGTTGTTATTAGTGATATTACTGTTGTTGTTGTGTTTGTTTACAGACTCTTTATTCTTTTCTCATCTGATTTTACTCGAATGCACAAACTGCAGCAGCTGCTGTGTTTCACTTTATGTCCCAGAAATTCTTTGACATTTTGTTTTCTTTATTTTTTGCAGCAGCAGCAGCAGCAGCAGGGGCAGTGCAGTCCCTCTGGTAAAGACTAAGACCCAATGGACTGGAATGTAAGCACTTTGCAATGCAAATAAGTCTTTGGGAAAGGGGCGGAGTTGACATGTCGTTGCGCAAGTGTGGCTTCAGATTCGACGATGCATGCACTCAAAGTAATTACTAAATAATTGCAGCGTGTTAAAGGCTAAAGCGAGAAGGCTTCAGGAGACGATACGAGCTCATAGAAGAATCCTGCCACAAATGGCCATAAATAGCCATCTTTTCTCATGAAAGGGAAATGTGATAGCCACTCTATTACTCAAGAGGAAAGAATGTAAGTAAACCATCAGCGGAAGAGTCAAGTACAAACACGGCTTTGTCCTTCCCTATAAACAATATAACAGCAGCGGAGGATAATTTCCATCCAGCCGCAAGTGATCAAAAGCAGAGAGTAGTAATTAAAGCGCTCTTGTCGCTGGCTGAAGAATATCAGAGGGAAAACAAAACATCATTTGTTTTACAGCCGGTGAGAAAAACTCCTCAATAATCAGAGTAATGCCATTCAGTGCAACGATGTAACCGGATCACAAGCGCCACATATGGCCACAGTCAATCATAGCTATTGCTTTTTTTTCCTCCTCTCCTCTCGGTGCCAACAACGCCTTAATGTAACACAGAGACGTTTCACATTGTTGAGGATTCAAATGTCCACATGGAAAATTATGCAAAGCGTGGAGAGTAGTTAAAACGTGTCAGCGCTGGCTTCGCTCTCCGCCACGCTTTATTACTCACTGCGCCTCTTTCAACATCAGGCTGCGTTACAAAATATCTAATAACTATCGTAGCGAGCGATCTGAGCCAGTTTGATCCCATGCATTCATTACCGTTTCGCAATTTCCGCTCATATGTCAGTATTTGACACGCTTTTACCGAGAAATGAAATGACAGAGGCTCGGCGCAGGATTCTTGCGGATTTTCCCTCTTTATAACACAATTAACCCCATAGAGCGCAGCGGCGGTTCTTATTGAGCGCAGCTGGACAAGTGCACATTCAGCAGTTGACACCACAATAGACAAACAGGCTTAAAGTAAAACTGGAGAACAAATACCGCTGTAAGTCAGTGAGTGAATGAGTCCCGGTGCTGCTCGGATACATCAGTGTCACTATGAGGAGCCTGTGTCACCGCTGCCAACTCTTAATGCAGTAAAGATGCTGCTTAATAAAAAAAAAATGCTCGCGGAGCAGAAACAATAAAAAACAACATCATAAAAAGAAAAGAAAAGGCGCTTAATTATTCAGCAGGAGATTAATATTCCTACCTCTCCATGAGTGACTGTCCGTCCCTGGGGAGTATCCTCGGGTAGAAAATAAAGTTTGGAGCTTGATAAAAGTTGCTTGCTTGTTCTTTCTTCCCAGAGCAGCTGAAGCTCCGCTATGCAAATAGGATCCTCCGGGTTACATCTGACGAAGAAAAAGTCTCCGAGAGACAGAATCCTCGGTTTACCGTCCAGGTGAAATTTAAAGGCTTTATAGAATATATATGGTCCATGTAAACCGCAAGACGAGCCCACCCACTGTGGAAGAAAAACACACACACACAAACGTAGAAATTAATGAATGGCTTATCAACTCATTTGTTAAACAAATCGACAAACTAGAGTGAACACAAAACATTTCAAAGATTCGTGCGTAAATACGCACGGTTGGTAAATATCACATCGGGATATCTCGAGTTTTTTTGTTTTGTTTTGTTTTTTCCTCTCTCGCTCTCCCTCTCGCTCTCTCTCCTGCACACAATTAGTATCATGTAACTATTTTTAGATGTTCAACATATGACACAGATGTGGTCATACTAAACGCTGTGTGTCAAAGTTTGGTGGATCAGCCACACGAGCGCGGTTTACGTTCGATGGCGATTAGCGCAATGCGAAAATAAAATAAATCGACGGTTGATAACAAACGTTACCTTCAGTGAGTTCGGCTCCATCTCGACGTTATGAATTGATTAAACTCAACACGCTCTCCAAACTTGCTGGCTTGAATGGATTGCCGAAGGTCCTGTAAGGAACATAATTTCTGTAGAGTTTAAAACATCGTGTTTAATGGATAAAAAATCGTTTAAAAATATAATTTTTGACGTAAATCACCTGAGGAGATAAATGTTGATGTTTGTGGTTAAATATATTTGAATAAAGTCGCGATATTTAATTTCTAAATCATTTATATTCAACTGAACCACGTGTTTAGACGAAATATTATCACATAACTATAAAATAATCAAATATGTTTAACCGTTAAAGATCAGCGGTTGTAAATAAAAACATCAAAGACAATTTGCGTAAAATTCTGCGTCTTTAAAAGCTAATTTTGCGTCGATATCATACGAATATGGTGTTTTTCTGCGCTACGTTTCTTCCAGGACTTGTGTAAAAGACGTTCAGTATGAAAGCACATTTCTCACAGTAATGACACTGAGGCGCTTGCTGTGGATGCCTTCAAGAAACAATGTTACATGAAAGTTAATGGGGTTATCAAATGATTCCTCAAAAGGCAATGTGGGACCCGTGAGGTGCCGGATCCGCTGTGGGCTTTAAGGAGGGAGGAGGTGGGGGCGGAAACTTGGTATGCGTTATAGCTCAGGCGCAGGTTTGGCTTTTTAAACGCTGTAAATAATGGCTTTTATGCCTTTTTTTGAGCCGAGCATGAAAAGACAAAAAGAAAAAAAAAGAAAAAAATTGGCCGAGTTAGAAAACGGGGCGTCACGAGACAGAATTCACGAGGCGGTCCATTACGCGGCCATAAATCAGGTTAAAACGCGGCGCTGACCTTGTGAAGACAGCGGGATATATATTTACCACGGGTCACATTTACACCATCAAAGCCTCCATATAATTTTGTTGATAAATATTTATGGTTATTAACGTTATTGTTGTTTCAAACGTCAGCGGATTACAGCGGTTCCAGGACGCAGATATCAAACTATGAATTATTTATTAGACCTATAATATTTATATCAAGTTGGACAAACTCTACGGTGTCTCTTCTATCTGTGGTCTCATTGTCCTCGGTGTGTCAGCTGTATTTTATCGTTGGTCTGGAGTTTGGAGAAATTCCTGTCTTGTCCACATCGCTGCGCTGTTTCTCCATCATCATCATCATCATCATCCTCGTTTTCCCTCCAGCAGAACCTACTTTTTTTTTTTTTTTTGCCCTGCATTTATCCACCACTCTGATCACAGAGCATGCAACAGCGACACGGGCCTACTTCTGACACCAGCAGCTATTTCAAGTACAGTATTACGCAATGCGCCTTTTTTTCCAGAAATGACGAACAGAGCAAACAGACGCATTGATTCACATCCACTAAAGTGTTTTCTTGTTTCTTAAACTGACACATTCTCTTGTTATTGTTGCTGTTCTGAAAGATATAAGACATCCCCACCTACATAATATAATATAATATAATATAATATAATATAATATAATATAATATAATATAATATAATATAATATAATATAATATAATATAATATAATATAATATAATATAATATAATATATAGAGCAGGATGTGTGTTCTCTCCTCTGTCCTCTATTCAAAGCTGCAGCAGAACATTATGTATTAATACTAAAATAGCTGAGGCGACGCTCAGTGACGCTCAGATATTTAGAGCATGAGTCCGGAGTAAAAAGGTGGATTACACAGGGGCTCATTGTCTTACATGCGGCTGCAGCAGTGTTGGGATTCCTGCAGTGAATCCAATATAAACCACAACTCTTCTTGGTGTGTTATCTTTTCTCTCGCAGCCGTTTTCAGAGGTTGAATCGATGGGGTTGCATTGTTAATGGCAGCCACCATAATGAAGTCCCTGGTTAATCAATGGCACCACTCTAGCTCTTATCTGGCAATTGCAAGTGTTGTCTTGTCAACAGCTCGAGCTCAGCGGTCGAGTGCAACATTGTGATGCAGATATTGATGCGAATGGAGCTTCACACTGAGAAATCTCTATTGGAAATAAATTTTTAAAGTAGAAAAAAAAGATATAATAAGGATATTTTCTTAAAATCAAAGAGGTAACACATGGAGAATAAAACATAACACACACGCTGAGTTTAAACATCTACATTTACAATCTCATCATGTTGTTATGATGAAGTTTCACCTCATTAATGGTGTTAAAATGTAAAGCGGAAGTGAATAAAAGTCCCAAACATTTTCTAAAGTGTTGCAGCTTAAACAAACAACCCCTCCCTCCTCTTTAAGCACAGCCCACATGTGGGTTGTGAATCTCACAGGTTTTTCCACTTCAGGCTCAGTTTACGTTCATAAAGCAGTTTTTTTTTTTCTTTTCTCCTCCCTTCACTCACTCACTCATGAGTGGAGTTTGTTTTTTTTCGGGGGGTATTTTGCTGAACGGTTGAGTGAAATTAGATCTCTTACTCAATAAATTTTTCTTTGTTTCGTTTTGAAAAAGACGTGACACAGAAGTCACTTTAACCACAACTCATACGTGTCGACAATGAGCGAGTCTGGAAAAATCCTCACAAAGGAAGGAACTAAAAAAAAAGCCTAGTTATTATTAGTCTAATCATTATTTTTATTATAGGGAAGGAATGAAAAAAAAGAAGAAAAACTGGTTGAATATGTTTCAGGCAGGTACTCGCTTATGTCGATGTCTATAGCAGAAACACACAATGACTGGATAAATGGCAAAGCGTTACTTTTTCTTTGCACAGGTGTTCCACATTCACTGTAATGAGGCAGCCTCAGCAGGGAGTCACACATGTGGTTGGAAACCACCTCACAATGGAGAGCTGAGGTTACACTTCCAACCACAGCAAAGCAACACTAGCACCATTAAAACACCATATTCCTATATAATCATGACCATATGAATGAATCTGATATATTATTTAACCATCACGCAGCCGCAGGGAAACGTTTAAATCAACACTGACACGTTGAATCAAATGTAACCGGTTAATATCGACATTTATTGTCTGTAAAATCAATATGGAATTAAATAACTTGACAAATCACCAGTCAAAACAGTCAAAATATCATTAAATTCTGCAACAATTGTTATTCTAGTGACATGTTTTCTTTTATAACAGATATTTTCCAAATATTTTGTTGTTGTTGACTCATTTTATAACCAGTTGATCCTGAACTACAGTTGTATCCAGAGTTAAGTGGTTTATACTAAAACCAGTCTGACAAAGTAGCTGCTGACAACATTTCACCTTTAACCTAAATTATCTTCAGATTATCTGAATGTGTTGACAGACGCGACTATAAATAAATGTTTCTGTACGTTTGCTAAAAAAAAAAAAAAAAAAACGTTGCTGCATCAGTGTCACGTGTTGTTACTGAATCAGCTTTATTAGTTTTAAGTTATTTTGCAAAAACTCAGGAAGTTACCGCCTTCGTTCTGAGGAACTTTTCCTTTTATCTTTCCCTAAGGTCCAAAACTGAAGTGGGGGGAAACATTTAGTTATTCTGCAGCTTCTGCTGCAAAATCAGTTGAATGTTAAAGAGCTGGTTTCACTATGAAGTCGAGAAAATATTAGATTGAACTGAAAGAAATGTTATGATCGACCTTCCTGCTCTGTTCAAACTGGAGTTTTTAGGTTTTATTCGCTTTTGATGTTTCATAATTATTTGATGTGATATTGACATTTTATATCGCGTGTGTGTTGGATGTTGTTAGGAATTCATTTTTTAAATAAAAGTTTAATAAAAGTTAATAAAAGTACATTTGCAAGTATAAAGAACCAGATATTATTCTGAATATATTTCATAGAAACTGAACAATAAGTTGAAGAATAGTACAAGAAGACAACTGTTTGTATAAATTGTACAGTAAAAGGTTACTAAAGAATGTTTTCTACAACTTTACATGAACCAGAGTCTATTTCACCATGAATACGAGTCAAACTCCCCTCAACAGATATGTTACGTTGGTTGAAGTAATATCCAGTTTGACCGTCTTTTGTTTTCACAACCAAATAGTTAACAATGAAAGTAAATGGGGCAGTCAGCCAAACGTATCTAAATTGTCATTTTTTAACCACTAATAAAGCTCAAAATATCAAGCACCAATAACTTTTCATTTTTTCATTTTCCTGAACAACAGGTCGAAATGATGGGAAATGATGAATCTGCTGATGTGGAACAATCTTCATCACCAATTGTAATGAAAACCAGACGTTGGGTAAGTCTTGTAAAACAGTGTTTTTAATAAACTCTGGGTTCACTTACTAAGTTATCAGTACTTCAGTTTATGTGTAGGGACCCTATTCATGCTACTGCTGAAGTGAAGTGATATTTTGAGCTTTATTAGTGGTTAAAAATGACAATTTAGATACGTTTGGCTGACTGCCCCATTTACTTTCATTGTTAACTATTTGGTTGTGAAAACAAAAGACGGTCAAACTGGATATTACTTCAACCAACGTAACATATCGAGTATAAATATACGTATTTGACTTGTATTTGAGGTGAAATAGACTCTGGGTTCATGTTACTCTGGACCGTCACTTTAAAAAAATAACATAATCAAGAAATTTGCAAGAAAATAATCAGTTTTGTCAAAAAAAGTTGCAGAACTTTATTACTTAAATTGACATTTCTATCATTATTTTATTGTATTTTTGTTTTGTTTATGATGAATATTAACATATTAATTTCAGCTGTGGTCTGTTTATCATTTTGTTGCAGTAAAAATATAAATTTGCAGAGAAAGTAGAAACTATAGTGATGTGTTCAGTAGTGGGTGAGTAAATGTAGTTAGTGTTTTTACAAACTTTGGTATCAAAGGGTTAAAAAATGATTAAATTAATCGTCTAACTAAGCGTTCGAAAGTGTGACTCAGACGTATCAGACTTCTACAAACATTACATTTAGATGAGTAAAAGCTCTCAGATTCATATCAGGCTCCACGTTCCTAATCAAAGAGCCAGGAGTCCTGATGAAAATCCACTGATGACTAAAGCAAGAAAAGCTTCAGAGAAATGAAAGCAACACACTCTTTCTCTGCTTCGTTTCCACGTGTGCAGCTGCTTTACCCAGTAGATCTCCATCTATCATCAATGGAAAGCCCTGGGACATTAAAAATCCATCAAGTAAATTTGTCCACGGGAACACGTTTCAATAGTAACTTTACACCTGCGTCTTTGTGCTGCTGTAATCACATGACAATGCCCCCCATCTGCAGCATGACTTTAGGAAAGGTAATAGGAGATGTGAGTGATGTCGGCGGGCTAATTTTAGCCTCTTAGACTCATTATAACGCGGTGTTACATTTCTCTCCATTCAATCACACACGAGTCCACCTACAGCGGACAACACATGCACAAGAAATCCAATTAGTTTATTGAAAGGATCACGTTTAATCAGGGTTTAAGTTGGACATGTTCATCTGGAGGCTATTTGAGATGATTTCTGTGTATATTAGCAGGTGTCAGCCGGAGCACTGAGGCTGAATATTAACTGACTGAGCTCATAAATATCTGGGATGCAGTGATATCTTCACAACATCAAAGAAGAGACCACATGCAGTGAACTGTGTGGATTATTCTTTTTGTTCTTATCTAATCACACTTGTTTATCCCAGCTACCGATCCTCATCATGTTTCATGCATAATTTATCGGTTTTTTATTTTTGAAAATTCACCTTTTCAATTACAATAAAAAAACAAACCAATTATTGTATCTGTTAACACCTGATACCTGACATCATCCTGTGTATTTATATATATATAATAATAGTAATAATAATAATAATTCATGAGGAAAACATGGGTCCAGTCTGAATAATAACTGCCGTGACAATGAACTAATTGTCTGCAAAACACAATTTCACATTCACGAGGCCACTATTACAGCTGAATTGTTTGATAATGTCAAGTGAGTCATTTTATTAAGCACCACACAAATGTAATCATGCAAGCAAGGCGACGTGAATTGGAGTGTATATAAGTGTTAACATCACTGTGGGTTTTAGCCTATTACTGCTGCAGCAAATGTAAATTTGCATCATTGATGGAGAGCACTCAGCTGAATCTGAAATGTAGCAAAAAACAAAATAGGCTGCTCTGCTCCATCTGCATACACATCACATTTTATATCTCCCCCATCTGAAACTGGGATTAGAAGCATGAATAATGTATTTATGTAAATGTGTGATGGGTATAACTATAAAAGATGAGAGTGATTGAAAAGGCATTTTGTTATATTGAGTTACAGCTGCCTGGGAGTTATGAATGTTTTCAGTAAAAAAAATATAAAAAGAAATGATGCATTTTTGAAGCAGAGAAAGTCACATGTGAAGAATACATTAAAAACACAATCTACCATCACGTCTACGCGGTGCATTTCAAACATCAGACGGTTTATTACACCCAACGGTCAAACTATCGTTGACTATGAAGTCACTAAAGACACTGACCTCAACGTTTAACATCTGTATAAAACATCACGCTGCTTTTCTTGTCAAACACCGAATCGCTGTAAATGTCAGCGGACGACTATGATGAGATTATTCACTGAGGCGTTTTATATATGTTAAATAACTGTATGTATATATGTGCAGTAACAATGTATCTATTTAAATAACAGCCTCACTTGTCAAATATGCACCGCTGTGGTAATGTGTGTATATAATCTGTGATATATCTTCAGGGCTAAAAAACAATCAGCCTCTTTAAGTTTTGGAGACAAAGGAGAGGTTGTGAAATATGACTGACAACTGTTAAATTGTTCCATTACAGCAGCAGCAGCAGCAACGGGAAGAAATAAAGAGTCTGTGTGCACACATATTAAAGAAAGAAAGAAAAAAACCTCTCAGCATTAATAATTTATCTCATTTTATAAGGCAATTTAGCAGTCACTTGAAGTTGCTATGGTGACAGGGGGGTATTTTGAGACAACTAATGACCGATGCAAAAAAAAAAAAACCCACTCACTGTAAACTTCACTCAGGCTAAATGAGATTGCTGTCTGTGCTGTGTGTGTGATACATGGCTGAGAACTTAATCCCCACGCTACGCTCGGCTCAGGACAAATTAAGGTTGTTAATATCAATGTAAAACATCTGTGAGCTGTTTACTGTACGAGAGGAAAATGAGCCAAGCAGCAAGTAGCTGCATAATAATAGTGTATTGTTTTGATTTTATAATGCAGGATTCATAACAGTTGTCAGGTTAAGGTCAGAACGAGTCCTTATGATATAGAGGGTTTGAATGTAACTCGATATGTTTCGCACTAAATCCGCCTCAATATCTCTTTTATTTTTCATCTTACGTCAAAGATTCCACATTGGAAAAAGCTTTGAAGAGCAGCTCTGCTCCGAGGCGAATCATATTTGTCCAATAACTGCTTGGCCTGTTGCAGCTGTCGAGGCTGAGACAGAATGAGTCATGTGTTACCCATTTAAGTCCAATTTCTGCCATGCAAATGCCTGACATGTGTGACTCTGCATAGGGCCCTGAGTCAAAACAGTATTTTAGAAACGAGGCCAAAAGACGACGTGCGACAACGGATCGTTTCTCCACCTGCTTCAACCTGTTTCTACTTTAATAAAGTTTAGATTTATTTCATTTATTTTGTTTGTTTTGTGACCTGGTGTTAACGCAGAAATGCAGCTGCCACAAAAATCTAATGAATAAACAAATGGAGGAGTGGATTCAGCAGTTTCTCCTTAAAAGGAAATCTCATTTGGAAAATATGAGTAATATCCATTGAAATGTGGCAACTGAAACAAAAAAAGTTTCACCTCTAAAAATAAAATAACACATGTTGAGCAACAGTTTCTAATTTTAATCACAGTCTCTTTTCTTTTCTGAGCCTTTTGTCCTTTGGCAGAAATGCCAGTTTGACTAATAAATGTGTGACTTTAAAAGCTGCTGGAAGCTGTGGTGTTGAGCGCCACCTGTTGGGACTCAACAGTAACAACAAGCTTGTATTACACCAGGATTTACAAGGGTAATTTACAGTGTGACATAATAGTCAAGTTATTAATTAGCTTGTTTTTACAGAGGCAGAGTTACTGATAAAACTGGACTGTGCAGCTGCACAAATACAAGCTGAAACACTGTAAATATCGTTGCTTTAATTCTGGAAACTTCAAAGTTTCTATTTGATTTTTTTATTCCCATCAGACCGAGAAAGGCTTTTAAACGGCTGCTCGTGCACACAACAATTAAAGTGTCTGCTGAGACCGAAACAAACGGAAATCTCTGAGGGGTTAGAGGATTTGTAAAGCAAAGATGACTCAACACATCTATTTAACCACAGCGGGGGTGAAAAAAAGTCAAGGCTAAACAGTGTTAAACCCTGAGTTAATTTATAGAAACACACTATTTCTGCATCGACCGTGGCCTGATTTACCTGCCGAGGCCTCGGTGGACTCAGTAGTCTGTCTCCGCTTTGTGCATTGTGTATGTATCCCATCACCTCCATGTTTCCCTCTGAGCTCAGTTACAAATAGCACGTACGCACGTTAAACATGAAAGCTGAAAAGAGCAGAGACCCAGAAAATTAGCAGGACTGCTGGAAGTGGAATAACTCGACAGACAGAGCTCCAGGGAAAAGATCCTCCGTGTCAGATGGTTTGTGATAATTCGGTCGAGCGTCAGCTTCCTTTTGGAGTTAAGTTTCACGTGAACGCAAAATTATCTGTGACAGTGAAGATCTTAACACAAAAGGTCAGAGCTGCAACATGAGCTGATGACACAGGACATATGTTACATTTTGATGTGAGCGAATTCTCAAATAAATTTGCATTTAATCCAATTAGAAATAAACAACCAGTGTGCAGAAGTCGCTGGGGTTTTCAGGGTTTCTCTCTGGTGAACTAGTTATTCTGGAGCTGTTTCCTGTTTTGCCTAATTGGTGATTCAGTCTTTGTATCGACACATTCACAACCAGACACAAAAGATGAACCCTCTCAGAAAAATATCTGTGAAATTTGTGCATTTGCTAGAAAGAACATTGGTGCATTCGCCGTCGTCTAAACAACCAAAATAACCCTAAATATCTTTCTTCCATTAGGCGACAAACTCGACCATAACAAGCCGAGACACGGTCCCGATAAAAGCCTCAGAGCTGACGGTGTTTTTGATGAAAACGTGTCGAGCATCGTGAACGTAAACAACACAGAGTTTCAGTGAAATAAGGTGTTTACCATTTAACTTCCAGCTCAGTTTTACATCTAAATTACAACCAGAAATATTTCATTACTCACATTTTATTGTTCTGATGTGGTTCGTTTTATTTTATTCTACAAGACAAAGATGATTTTTGTGCTGACGCAGCGTCACAAAGAGAATCACTGTTCTGTGATCAGTGACTGGAGCATCTCAGACGTCTCTGTCATTATCTCAACACGGTCGAGAGCCGAGTCCTGAACAGCAGCTTCAGTCAGACTCTGTATGTACCAGTCGGTCTGGGTGAGACGCTCCGCGGCCTTTCTGTGTCCATCAACAGAGCGGCGCTTGTTTCAGTTCGTGACTGAACGAACAACGTCTCTGATGGAATAAACTGAAATCAAAGGGAAACGCTCTCGATTAAAAACTGGTTTGATATTTGTTCTTTTTCCGTTTATTCCAAAGTCTGGAAAAAAACAGGAAAGTGAATAAAACACGAGGGACATGTTTCACAAAAACAAACTGGTGTTTTTCTTTAAAAGACTCAACCTCAAATGTTTTTTGATGCAGGATGTAACTAAACTCTTTTCCTGCAGGCAGCTGGACGGTCTCTACGCTAATTTAAGTCACTGTTTGTGAATCACGTGATACAAACTCAGGGATGATGATGACGGACAATTTGGAACAAAGACAGGAAAAGTGTGTCTCCTTCCCGAGGTTGGAGGCCTAGTTACCGTTTCCTTGTTCCTGCAGCGGTCGCCCCGTTTGATTTGAATAGAAATCAACTCAGATTGAAGCCAAGTCGGACGAAAATGTCTCGTGAGCGTACGTGTGTGCTTTAAACTTAGAAAGCTGTGGCTGACTTTGGTTTAATGTGGTATTTCCTGCACGGTGAAATAATACGATAAGTGATTATCTTCGTGGTTTTATGTCGTAAATCTGAATCTTAATAAAACTAATAAAAAGATGCATCGAAGAACTGATTCATATGTTGAATAAAAGCTGGTTTTGTTTATTTAAATGCCGTTTTGTTTGGTTTGTGTTACGTGTCGTGAGAGCAACAATGTTTTGTCACTAATTTACTGCAATTTACTTATTTTATCTCTTCTCTCTTTGTAAAAACCCTCTGGGATCACGATCCTCAGACTTTAGTCTTCTGAACAAAGTATCTGATGGAGAATTTTCCCAGTTTCTGGTTGATGAGCTTCTCGTCATCTCTGGTCTTTCTTTTGGTCGGTTTTCTGTCTTTGAAGACGTCTTCTCTGTTCTCATCCTCATCACAGTTTATTCTGTACATGTGGTTGTGTCGCTCTCCTTCTCCTTAGGAAGATCGATCAATGTTTGTTCTTGTTCTGTCAGGACTTTTTCCAGTTGGTATCAGATTTCTTTTTCTATCTGGTGGATTTACATGTCATGTAAATCATTGTCTTTTGCATCCATACTCTTCCCATCCTCATGTTTCTGCAGCCTGACGTCTTCTGTCTCATCCTGGACAGTGACTCTGACGTCCATTAATCTTTGACGTCCATCATTTTATTTTGAGTAAAGACCATGGACTGATGACTTACGATGTCTTAGAGCTTGTTCTTTTCATTCAGGACTCAGATAGTGATCCTGAACATCTGCAACATTTCTTTCTGCTTCTTATCTTTTCCCAACAACATCTTGATTCCCAGTTGTTGCTGTAGATCCTGGTGATGTCGATATCTTGTTCATTCCTGACGTACAGTTTGATATCATCAGTACAGAGACGTGACTGATGTTTGCTTCACTCCAGAACCAGTTTCTGAAGCCTCTGATATTGTCTCAGTTCAGATACTTCCATTAGTTCACTTCTATGTAGTATACTATGTTCACTATGTTCACTATGTACACAGTGTGTTAATATTGACAGGGTCTCAAATCCTTGTGAACTGGAAACGTCTTCTTCTCCTTTTTAACGGTGAATCATCACTGGACAGAACGTTAATCATGGATCTGGACCGTGATCGTCTCCACCAACATATCTGTCGGCTTGTTTTCAATTCTAATCAATAATCAAAGTCTCACTAGTGCTGATGTTTGCTTGTGTGGCTCCATGTTTCATGTGAGGTGGAGATTACGCCGCCGCCGCCGTCCCTCCTCTTCTGCTACGTAGACAAGATGGCGTCATTGAGGGTGAGAAGTGTCGTGGTTATGATGAAACCATCAGGTGTTAACACTTCACTGTTTTACCAGACTGGTCAGTGTCAACACACTGACACACTCTGAATAGTCATTGTAAGTATGGACCAATGTGAACTGACAAGTCAGATGTTTTTTCAGATTGTTGCGTCCTAATTTGTCTGATTTCTCGTCAGCTTTTCTTTTTTAATTTTTATTTTTAAAGTTGTGACAAAAGCTGCAACGTTTTGTTGCGATAAAGTTGCAGGAGCAAGTCAAAGTTCTGATTGTTTTCCCCTTTTAAGATGAAAAAGTTTTCTAATTTTCTTCTGCAACTTTATTGCAACAAAACATCTAAAAATATCACAAATTTTATCGCAATTTAAAAAAAAAAAAAAGTTGCTACACAACCAGACAAATTAGGACACAACAATATGAAAAACGGACGTATTTAAATTGAGACAGATACTTTACACAGTTCAGACACTTCCATGTAGTAAACTATGTATTTACTTTCTTAGTGCGTGAATTTCGATCCTCCTCTTTGGCTACGTAGCCAAGACGGCGTCACTGAGGGAGAGAAGTGTCCATCGTTCCACACTCAAACTGTCCAGCTGTTAACAGTTGTCTGTTAATGTGTTAAAACTGTGTTTTACCAGACAGGTCAGTGTGAATGAACTTAACGCACTTTAAGTAGTAGTGTGAGTATGGAGGTGTGCAAATTGAGAAGTCAGACTTTTTGTGTGACTTTGTGTGAATATTGTTGTGTCCTAATGTGTCTGATTTCTCACCAGCTTTTCTTTTTTTAAAAAAAAAGTTGCAACATTTTGTTGTGATAAAGTTGCAGGAGCAAGTCAAAGTTCTGATTTTTTTTTCCTTTTAAGACAAAAAAGTTGTGGCAACTTTAATTTTCTTCTGCAATTTTAATGCAACAAAACATCTAAAAATATCACAAATTTCATCACAATTCAAAAAAAAAAAAGAAAAGAAAAGAAAGAAAAGCACAAAACCAGACAACTTAGGACGCAACAATATGAAAAACGGAAGTGTTTGAATTAAGACAGACACTTTACACAATCTGGATACTTCCATGTACTAAACTATGTGCACACTGTATGGAAGGATGGTTTATATAGTATATAAGCATATTTACTCTAATACTCACATGTTATTGAGTTGTTATATATATATATATATATATATATGTGTGTGTGTGTGTTTTTTCTATTTGTCAGCCTGTCACAGTGATTTATTAAACCTTTTACTTCTTAGACTAAAGGCCAAACGGTTGATATATGAGTATAACCGTCATTCTTCTTTATTTCGGGAAGTTATTTATATTTCCTTGGAATGAAAACTAAACGGGAAATGCTCCTCTTGTGGTTATTCCTGGAGAACAAACAGATGTCGTGATACTGCCCTCTCCTGTGCGCTTTTACAACACACCGTCCAGTTCCTAATGGACTCTTCATGTCATTTAATAAACCACTGACTAACCCCGAATGGACCCAATTTCCTCCTGATTTTACGCAGTAACGTTTCTGTCTCCACCATCTGATCCACTATCAGAGAAAAAACCTGGACGTGACTTTCTCTCTCCCTCTCTCTAAAAGGCGGAGCTTCAACTTTTTTGGACTTTGTTAGAGAGAAAACCTTCATGCAGCAGTTGATTATTTGGTTGCAGCACATTCAGACTTTTTTTTTTTTTTTTTGGAGACTAATAAGTTAAAAAAGTTGAATCATGATTTTGTTCAAGTTCGTCAGCGCGATCGTCACCAGAGCTTTGTTCATCCTCGTCTCTCTGATCGGGGTGCTGAGGGTCACATTTGTCAAGAAAAACCCTAATTACTGGTGTTTGACTCTGTTGTTTCTGCCGCTCGTCGTTGAACTGATTATTACTCTGCGGAGACGAAAAGGAAAAGATTACAAATGGTAAGAAGATGCATGTGAATAAGAGTTTATAAATGTGTTGTAACATTAGAATTAACGTTTTACTTCAAGATGCATGAAGAAACTAAACTCCATGAATGAAAGTTGAGTTTGTTAGTTTTTTTTTTTTTTTTTTTACTCATTTTGTTTGTGCAGGATGTATTTAGAGATGAATGCATTTAGTTGTCTCACTTCTTCCTCCATAATTTATTCTGCATCCTGCTGCTATTGTTTACCAGCTTCATCCTTAAAGTTCGAGTTTCTATTTCATTCTCATACAGTATCTTATAGTTCACGTGTCTTAAACTCAGTGACTCACTGACGACAAACAGATGTTTAGTGTTTGAGTGAATCTGGAGAAAACAACATCAACAAGAGAAAATAAAAACTCCAGCTGCAAATAATGATTGTTTTTATTATCGATTTATCTGCTTCTTAGATAAGAACCCACTTATCAATTATCAAGTTTCTTGCATATTAGTTTCGTCTCAATAGACCAATCGACTAAATCAAGTGGTTTTTCAGTTCAATATTAAGTGGAAAATTAACTCCAGACGTCTTTATTCTCTGCAGGTTTTCTCCTCCCATCCTTCTGTTTCTCATCAGTATCATTCCCTCCATCTGGATCCTGGAGATCCACTTCCAGTCGAATAAACTCAATCAAATCAAGGTATTTCTTCATGTTGTTCGAACATCTAATCTAAGGCTGGAAACTCAGATTGTTTGCTTATTTTTATTTATTTTATTTTTTTATTATGTAACCCCTCCGTCTTGTTTCAGTGCCAAAAGTTTGACATGAACTATCTGAATTCGACCAATTTCAAGAAGTCGTTCGGAAACCTCACAAACGAGGTAAGAAAACTTTAACTTTCTTTTTATGATGAGTCTGCAAAGAAGAGAAATGAACAAGTGTACAATGATTTAAATACAACTGGAAGTCTTGTCTATAGGGTAGTGAAACTACCAACTAACACAGTTACTTAAGAAGTTCTAAGGAAAAGTTGTCGTTGTCTCCTCTTACACTCACATCTGTCTCGTCATCAGTGTGAGGCTGTTGCATGTTCAGACTGCAGGAAGTTAACCCCCCCAGCCTCGAAATAGTCGGCCACATCATCTCCCATAAAAAAAAATCCTGAATCCGTTTCCTTTGAGACTGGATAGCAGCTAAACTAACTCCCTCTCTCCTCCAGCAGCTGGAACGAAAGGACAGATGTGACAGAAGTGATATCATTTACGATCTTTCTCAAGAATGAGTTTATCTCTGTAAACGTGAAACTGTTGCTTTACCATAGAAATCATTTTAAAGTTTATTCTCATCTTTTTTTCAGTTCTTGCTCGTGTCGGGTGAAATAAGGTTGTCTGAGGTTTATCTAAATCTTAACTCTGATTAGAGGTTAATGTGGGGGTAATGTCAGATTCCTCAGGAGACAGACTTGGTAACTGAGGAGCTGATTCTCAAACAGATTACTTGTTTGGAAGTTTGAATGTCGGAGAAAAAAACACTGACTTAAACTTAATTAAAAACCGGATGCAGCTTCAGAGAATGAGGAATTGAGAAAGAAGCATCCACAGGGACAAACGACTGCTCGCAAACATTTTTTAGTTAGTTTAGTTTAGTCATCAAGGAGTCAAACCTGTTGGTTAGTTAGTTGGTTTCCAAACATGTAAAATACTCACTGAACTGAGATTTGAAACAATTTGATTTTGAGTAAAAACAGGAAATTCCAGTTTTGTTGTTAGTCGATGTACAAAAACACTGAGTCATCCAGGATCTGGGCAAGTCATGAGGAGTTTGTTTCATATTCTACTTTGGCAGCTGCAAGTAGAAAGAAATAAAATTTAAAAAAAAAAAAAAAGGTCCAAGGATTGATCCCTGAGGAACGCCACCAAACAAATACGCCCAGTTAAACAACACAAATTTCTGTGTTTGAAACTAAATATTCAGGAATGAAACACACCAGAACAATAAATATACAACAAACTAGTCTTTGTTGGATTTTACAACCACAACAACAGTGAAGTTAAGAGAGTTTAGACTAGAAAACGAGCAGCGTGGAGCAGTAGATCACAGCGAAAAAAGTGTCGTTTCTACCGTTAATAAAAACAAAACAGTTGGATGGTTGGTGTTATCAGAAACACCAAGAGGTAGAAGAAGCAACAAACAACAAGTGGACCAGAACCACCACACCCTCTTAACACAGCGTTTAAAAAAGAAAAACTAAAAACTGAAATCAGTCGGGCAAACGTCCAGAAACGTCCACATTGTGCAATAAAATTAAGTCATTAAAGAAATGAAGTCATGTCTCACTGACAAACAACAAAACAATGAACAATTCATTTGTCCTGTTAACAAGTTTTATCTGAGCTGTCAAAGTTTGAAGGAGCTTTTTTATTTACTTGATTGTGAAGCTGGTTCCTTTTTACCTTGAACATGAATGAGAACTGTGGTTTTATTTTGAGTTAATCTCATAAACGTCATCCTGCTGATGTGAAATATTCATCAGCTCCACTAAAATAAATGATTTTTTAACTGATAGACTCAGTAGTGATGGTGGGAAAAGACGGACCAATGCAACGTTGGTTTTTTGACAATAAGAAACAGTAAGAGTCTGTAAATGTAGATTAGATTCACCAGGTTAGTCTGGAATTAATTTATAAAAAACCTGGTAAAGTTCAGCGTGTAAGAGAAGCAGCCGTCTCAATTTTTTGAACAAATGTTGTTTCTGAATCATCGATCAGGTCTTAGAGGCCGTTTGTGACAACGTCTGGATCCTGACGATCCATCAGATCCTGCTCATCCTCCTCATCGTGGGGAAGTGGCTCCTCCCTCTCGGAGGCGGCGTCACGCGTGACGAGCTGTCGCAACTTCTTCTGATTTTCGTGGGCACGGCGGCGGACATCCTTGAGTTTACCAGTGAGACTATGTCAGATGTCAAGTACGTCGCTGATCATATGTTTGTATAATATCTCTGATCCGTATCAGTTTGATTTTGATTTGAAGAAATAACCGTTTCCTCTAAATGTTTCAAAATGTTCCTCCTGCAGAGACGATTCTCCACAGCTGGTCTACATCATCTTAGCCGTGTGGACTTGGAGCATGTTGCAGTTCCCTCTGCATTTGGCTGGTCAGTTTGTGTTTGTGTGTTAAACCAATAACTTTGGTGTTTATTAAGCAGTTACAGCATTGCATTGTTATACACAACGACAGCCCAGACTGAGGTGGCCTAAACGATGTGTTTAACATTTGGCAAAACATCTGGATTCTGTAAGTAAACAGTGAAAGTTAGTTCAGCTGAAATTACTTACTCTTCGATCTCCAGCTGTTAAATCATTATAGGGAAGAATCAGGGGAAGTTCGCTCCGTTCAGGCCTGTTTTTCTAAAAACAGACTTTTTACACAAAGAAAACAGAAACTGGGGCAGTTTAGTATCACATGTCAATGACATAAATACATCTGGAAGAAGTCATTAACAAGACCGAACTAAAACCGTTTAAAACTTAAAGATTAAATCCACCTCCTCAAATCTGTGGGAACAAAGAAATGATGTGATGAAAAACAGTGTAGCTTTGTTCTCTGAAAGGACAAACTCCCCAGTAATGATCTCAATTATTCATATTTTTGGCCTTTAATAATTTAGAGATGATGTTAAGATTAATAATAATGATTTGGTTAGTTTAGGCCACTTTAGAGCGTCTGCTTGTTTAGAGATGAAGTTCGTTGGGGTTCGGTCAGTGAACCCGAGAGTAAAACACCAACGACGGGGTTAGAAGGGAGGATATTAATTGCAGGATGAGCAGGACAGACGGGGGCCGGGTGTCCACAGTTGAGCGGGGGTGGAGGGTGGACAGGATGCAGAGATGGAGATGGCGAACGGAGGAGCAGCGAGGGCAGGAGGATGAAGTGGATAAACGAGGGAAGAGGAAGGAAGACGAACCGAGGGTCTCAGTTCATTTGAGATGTTGGAATCTGCTCAGGAAGTTTATATGATACAAACTGCTACTGAAAAGACCAGGACCCGTTTACACAAAGATCCAATGAGTCTCAGACTCATGACCTAGAAACTCCTGACAAGGAATGTGATCTTCAGAGAGATTCAGGAAGTTTGTGAGATCAACTCTGATCAAGGAGGAGACAGAAACTTTATCTTAGTGAGGAGGTGTGGTCGACCCGTTGCTAGGTGACCCGGTCTGTGGTCGACCCGTTGCTAGGTGACCCGGTCTGTGGTCGACCCGTTGCTAGGTGACCCGGTCTGTGGTCGACCCGTTGCTAGGTGACCCGGTCTGTGGTCGACCCGTTGCTAGGCGACTCAGTCTGTGATTGACCCGTTGCTAGGTGACTCAGTCTGTGGTCGACCCGTTGCTAGGTGACTCAGTCTGTGATTGACCCGTTGCTAGGTGACTCAGTCTTCTAAAAGCTGTGATTGGTTGATACAAAAAGTCTCCTAGTGATGAACAGACAGTGAAATCAACCATCATAGAACTGAGACTGTTTTAAGAAACGTGTCGTCGTGAAAAACATTTTATGTCACGATGATGAAACTAATTGTTACAGCTTCAACATGTTAGAACGAACCTCGTTAACATGAACATTATTATATTGATTGTTTATTGTCATGTTTTCTCTCCATGCTGCTGATTTCACTACTTCATCTATTTGATATTACTGGTGGATCAGACTCAGCTGTCACCAGTTACTGTGGTTGCTGAGGTTTGATTTGACAGAACGACCAAAACAAAGAACAAAATGGAGAAAAAAGAATGAGAGAACTGAACTAGACAGAGAGAGACGTTGACACAGTTCGTGGAGAAGAACAAAAGAGTTTTAAGACGTAAATTCAGTCCCAGGATCACGACACAAAGGAAGAGACAGACTTGGGAATGACACATTGCGACAAATCAGTCGTCGTTCTCTCTACTTTTACGCACAAACGATGAGTGAGAAGCGCTGGTACGAGCTGTGATCTAAAGAGACAGCGTCATCTCAGGTGTTATTGTTACTATGCTGACTGGGAAGAGTAAACTCAACCCTGATGACGTCAACCACAAACATTATCTCTGCACAGTCAAGACGGTAACGTCTCATTAAATCACCGTCGTTCAACATACAGAGAACATGTCTCCTTCCTCTCTGTCTTTGGCAACTTCTTCTCTGTTTAAGACTCTTAAGCATCTAAAAATCCTCCTCCCTCCTCTTAACAGTTTTTCACCTTAGCAGCTCTCTTAAGGCCTAAGATGCTTTGTGAATAATTTTTAAATCTTAAAAAACTGGAATTCTAAGATTTTTCTTAGAATGACGTCATTTAGAGTTATGGTTAAACCTTTAGTCTTAATATAAGCCCTGATGTTTTAAAGTCATTCTAGGTCTATTTCCAGATGATAATGAGTTGATATTTTGTGTTTGTAGTAAAATCACATCAGTCAGATGAGTTAAGAGAAAGTTGATGTTTTGTAATTTCAACCTAAAGAGTCATAACGACAGTGTGAGGGACATAGAGTTGAGTGGAGACAAATGTCTATGTTTTAAACCAGTGTCAGACTCAAACTAACATGTGACTTGTGGTAGTGAGGAGACGGTTCCTACAGACAAACCAACGTGTCTGAAATTGTAAATGTCCAGACTGATTCTAGAGAAGATTGTTGATGAAGTCGCTACGTTACCTGAAGTTAAAACATCTTGAAAGTCTGTAAAAGTTGATTGTTGAATCCAGAGTTAAACTATGATGTTTCCACTTCAACACTAGTCTGTATTGACACAAACTGATAAGAGTTTGTACGTTTCTATGTAAATATTCTCCTGTTCTGACATCACTGAGAGCGTTTGGATCAATTAGCATTCAACATTCAACTTTTACAGACTTTTCACAGAAGTGCTACCAACACAAAGTATCAACTCATTATCAACTGGAAATAGATATTTTCTTTAACTTTAATCTCATATGAACGAATCAAAACAACTAAATGAATGAACTGAAACGAAATAACCTGTTTTTGTGTTTGAAACTTTAAGTTTAAATCTTAAATCATCCTCATGATGGTTTCTAACAACAAGGAAAGTTTCTGATTTAGAAAATGTCGACCAGTTGAGCCAAAAACAGCAGCAAAACCTGCCTGGTATAAATAACAGAGAAGATTAACATCTCTAATGTTTCCTTCCTTATATTTAATGATGAAGTGGTGAACACGAAGACGGGTGAAGGAGAAGACGGCGCTCAGGAGGAGTCTCTCCTCATCAAACACAGCACCGACATCTGGAGCATCGTGGAGGTGCTCTTCATCCAGGACGGACCTTTTCTGGTGGTCAGACTCGTCGTCATGGCTCATTTCAAAATCTTCCACCAGATGTTGGGTTTCTTCACCGTCAAGAACTTACTGGTGGTGATACTGAACTTGTACAGGTTGGCTGTTATATGTCAGGACTTCAGACCACGAAGGAGTCAAGCCTCTGAGCCGTGACGGCCGAGAGATGTTACACTTAAAGTAGATTTGGAGCAGGACAGTAAGAAAATACTTGCTTTCTGTTTCTGTTTTATTTTCATGATGTACTTGACTCGAGGAGGAGAGGTAGATTACCTATGATGAATTATTAACAGTATTAGGAAAGAAACAATGTGAGCAACTTTCCACACTTGACTTCTTATGCAAATGACTCAAACTTCACCTTATTTACCTCAGTTTGTGCATTAGCCGCTTTAGTTTCCTCCTGTTTCGACAGAATAATTGATGTGACGTTAAAAAGAAATAAAGAAAAGAAAAAAAACAGCACAGAGGAAAGAAGGAAGCAGAACAGGAAAAAGGTGTTAGGAGCCAAGTGAAACCCATATATGTAAACACATAATGCACATTTCTCTGCACAGTAATACTAAAGCACAAGAGTCTTTTTCTTAATAAATATGAGTAAGAGAAGAAGAGAAGCCCGGCGACTGTTTGGGCGACGACTGGACACTTTTCCTGAAGTGTGAGGGCAGAGAGACAGGAAGAGGAAGAGATACACTAGATGACACAAACGCTCTTAAGTGTTAACAGAAGCTGAGATTAGAGGAGAAAACTAACGTGACTGTAAAAACATCCTGTCAGTCTGATAAAATCAGTAAATCAACACTGGAAGTTTTCTTCACTGAAGGAAATCATCATTATGTCTTTTTTTCATAAATTAAATGAGTAAGAATTCAGAATGATATCGTTACGTCTTCCCCCTTTAAGAAAATATTTTTTAAAATGCTACTGACGGCTCAATAATCTGAGTTACTGTTCCTCTTGGACCGACGCTTGTTACTTTATCACATTCCTCAGTATTATTTACATTTTATGCAAAGAAACCACAGAACACCTCTCAGGAAAAACTGCTCAGTTTGACCTGTTTTTGTTGCATTTTTTTTTATAAAATCCTGACTCCCTGGTTTATGTGAAGGTGTTTATTAGATGATGAACATCAGCACAAATATGAATTTAAACTTTTATGTTACTTTTTATTTTATTTTATATCAAAAACATGTCCAGAAACAGTCTCATTTCTCACATCATATAATGGTTTCTGTAGTTTCCTTGAACATAAACAGGTCTGTGACGTCTCTACTTTTATTTTTACTTTAATATTTTTTATCCAAACTTTATTGTTGCATTTTTAACCTCATTTTAATCTCACTCAACTAAATGACACGATGATGCAAAGTGAATTTCACCAACTGTTTTTGTGTTATTTCCTGTGAAATAATAAAATACAAACACGTCTCTCTGTCTCCACACTGTGGACACTTTATTTATTTGAATGTAGATGAAGCGTAGAAACATCAGACTGAGTCTAGATGTCACTGTCGGCTTCGTCTCGGCGCCGTTGGATGAGTAATAATCACATTCAATGATTTGTTTTTGGGTTTTTTTTTTTCCATCGTTTTTAAAATACCGACTTCGACCAAATGGTCACGATTTCACTGACTGATTAAAGTATAAAAATGGTTGAAACCACAGTGATGGAAACATTTTTATGTTTTTAACCATTAACACAAAAGTAAAACAGTAGTTTTAGTTTTATCTCTAACAGAGTTTTTTAATATTCTTTAAGAATCATTTAACAAACATAATGAGGAGACGTAACAAACGTTAGACACCAGGTTATAACAGTAAAAACAGTAGTTTGTACTAAGTTACTGGTATAGTTGTTGTTAATGAGGATTTATAGCTGAAGAGTTTGATGAATGTTCAATATTTTTAAATTCTCCAGTTAAAGATGAGAAAATAGTTCACTATTTCATGAATTTACATGTACAGAAGAAAATTAATAAAATATCTTTTGTTTTTTTTTTAGAGATGGTGGGAGAGACGGTCTTTGGGGGAAAAACAACAAAATCAAATTTAAGTCTTTTAAAGTTGAACGGAAGCAAATTTCATTCACTTGGTAAAAAAAAAAAAAACTGTTTTTTCTTAGTGATTTATTTTTGGTTTGTTTTTCTGAATAATTCTTTTCCTGTTTTTCAGAGTAATTTAATTTTTTTCCTGAATTATCACGATACTTCGAACTCCCACGAGGACCTCACACCTGGACCAGATGGAAAATAAAATTTCAAGTGAATTCAATACGTTTCTGTGACTGAGCTGGATGGAAACAAACATGACCGACTGAGGTGGGGCATGTATGTCAATGCAAAAAAAAGTTGCTAGAAACTTTTCTTCTGACAAAGTTTGAAGAGTTTAACTTAAAAAAAAAACTGAAAAACGTGGAGGATTCAGGAGAAATACTGTGGTTGTATTTTGATCATGAAGTTTTTTTTTTTTTAGTGACTAAAATCTTTTCAGATTAATAATCTCCGACTCAAAGAAGCGGAGACATGAGGAAACAGACACGTGGCTTCAGGAGAAACATTTAATTTTCTTATTAGTGTAATTAACCAGCTGACGATCGTCTATATAAAGATTAGACTGGTCACCAGCGGTGGTGGCATCAAAAATGATCAATAAGCAGCTTCTCACGTCACCGACTGCAGGTCATGTGTAGACATGTACACACACACACACACACACACACACGGAAAAAATGAACATTTATTCCACATCACTGACGTCAGATTTAAGTCTGTATCATCACCAGTTGAACAAAACCTCACACTAGTGACTCATTTTCACCGACTAGTGACTTTTACTATGTTTTTATTCTTAATTCTATTTTATTTTTCTCTGTTTTTATACTTTCTACTTATTAAAGTGTGTTTTATTGATGTCATTATTAAATAATGTCATATTATCTGAACATGACAATAAAACTAGAAACTTGAACTTTTGTTAAACTAGTTCCAACACAGTCTTTACTAGTGGGACCACGAGCTGAACTAGTCGCAACAAAAATACAAACTAGTCAACTGTTTCACTCACTAGTCTCAGTCTGGACCAAACTAGGATCCAGTGGTGGAAAGATACCGAACATCTGTACTCGGGTAGAAGAACTGTTCAGTACAGTACTGATGTGAAAATATAGTCCCGTAAAAGTATAAAGTATTCTTCCTACAAGTTACTGTTTAAATTGATGTTTAATTTACTCAAATGATGGAAACATTTGTTTTCAACAGAACAATTCTATGATTCTATGGATCAATTGTCTTTTCATTTGACGTTTGGTTGCAGCTGCAGTTCAATCTTCATCTGTGCTTCATTGATCTGTTTTCAATCTATCGATAACTTTACTGGCTGCTACAATGAAGCTATGTGTTGCCATGGGAACCAGACGAGTCTGCTGATTTATGGTCGTTGTCTTTGTGATGTCAGGTGATTTTGTAACGACTCAGTAGTTTTAAATGTAGCAAAGTAGATTATAAACCTTTATATATTCACTCAGTTAGAAGTAAAACTACACAGTTAAATAAATAAATACTCAAAAACTGACTAGATGTAATTTGTTACTCCCACCACTGCTTGTAACACTAGTAACAGTCTGACTAGTTAACTAGTAAACTGCAAAAGCAGCTTCTCTTCACTAGTTTAACAGTAACATACTATATGTTTTGCTCTTGTTACACTAGTGAGAGACACAACGCTCAGTAGTGTAACTAGTTTAACTAGTGAGGGTGTTACACATCACTAGGTAAACAGGTTTTAACCTCTCTAGTTAACTAGTTAAATGCGTTTTAACCTCTCTAGTTAACTAGTTAAACGGGTTTTAACCTCTCTAGTTAACTAGTGGTGACGCCACCGTTCATATAAACATCATTAACATTTGATCTTGTGTTTAATTAATGATTCACTGATTCATCACGTGTCCTTCAACTCAACCACTTCATTTAAAACAAACCAGTTTAACAGTTTAACTCACCTCGAGTCTTTTCACCGTCGTCGTTCCCGCGTCCATTTAAACGTTGCTCACGTCATCAGCGCGGTTAAAACGCCGCGCCGACGAATGACGTCAGCACCGTTTATTTTATTTTATTTACCGTTTTATTTTTATTTTTATTGGTTTCACTTTGTTAATGAAGAACTGAACAGAAGTCTGGAAGTGTTGATTAGATTTATTTCTATTTTTATTTATTATTTTATTTATTATTATTATTATTGGGCAGGAGTTGAGGCCTGAGCTGAACTGACTCCAGGTCAGATATCAACAGTAACTGAAGAACCGTGTGTTTTAGTGTTTTAGTGTTTTTGTGTTTTTTTGTTCTTTGAATCACTGAAGTGACTTCGTCTTTATTTGTTTTGTTGGAGAAAAGGAACCAGAGACTCTACTGTTTCTAAAAGGTAAATAAAAATACAATTTAAAAACTTAACATAAGAATATTAAGTCACATTGTTTCTGGAAGTTTTATGAAACTTCTTTACTCTTTTAGGATTTAATGTTACGATATAATCAACTTTATAAACTAATACTAATAAACTTCCAGAAGATCTTTATTCTCCTTAACTCTTTAAAAAAACTTCTGCTGCTAAAAACTACACAATCACTATTAAAGACAGTAGCAGTGTGTTGTACCTGTACCTTTTATTTTCTACGTTTATTTGAATAAATATTAGAAGCAGAGAAGAGAAACTTGAATCTATTTGTGAAACTCTGACACTTGAAAAGTGACATAAACATATATTATAAAATATTTTATATATGATACATTATACACAATATAATATATTGTAACTCGTGTAAAGATGAGTTTACATATTTCACTTTATTTCTAAAACTGACAGTTTCATGTTTAATTTTATTTATTATGCTTCACAGATGATGAAGTAATAATTAATTTAAAAACCACATTGATATTAACAGTAAATAGATGAGTCATTATTTATGTCTGATCCAGTAATTGTGACTTTTTAATTGTTGTTTTTCTGTCTCTGTCGTGTTGATGTGGGCGTCTCCTGTGGTGACTGTGGTGTATTACACCGTGACATCATATTTCTCCATTTTCTTTCTGTCCAGTCATTTCACTTTTCTCACTCCACCCTCTCACACCTCAGCTACCTGTTCTAACGCACAACTTTACATAACAAAACAACAAAGTCCCAGTAAATCAATTAGTGAAACGATTCCTGGGAATTAAAGCTGCGCCCCAACAGTCAGCGGCTGTTAATGTGTGTGTGTGTGTGTGTGTGTGTGTGTGTGTGTGTGTGTGTGTGTGTGTACATGACACAGTGAATGGGATGGGCTTGACCTGACTCAGCTCTACCAGGCATAGACCAACCCAGTCCTTCAGGTTTCTCTAACAGGTTGAATTACGACGCAGGGTGGGGGCCATTTACACTCAGCGGCTGTTCGCGTAAAGACGCACGAATATAAAACGATCGCTGTTTTCTAGCTGCAGTTTCTCTCAGCTCGTTTCCAGATCCAGATCCAGATCCACTTCACCGCCTCTAATCCGTCATGTTCCGCTGTGGGATCGCGTACCCTCGATGCAGGTGGATCCTGCCCCTGCTCCTGATCTTCGCCATTATTTTTGATATAATCGCCATCGCCGCGACTCACGGATGGGTCGAGGACGAGGACGCAAAGACGCACTACGCCAACATGTGGCAACAATGTCGAGGCAGGAACGACCACTGGGACTGCAAGTACTTTGACATGCGTAAGTGTCGATTTACACCATTCACACACAGACATTAGGAGGGTGGAGGAGGTGGTGGAGGTCGTTTAAACCAAAAGAATATGCATGCTTTGATAAACACAGGGCCTGGATCAGTGGATCAGTCGGTTCAGTTGTTTCAGTGCATGTCTCTGTGGGGTGTAACATTCAACATTCACATTCTGTAAGTGTCACAGCCAAAAGAAAAGAAAAGAAAAGGGAGGAGGCTCAAGTCCAATAGACTGAACTTTGCTCTGCAGTGTAATGAACCGTGTTTGAACAGATTTAAGAGAAATGAGGGAGAAAAAAAAGCTTCTTCCCCAAGTTGACTGTGAGTTTACCACAAAAACCTCTTTATCTAAAGACTTTTCAGGCCTAAACATGAAATTTCGACAAGAAAAATCAGTTTAAACTAGTTTAACTGATGTTGCAGCTGGTCAGAGTTTTGCTGGACAGACTCTTTGATACAATGGATAAAAAATGTGACTCATGTAACAAACAAAAGACAAAGTGCTCCACCTCATTCCTCGCCAGCTCCAGGTCTTCCTGTCGCTTCCTGTTTGTTGGTGTTCAACAAGTAGGAAGGTTGAATTTTAAAAGAGGAACTGATGTGTTTCTATTATATATTAAAACAAGTTAAAGTTTATCACAGTTTGTTGGAGACAAAAACGTTCGACAAAAAAAAAAAAAAAAAATTTACCACAACGCCTCAGTCGGATTGTGAATATTTTAGATAATTTGTCAAAAACTGGTTAAAACAGGTTTAGAAAGTGTCTGATTATCTGTAAAAAAAAAAAAAAAAAAGCAACACAGAACCACAACAGACTCCTGTTCTCTCTCCTCAGGTTGTTTTTAACTTGACGCCGCCAACAAAGACGCTACTGTTGCTTCTATCAGATACTATGGAAACAGACGAGTTAATGATCAGTGAGCTCCAGATTGTGATTGGAGGAAACGTTAAACTTTTTATTTATCGTTTATTATTTGTCCTAAACCCATTTGAGAAGACGACGTGTTGGAGATTTAAGTTGTAGCTTTGATTCCCAACAGAAGTAATGATTTTAGGTTTCTAGGTTTTTATTTATTACTTCATAACGTCGGTGATAAACGGCTCCATGATTCACATTTCTCACAGTTTAAAGTTCCTCTTAAAAGTGGTGTTACTCTTTTTTTTTCAGATGGAATTCCAATATGTAACAATGTTTCAAAAAGTGATTCAGTTTCTTTCTTCTCGAAACAAAGTTTCTCTTCGTCTTTTAGTTTCGATTCAACTCGAACTCTGAGAATCTGCAGATTAAATTATAATCCAGATAATTTTCTCCTTCAGATTTAATTTAAACCAAACTCTGATGAAACGGACGTGTTTTTATTTGATTCTCAGTTTTAATTGAGGGTTCGTGTTCGTTTTAGTTCCAGTCGGTTGCATTTGACATTTCAGATCAAGTGTTTTCCTTCATCCTCAGCAGGACTCGGTCAAATAAAAGACGACCACCACTGCTGCCAGACGTCTCCTGCCTCGATTATCTCGATTTTGACCTAGATATTTTCTTGATGAACCAAAAATTTTTTTAGAGAAAAATCACGTCCAACAGATCTGACTGGCATCAGATCAAACAGAAGCTCGACCGGCCGTTGAACCGCTCCGTTGAACCGACCGTCAGAAAAAAGTTCACGTTTTGTCTTGAAGAAGTTGTTGTGAAAACAAGTGGGAAGTTGATATTTAGAAGTTTGATGAGAATCGTTTTATAGACTGATGTTACATCGTGTGACATGAACATTCAACACACGTTTATTTAAAATGATAAAAGAAGAAAATAAATCTCACATCTGACAGACTGAGATCAGATCAGTTTGTTCCTGATAAACAACTAATAAATGATTTAATTTGAACCTTTTCTGTCCGTTGACTGAACATGAACATTTACTTTATTTATTTATTTCTTTGAATCTCTGAATCAAACTGTTTCCATCTGAGCTGCAGCTTGTTCATGTTTCCCGTTAAACTCTTTATGTCATAACTTTTGGATGATGATCGCACTAAAACTAAAACCAGAGCTGAAGGTTATTTTAGTTTGTGTGGGCTGAAGTTTTGTGCAACACGTGTGGGAGCGTCGGAGCGTTTAGTTTTAGTTTAAGACTTTTAGTTGAAATCATGTTCCTGTAAATGTTTCTAAACGTTTTTCACCAAAGCCTCTTTCTAATCTCTTTCTAAGGAAAGCAGATGTTGGAACAGCTGGATGAATAATCTTTAAAATAAGCGTGAACAACAGGACAAAGCTGGAGTCTTCACCCATGACATAAAGACACACGCCCAGAAAGTTTTACCACGTTTATGAAACACGGCACATTCCTGAGAGAGAGAGAGGACGTGGTGAAACAATAAGAAGCGATGTGAAACAGTACGACGCTGCTGCTGCTGCACGAAGAAACACAAACAAACCAAAACATCACGTTTCTAATGGTTTATTGAAAAAAAAAAAACGCTGCAGTTCATCTCCTCCTTTGACCTCAGACGCAGCTTTACTCAATTGAAATAGTTTAGATTCACCACAGAGCAGAAGATGAATCTTTGTGTTTGTCGTCATGAGAAATAATTCGACTGAAAAACTTTTTAAATGGGAATGTTTTGTGGCCAAAGCAGCTGCTGGACGATCTCATGAAGAAGAGACGATTAAAACAAAGTGACAGAGGCTGCGTTTTGTCAAATTACAGACGCTCGTTCTCTGACTGAGCTTCAGTTATTAGTTTTATTATGACACAGGATTGAACCAGTCCAACTAGTCTGATGTGTGTCTGTGTGTGCATGTTGAGAGAAATGCCTGAGGCTGAGGCAGGACACACACACACACACACACACACACACACACAGAGGCAGGTATGAATAATTTAAGGTGTTGGCTGATCCAGTAACAGTGAAACGGGTGCAGCAGCAGCAGCAGCAGCAGCAGCAGCAGCAGTAGCAGATTGTTGGAGAATCGACACCGGTTTAGTTTTAGTCATATTAAATATAGAAACATGAGGATTAAGACAGTTTGATTTATCATCTCTTTATATGTTGAAATTAAGCCTGTGACATGTTGCAAAATGCACGGGAAGGTTTTATTTCATCAGCAGCAACTTCACATGAAGTTTTGTAAAAAAAAAAAAAAAAAAACACAGAAAATGTGTTGAAGTTTTTCAACCTAAAGATTCACGACGTGAAGAGCGCGAGCTGCTTCTTTCTTTAGACTGTAACTTTTATAACTATAGACGTGTGATTGTCAGAGAGAGTGTTGAACGGCGGCGTCAGACTCTCTCTCTCTCTCGGTATCAACTCCGACCTCACTTCACTGGAGGAATGTGAGGTCACGTGTCCGCGCTGCTCGGTGACGCTGAGACGTTTCATTGAAGCTCAGATATCTAAAGGTCAAGATGGCGGCGTTTGTACATGAATCTGTTCTCTTCTGAATCTGTTTCATCTGAACTGTTTTTATCTAGAAACCTGAACACACTCGTCTGTTACGTCTCCAGCTTTTTAGCTCAGAGGATGAAGGAAGGAAGGAATATTAAAAGTTTCCCAAAAGAAAAAAAAAAACAAAGAAAGACAACGTGTCCACAAACATGTGATAGTTGACATGTTGTTGAAGTTTTATTTATTCATCATCTTTTTAACTTGATTTGGTTTTATATTTTTGTGCAGTGACAATAAAGAGTCTTTAATCTTTTAATCTGAAGGTCAAAGTAACGTCATCGTTTGTTACAAACACATGGTGTCGATAGAAGAATCAGAGTTCGATCACCAGGGGTCACTTGTTCAAAAAAATTTAATCTGGATCAAAATGATCCGGATTTGGAAATCCCATTCTTTGCTTTCTGGGATCAGTTCATCCGTCTTACTTTTATACCAGTTTTTCAAAGTAACTTTAGATTGAATCACCCTGATCCAGATACACCGTTTTCAAAATGACCAAATCCAGATTACCAGTTCTCTAAAGATCATAACGTGGTCTAGAACAACAGGTCTAGAGCCAACATGGCCTCACTTTAAGTGTTTTTTATTTCAAGAAAAAACACAAAAATAACATAAACATCCACTTCCAATTATAATTTATTTTATGACTCATCTGAGCCACAATGAATAAACAACAAATATACATCAACAAACACATTGTGGATATTTTAAAAACATCTTAAATAAAAGAGGATAAATGTCCAATAGTTAAGAAAATAAAGACTGTTTAGGGTTTTTCTTCGTCTGAGGAGAGACCAGCGTTTAGGAGGCGGATCTGAAGTTTCACTTTGGTTTGTTCCTCTGCCTGGAGTCTGTTTCATAGGCATCAGTTTTATTTTCATTTATTTTTACTGGTAGCCTATATCTACTTTATCTACTTTATCACTGTAACACTTAAACAAGTCAAGTGCAAATTATAAATAAAAGTATAAAGACTAAATGATACAAATGTATTATTTGACCAGTTTTTACTACATTTTCTTCCTGAGTTTCACCTTGAAATCCTCCCTGATGGGATCAGGATAATCTTTTTTTTTTTTTTTTGATCAAAGTCCAGATCCTGCTGAGAAGTTTTGAACGACACAAACTGAAGGTTTGATCCAGATTAAAACTAGGACTGGATCCAATCTGCCCTCAGGATCCTTCTTTCCCTTGTGAACGACCCATTTTCAAGATTTGATCCAACCCGATGACTAAAATCTGGTCCCAGGTTTTTAAATGTTACAATGAAACGTTTCATCATTGTTTGTTTGTTTGTTTGTTTGTTTGTTTGTGTGTGTGTTTGTGTGTGTGCAGCTTGGGCCAAAGCAGTTCAGGCTCTGATGATCATCGGCCTCCTCCTCCTCATCATCACCTTCATCTTGTCTTTACCGGGTCTTTGCTGCTCGTTCAAAATGTATCTGATGCCTCCAATCGCAGGACTGCTGATTGTTGTTGGTGAGTTGTACACACACACACACACACACACACACACACACACACACACACAGATGAAGTCAACAAATGGCTGTAAAAATCTTGTTGTCTTCAGTGATACATTGAAACACTGCATCATAAATACTATACCTATAAAAAAAACATATAAAATACATCATATATATTTATATTGAAAGTTGACATTTGTTTTTATTTAATTAAACATAAAATCTTTATGAAATATAAATTTTCAAATTATACAATTATTATAGAATTATGAGATTTTTTTAAAAGAATGTTTTTTAAATATTAATAAGTAAGTAGTAAGTAAGTATAAGTATTAATATGTTTTAATTTACAATTTGTTGAATCAAAACCATGTAGAAGTTAGTTTTACTGTCAGATGCTTATTTTTATTAAAGTTGACAAGTTCGGACTTTCTGTTCCTGTAAGTCACATTGTTTAGGGAGTGTGAGTGAGTGTGTGTGTGTGTGAGTGTGAGTGAGTGTGTGTGTGTGTGTGGGAGAAGCATTAAGGTCAGGCTGAAGCACAAATGTCACCAGAACAGTCTGTGTGATGGAAGAGGAATGAATTTCAGGTTTAAAGAGAGAAAAAGAAAGTGGGATTTTTTTTTCTTCTTGACAAACAGGCATTGATGTGATGTTACGTTACCACGGTAACTGAATTAGTCTGTTTATCTGACACAGACATTATGAGAATATGGGACGGAGCCAAACACAGACACACACTCATCAGTCATAACTCACAGGTTGTTTGACACAGAAACGTTTCCTGACTCAGATCAGACGTAGAAAGAACCTGAACGACACAAAAAGGCAACAAATTTCACTGTTTTTCAAGTTTCCAACGTCTCAAATGAGATGAAAGTGAATCTTGTTACATTTTGTTGTTGTTTAGTGTCATTTTATGAACAGAAACACAAAAAACAGAACAGAACAATTATGTTCTCAGTTACCAGGAAAAGTCATAAACGATCAGGGTGTGTGTGATGACAACTGCACCGCCTTCAGTCATGAACAGAGGAGTATCTGTGTGTGTGTGTGTGTGTGTGTGTGTGTGTGTGTGTGTGTGTGTGTGTGTGTGTGTGTGTGTGTGTGTGTGTGTGTGTGTGTGTGTGTGTGTGTGTGTGTGTGTGTGTGTGTGTGGGTGTGGGTGTGGGTGTGGGTGTGGGTGTGGGTGTGGGTGTGGGTGTGGGTGTGTTGCCAAATGCGAGTGTATCTTCGGATAAGTCGGTGTCACACCTTCCCGGAGAAAAACATCTCCGTCACAGACCTGAGATCAGCTCCTAACACGGTGCTGTGAAGGTATTTCCACACGCTGTTGTTGGAGTCGGAGTCACCGAACGAGCTGCTTGACTGATTATGATGTTTCCTATTTTAGTTTCAGTAGTTTCTAGATTTGTTTCTGATCCTTTCAGGGCCTGTAAAGTTTTTGTTTTTTCTACCTTAATGAACAAAAAGTTAAGGATTGTTGAGCCTTAATTTGTCTGATTTCTCAGCAGCTTCTCTCTCAAATAGTGATAGAGAAATTAGTCTAAGGCTAATAAAAAAGGCTAATTGAAGTACAGTTGAAGTTACCATAGATTCTCCTTTTATTTTATAGGAAATATAAACACACCAGTTGATGAGGTGATGTGTTTTTGTTCAGGTTAACAGTCGGTGGTCGTTGTCTACACACGTATGTTTGTTTACTAAAGCTACTAAAGCTAAAGAGTTTCTGGTTTCACAAAACGAGTTTATCTGAACTCTGTCAGTTTCTACGGTAACAGACACGCCGGCAGGTTTAGTCCCAGTGACCCCGAGTTTCTCCTCTTTACATGAATCTTCAGACTGAAGGAGGTGACGCCTCAGACACATCGTGTCCTTCCACAGCAACCGTCTGACAGAAAAGTAACTCTTAGACTCAGACTCTTTCTCTACATGTTTGTGGTGTTTCCTGGTCATCGATGTAGTAAAATATTAGAAATATAAAAAGAAAAAAATAAAGTATAAAGATAAAATAAAAAGAGGAAACTGTTGCTGCACTAGAGGTCGACCCTGATAACGACCCTGACCGTCCATGGACACAACAGATAAAACTGTCAGAGACTTGATATGTGATAAAGACAAGTCACAATCATTTCTTCAAGTCTTCTTTATTTCTTGTAAACAAATGTGCAAAACAGGGTTTTAATATTTTGCGTTGAAAGAAGTTTAACAATCAGTCAACTTGTGCCTCTACCCACATTTAACTGATGTTCTAGTGTTTCTATTTTTATTTAGGTTTTTCTGTATTTTCTGTCTAATTCAGAACAGCTCTGTCAGACAACAACCTACAAAAACCACAACAGACTCCTTTTTTTCTGATCCCTCAATGTAGTTGACTCATCTTGGCAGTTTTCTGCATCTGCTCTGTTAAGGAAAAAAAGGTAGCAAGTTACTGTGGTGCATCACCACTGCTTCACTTCCATGTCTTCTACAAACCTCCACAGACTGCTCTACATACGTCTTCATCCTGTAGTGAAATTTTACATTTATACAACAAAAATGGAAAAAAGAAAAGATAAAGGGACATAACAGACATGACAGGTGTCACAACAGACACCTACATGTGTGTCTGTTATGAGGCTGCGCAGGACAAATGACACCGTCACCAACTGTCAGACCATGAAGATACAGTCAGTTTCTATAGAGAAAACTGCACATTTTGAATGGTTTTATATACTGTAGATACATTTTATATTGGTACATTTAAAAATGTGCAACACTAGTCATATTTCTTAAACAGACAATAATCAACACCTTTCTCATCAATACTTAAACGTTCACTTGGTCAGTAATTTTCTGCTCCTGTTCCTTTGTAGCTACAATGTTTTGCGTTTTTTTAGTCTTAAAACAAAGAATAGAAGGAAAAAGGCTCATGCTCCGTATCTGCCGTCATCAGTAGTTCTAGTTCCTCTCATGTCAAATCTTTCTATTAGTAACCATTTATCCACAGATCCTGACATCTGTTCCACTGACGTGGTCTTTGTGTCTTATGAGCTGCTCAACTCTGGATAACTGAACTCAGAGTTGAGTTAACTTATCATCACCTGTTCTGAAACTGAAAACTCAGAGTTTGACAGCTCCGAGTTAATCAAGTCAGGTTCAGGTTTAAACCCAGAGTTATTTAAACCTGCTGTGTGAAACGGGCCCAAGGTGTTTGTGCTCCAGTTGTTACAGCCGGCCGGATGTGGCCCGGGGGCCGTAGTTTGAAGACCCCTGGTCTAAAGTGTAAACCAGTGTGTTAGTGACGTGAAGTTGTTTCTCAACAGACGACTTCCTCTTGTTGCTCCACAACGATATAAAATAGTTTTCCTCCTCTTTGGCTCCTCAGTGATGTTGAAGGGAAATGTGAGACTTTTTATCACACTTTTTATCTTTTAAAAGAAACAAGTGATTCACTGATGTTGGGATCAATGTTTCCTGGAAACGATGAAAATGGAGGGAAAAGTTGTGTTTTTAGTTGTTTTGTTGCAATAAAGTTGCAGGAGACAAAAATCAAAAGTTGCACCAGTTTTTTTTCTCTTTTAAAGAAGAAAAAGTTTGACTTGATCCTGAAACAAAACGGCTGAAACGTTGCAACTTTCATCACATTATTTCCCTTTTAAAGGAACAAAATGTGAGACTTTTTTAGGAAGTGAGTTGGATCAACATTTACCTGGAAACCATGAAAAATGAGGAAAAAGTTGCTGTGTTTTTAGTTGTTTTGTTGCAGTAAAGTTGCAGAAGAAACAAAATGTTGCAATAAAGTTGCAATTTTTTCCTTTTTAAACAAATGTGACAAAAATGTGAGACTTTATTTCACGTGTTTCATTCGTCTTCTAAAAGAAACAAGGAAGTGATTCACTGACGTATGGATCAGTGTTTACCTGGAGACATGACGATGATGATGGCGGCAGCAGCAGCAGCTGGAGGGTCTGTTTGTTTAATAAAACGACCTCTAACCTTTTTTCTGTGTGTGTCTCCCTCCAGTGGTGCTGCAGGTCATCGCTCTGGTCATCTACCCCATCAAGTTCAACGAGCAGATCTTCGAAGGTCACTACTACTACACCTGGGCCTACGGCTTCGGTTGGGGCGCCACCATCCTCTGCCTCGGCTGCGCCATCCTCTTCTGCTGCGTGCCGAATTATGAAGACGAGCTTCTCGGCATGAGCAAGAAAAAATACATCTACTCTTCTGCTTAAGGACTAAACCTCACGCTGCCGCCCAGTTGCAGCCTTTTCTGATTCTTTAGTCTTTTTTTTCACGCTGCACCGCTTCGTCAAACACCCTGGAGCTTAAAACTCTTCATCTGTCGTCTGCAGCCAGAAGTAACTGGACTGTGATCAGATGTTACATCATCTGTTTTTAGATTATGTCAGAAACCTTAAATGGGTTTTAAACCCATGGTATTTTTCTGTTTTTGCATTTGACTAAAACATATTCCATGTTTTATCCATATTAACTTTTTTAACCTGAAATGCTCAATGCAACATCACCTAAGTGCACTTAACCTGAGGGATGTCGATGTCATTAACTCTTGATCTGATTTATCACAAAGTCAAAGAGAAATTTTGACCTAAACATTTGCACATGATGCAAAGAAAAAATCAACATCATCTTCATCTGGTTTTGTTTTTTTGTTTCTCTTCAGTTTTTCTTTGTGCGTCTTTAATTCTCTGTTGTTGTGTGTCAGGTGAGAAGCTGAAGTGAATGTAATCTGTAACGTTTAATAGTTGTGTTTGCACCTTTTTATGCTTGTTTTTCTTTTTTCTGATAATTCTCCTCTGTCGTCTTCAGGACTTAAAGGGTAAAGCTGTGGGTGTTTGCTGTTTTTAAACACTACTACTAATAACGATAGACTTTATGAGTAAGTACAGTGATGTTGATGTTTGATTTGATACCAAGGAAGAATATCTGATACAGCTGAGTCTGTATATTTAGATTAATTTCCACTGATGGTGATTGATAATATATTTGTCTTTAAATTCAGTTGTATTTCCTTCAAAGTGTCTTTTTTTTCCAAACTGGACTAAAAGTGTTTTTCATTCGAATTCATCGTGAGGATAAAAAAGATTTCCTGCCGTCACAGTCGGATGGTTCATCTTGTTTGTCTGAGATATAAAATCTACTGTGCAATTAAAACTTTGTGCCTTAGATTCTCATTGTATCTTTGAAACTGGTCCGTCTGGTTTTAATGACTCGATCAAACTCAGATCCATGCAGGTATTTGTCTTGAAGAGCAGGAGGAAAACTTCCTTTTATCTACAAGCACAAACCTGTTTGCAGCATTTAAAACATATATAAATCAAACTCCTTATTAGTCACTACTGGAAATCACCAGCTATTTTTCTGCTGTAGTTGTGAATTGTTTTTGGTCGTCTGTATTTTTATTCAATAAAGAGTTTCTTTTTTTTGAAGAGGCCACTTCTTGACTTGAAGAAAATAAAATAGCAGTCGACCTGTTTGACAGAGGAAAACCCCGAAATGACTGTAGAGCAGAGACGTAGGCGTTCACATTTTACATTTCACAACCAAAAGCTGCAGAAAACGCACCACAAGATGCAAAACCCTTAAAATAACCCTCAAAGACACAAAGCTTACTGTTTGTAGCTTATTATAAAAATCAACCTTTATCACAGTTATAGAAAGAGGAGAAACAAACTGACCTGAAGCTTTGAATCTTTAATATCTTTAACATCAGATCTGTATCTTTATTCAAATATCTGAATCTCTAACCTGAACCTATTTCATTCTTTCTCTGTGTTTATGACTCAGTGTCTCAACATGTTATTGTCTCGGGAACGAAGCCAATAAACAAATTCACAGATGTGAGTCATGAATTATGAGTTGCACACACCCAGAGAGACACACCCGGGACAGGCCTGAGCAGCAGACTTTACTCACTTTATCTCCATAACTCTGGTTTCTCTGTGACGAGAAGTTGAACAGAGGAAAGACTGAGGAGAGAAAATAACACCAGAGTGAGAAAGGAACGACACTGATGAGGAGAAAAGGATCGTTTAATTATCCTCTGCAACCTCAACAGTTAAATGATAAAGAATGTGTTGATTCACGTGTTGAAACATGTTGAACCAGAAGAAACTTTAACCTCAGTGATGTAACAGGGTGTGAACCAGTTATAACGTCCGTGGGTTTGACTCTGGCTCCTCCTGTTCATGTGTTTGTGTAATTAAAGTTTTTATTAATAATAATAAAATGTTTCCCTCTGTTGGAAACGCTGGGATCCACAATAAAACCCTAACAAACTGGTAAATAGACAAATTAAATCAACAACACTGACACGTGAGTTTCATCATTTATTCACCTGTTAAATTCTAGTAAATGAATGAATTATTTAACTAAAACTTTAAATAGATCTGCTGCAGAGCGACACAGCAGCCACCGGGGGGCAGTGTTGTGACGAGACAATAGAAACAACAGGAAAAAAAAAAAAAGAAATAGAATAAAACATCCAGATCCAGATGTTTCTGAACTTATTGTTTAGGTTTATATTCATCTACTGGATCTATACTAAATTTATGGTTCATTTCAGTGCTTTAGTGATTAATCTATCTATCTATGTATTTACAGTCAGTAAAGATAAAAAAATATAAATAACTAATTAAAGTATCAGAGCATGTGTCGTACAATTTACACACAGTAAATAAATGATAAATGTGTCAAATGTTTGATTTATTTTTTTTTACTTTATTTAACTTTATTTAGGATCCAAACAGTTGAAGAAATGTGTGAAATGAAGAAAAATAGATTTAGAAAATAAATGTGAATCATTTTTGACCTTTTGATGTGATCAGAACCACAACTTCCTGTGAATGTCAGATCTTTATTAGATTTTATCAAGTGTTTGTTAAAAGTGATAATTATTTATTTTAACTTTATTCTGACGCTAGTGTGAAGATGTTAACTGGAACATAAATGTTACATTTATTGTTACATTTGTTTAAAACTGTATCTATAAACATAAATCAGACAGATATTGATACATTTGTTACTATTCTGATTGATTATTATTGATCCAAAGTCATGTGATCAATATGAAATATAAATGAATGTATTTATGTATGATCACATTTCTCTGGGTTAATGTTTGTACAGAATAGAATAGAATAGAATAGAATAGAATAGAATAGAATAGAAACTTTATTCGTCTGACACCAAAAAGGTAACAGAAATTTGTCTTCGACAGGGCTCAGCATCGACTTCACACACACATACAAGACATTAAGAGACTTAAAAGTTAAAAGTAACATTACACCACATGAACCTGAAATAAAACCACACATTGAAACTTACAAAAGGACCATTAGTAACATCATCACTGGGTTATAGAAGCTCCTTTACTGTTGAGGGCTGTGATTGCAGTTGGACTGAATGATTTTTTATAGATCTTTTTTCTGGCCAGTGGGACTTTGTATCTCCAGCCTGATGGGAGACGACGGAGAGAATGATGGACGGGATGAGAGGGTTGTTCCTGGCGTTCTTTCCTGAGAAGATGGAGGCGCAGGAGTTATTTGTTGTAAACTGAATCTGAGTGTGTCTGGAAGGACAGGGGGAGTCCATCTGTGTCCCAGATACATCCCAGATCCTTAAAACACTCCACCTGTTTAACCTGCTCTCCCTGGATAGACGAGGGTTTAAAAAGCTGAGATGTAATTGCTGCTCTGTCTCTGCCCACACAGCACAGCTCCTTTGTTTTTGAAATATTGAGATCAAGTGATTTCTCACTTAAAGTTGTGACCGGTCACTGCTAGTCGTACTAGGTAAGAGCCTCCATATTGTCCATTTTATCTGTGTTCGTGCAGCATCACCACTAGAGGTCAGGCTCCGTCAGTTAATCACCTTCCTCTTCATCATCTTCCTCTTCCCCCTGACCACATGTCTGTCTCTGTCCAGGTTCATTTAAACCTTTGAGATGAGTCTGTGGAACTGAGGCGTAGCAATAAAACAGAAGAAGTTTAACATCAGACTTCAGTCACCACAGAGCTGTGTCAAGTGACTGTCAGTGGGTTGGTTTCAATCCGCCTCCAAGGTGCTTTCCACCAAGAAGAAGAGCCAGAAGAAGACTGAGATGTTCCCCTTCACAGTTGTCCCCAGGGTTCTCCCCGTTGTTGTGCCACCTCATACCGGGACCGGGCCCCGAGGCTGCTGGGGCCTCTGATGGAACGAGCTGGGTTCAGAAGTCACTGTGAGGGACTGGCCACACCGTCAGATCACAAGAGACATATGACTCCCGACGACACATAGGTACGTATCATGAGACTTATATATTAATGTAAAGTTCTTGGATTTAATGGTAAACAGACACGTCAGCGTCCATCACATGTGTGATGATCACAAACATGGATTTTACTTCATGTTTAGAGTTTTTCAGCCACTTTGGTTGTTTGTTCTCTGGGAGAAGATGGAGACGAGTCGTCATGTGTTGGATTCATGTTCAGGTTCATGTGTGTGGTTTTTACTGCGACTGAGTCACCAGGTCACAGGAACTTTTTCTGACTAAAGCACATGAGCTGCTGTGTAAAGAACAATGTATTTACATGAGTATGAGGTTGAACTCACTCAAACTCCCAGTGACTCACTCTGAATATATGTAACCTCTGTTTCCTTATACCAGAGAATAAATAGACTCATCTCACCTCAGTGTGAGTCTTTATGGATCAATGTTGATGTTTTTAATGAAAAAATAAACAGTTGATATAAAATCATCGTTAACAGGATAAAATAACACTGTTTGACTCATTTACATTGTTAAATCTGACTCTAATCTTTGGCTTTTTAGTTTAGAGAAGAAATCTGGATAAAGTTGTTTAGTATTTAGATTAAACTTCCTCCACGAGTCTCAACATGACAGATACTTTAACTTCGGCGTCGAATGTCTCACTGTTTTTTAATATTATACATATATTCAGTTTCACTTTATGTGGCAACCAAACAGAAAGAAAATGAAACTCAGAAATATAAGTTTGGAGAAGAAATTACAATAAACTGACGACTGATGACTCAGAAACATCTATGAACAACTTGTTTAACCATTTAAACGTCTCACTTTTTATATACTTGTGTATTTTTGTTGTCAAAACTTGTAGTATATATAAATATAATCTATATATACTGAAGGTAAAAGGTGATGTTAAGTTACAGTAACTTTCTTCAACGTGTTTTATCTCGGTAGGACTTTAACTCCAGTACAGAAATACTTTATTGATACTTTGCATCTGGTCTTAATCGAGATATAAAAGTATATAAAAATATATTAGATGGTGAAGAAATATCTGTGTTTGATAGAATTTCTTTTGTTACATAAAGTGAACATGTTTGACACTGTGAAGGAAGAGATTCAAACAAAACAAAATATTTAACTTCATCTCGAAAAAACTAGAAACAAACATGTTGATGTGAAATTAAACGTTTCATTTGAGAATTAAGTAGAAACTTTTTAAAGAAAAATTCATCCGTGTTTAATCAACAGTTGTATGAAGTTTCAGGGGATTTTCCACTTTATTTGTTTAATTTAATGTCGATCTGATGATGTAAAGTCTGGAGCAGATAAGACTTTAGAGGATCGTCATCAGCTACTTAGACATGTAGAACAATAAATATTCTGCTCTGGAGTTTCCCTCATGTTGATGATCATAATGATGATGATGATGATGATGATGGTGGTGTTTTACTTTCACAGCTTTAATAAGCAGCTCGTATTGATCGTCCCGTCCGATGAGTCAGTCGACATTTGACCCAGCGAGGAACCGGTTAAACATTTTGGACAATTAAAAGGTTTATTCAGCTGCTGTGAACGAAGCAGAGTCGTGTGACATAAACAGACGTTATCAGATGATTCAGACAGACTTTATAAAGGTGCAACTCATTCCTCATGAATCCAAACCATCAGGTGACGACGCTTTCTGTTCCCCACATGAGTCGTCAGGAAAAGGCCTGTGGTTTCCAGAGTTTGACTACAACACAAACAAGGTGTGTTTCCACAGGGAAGGGAAAAGAAAATAGAAAGTGCGGCGTGAATCAGCAGGACAGCTGGACTTTGTCCACTTTGGTTTGAACAAGTCAAACGTTTTTTTCACTTCACTTTAATTCTTTGTTGCATCGAATTCAAACATTTAAATGACAGATTGTTGATGAAATGACTTTAAATCACAATAACAGTGTTTTATTGAGATATTATTCTTTATTTTTACTTTATTTGATCTGTAAAGTGAATATTTTTGACAAAAACAGACACAGCCTCAGTGTCTCATCGTCGTTTCACATCGTAGCTTCAGTTGCCATCACATCCGCAACCCACAGAAAACAGAGGATGGATTCGTCACACAGTGGTTGATGGTTCGGTTTGTAACCAACATAAACCCGCAGCTGTGCAGCGATTTGTGCCGTGTGACATAAAGAGTTGAAGTGTTTTAATTTCTCTGACAGCTTCAGACTTTGTTTCTGTTCAGACTGTGACAGAAGAGGACGATACCGAGCAGATTAAACACCAAGACGTGAAGGTTTGACGTCTTAACGTCGATTTTTGACTGAAAACAAACAACGTTTCATGGTTTAATCATCGATATATCAACTGTTTTAGTAAAAACTCCTTTAAAACTTGACACAGGATGAGATAAACGTCTTTATTAGTTATAATAGCAGCAGAATACACAAAAACATTTGTTGTCAGCTGCTGTGATAAGTTTAATTTAATCTAATTTTATCTAATCAATAAAGAATTTATCTCACGTGTCAAGTCTCATGTATCTCATGTGTTTTAAAGTTTCCAAACTGGACGTTTCTACTAAAAGAGACAAAATAAACATGAAACTTGAGTTTTAATGACGAACAACTTGAATGTGCATCATTATAAATCATCCTTTATCCAAGCAAATCAAATCAAACTCATCTTTAACATTCACGTCACTGATCTTTTAAAAATCTAAATGATGCATCATCTGTGCAGCTGCAGAAGTCTTGAGTTTTTCTTTCAGTTTCCTGCGTCTGATGCTTGATAATGATTTATTTCTCAATGTGTCTCATGAAATCGAGGATGACGCGACCTGTCTGTCTCCTCTAGTGACGCTGCTTTGTGAACAGTAGGAGGGAGATGCTTTTCAGTATCGAGTCAGACAGATGAGAGCGAGAGAGGGAGGGCGCACCCTGGTGGAGGGGGGATGTCATTACGTCAGAGAGAGAGAGAGAGAGAGAGAGAGAGAGAGAGAGAGAGAGAGAGGAAAAATGGGTGGACGGAAAGTCCCCGTGTGGAAATCCCCTGATCGGGCTGTTTCCGTCGTGAGACGCATGTAGTCCTTTGAAAGGCTTCACTAGCAGCCACGGTTCCAACACAGAAACACAGATCAGGTCCTGACGGAGACAGAGAAGCTTGAATGGCGCCGAGCTCCGCAGCGGAGCGGCTGAGTGAAGTGGCACAGAGAGGACGAGCCTGAGCATCCGGGAGGGCTTTGTTATTACCCCGACATCTTCCACACAGGTAAGACAGCCGCCCCCCCTTCCTCCCCTCCTCTGCCCCCCTCCCCCTCCTCCACAACAACATCTCTACATCAACCTCCACCTCCTCCCCCCTGGAGAGAGACGCGGCGGACACGGCGGCGTCTGGGCCTTCGGTACCGTTTGTTCGTGTTTGTGGAGAAAGAGAGAGAGAGAGAGAGAGAGAGGAGGAAGAGGAGGAGGAAGAGGAGGTGGTGGTGGTGAAGAGGAGGAGGGAGGGGACATATGGAGGAAACTGGAAGCTTTGCTCACGACAGTGGCTTTGACAGCCATTGTTTACAAATCCACCCTCCGGTGGATTTACAGCGCGTTTTAACGCACTAATGTTCCCGTCGTGCGCCGTCGCACCGTGTCCGTGCTCGATCCCGTGCCCGCGCCGCGAGACGCGATTCAACGCTACATTGTTTCAAAGGTAGTTGTCATTGGAATTACGTAAGCCTCTAACGTCAGCAAAGTCTCCTGTTATTGTGTTTCTCTCAGTGTGTGTGTGTGACAACGCGCGCAACGTAAACTCGTCTCGCGGTGCCAACGCACCAAAAACAGCCGCTAACGACCCTGACGTCCCGGTGTCCGCCGCCGTCCACAGCCGCTCATGTGACCGGAGCAGCCTGTTGTAGCTCGGCCTTGTCTGGTGGCTGCACCTGCTGCTGCTGCTGCTGCTGTGGTTGTTGTTATTGTTGTTGTGGTGGTGGTGGTGAAATAAAACCACAAACAACCAGAATCACCTTTTTTATCAATGTTCATATGGAAACTTTAAGTCAACTTGAGGATGTTGTTGTTGCAAGAACAGAAGAAGAAGTCAGTCAGCCAGCAGAAGTCGTCCAGGCCCAGCTGCTGCTGACCGCCACTTTCTACTTCCTGTAAGCTGTGAATGTGCTGACCCTGAGTTCATGAAATCATCTATTAGAACATTGTTTTAATCTTCTTTTTGTGTGTTTTTAAAAGTAGGAAACAAACTAGACTTGTTGTGTTTTGCACATTGACCAACTCTGGATTTATTGAGGTTTTATCTCAGTTTATTAGTTTCAGTTTGACGCTGAGCGACGAGGCCTTCGGACCATGTGACGTCCTTTGATTTGAAGTCTGGAAAACACCAGTTGATTGTTGGAAACGTTTGAGTTCAGTTGGACACTTTGACGCTCTGATGTTGTTGATGTTCAGGAGGTGGAAACTTTTAAAAGCCATCGGGACAAAAAAAGGAGAATTAAAAGAACAAACCAGGACACAGAGGCGTCTTTGTGTGCTTTAATCATCTGTTTGTCCCGACAAGAAAGAAAGAAAAAGCACCATCCTCCTGTGTGTTGGGTGTTTTCCCCAACAAACTGTAAATTAAATTGTGTCTTGAGTCTCAATTAATAAGGATGGGGAATCTCCACTGAAAATTTCCCATCATTCCCTTCTCTGTGATCTTTTTTCTTCTGTGAAATAACACGTCCTGTCTCCCTGTCTGTCCTCCAGTGTCCAAGTTGTTTGGTCATCAGCGGTTGGTGCCTCCTTTCCTCCTCCTCCTCCTCCTCCTCCTCCTGGTTCCTCCTCCCGTCCACCATGTCGCAGGGTCAGAACTTCCTCCCCAAGTTCCTGTTCGTGTCCAACCTGCTGAAAGCGGTAAAGATCCGTCAACGCGTCCCCAACGACGTGGTGAAGCCGACGGCGAGCGGCGGCCTCATGCACCACCTGAGGGGGATGCACCGCTACACGCTGGAGATGATCGCCATGAACCACTTCCCACAGGCCTTCAGGGAAGTGGTGCAGGCCGCCATCTTGGATCGAGCCATGCAGGCGTCGTTGGAGCAGGAGAAGAAACTCAACTGGTGTCGGGAGGTGAAGAAGATGGTGCCGCTTCGGACCAACGGTAAGAATGACGACTCGTGGACAGATTCAACTTTTTGCTCGTTGATTTCAGGAAGTGTATGGATGTTCGTAGCTCAGAGGAAGCTTGTGTGTTGTGTGTGTGTGTGTGTTTTCTCTCCGTCAGGGAGGTGTGTATTCACAAACCAGGGCTTTTCGAGATGTGAATTCTGAGATGTCATTACTCACCAGCAGCATTACTGTAAATGACAACAATCAGGGGACGCAGCTTCCGCTTTCACATACATTCGTTTTGGTTTGACTTGAGTTTTTTGACTTCAGTCATTCAACCCGTTGCTATGTCATGTTTTCTGTTACGTGGATGTTGTAACACGGGAACATCCCGGGGCAGACAAACATTCAAACATGGCCCTGATTACTTCACATCGTAGCTCTGAACTGGGAAATTCACAAGCGTCACATGCATCACTGTTATTTACTGTCTCTCAACTATTTCCACACTTTTTCTTTTGACAACCTTGAGGGGTTTGTCCCCTCCTTTTCTGCGTAGGTGTGAATGTTGGTGGATCTTAAAGCCTTTTCGAACAGTTTTACCTTTTAAAGTTCCCACCTGTTTGACTGACGCGTCGCAGCTCAACCAAACTTGTTAAAACACATGCGACCGCATCCAGCGGTGTCTCTGCGTCTCTTCTGACCTTTATTCTACGTGTTGTAAAAACCTAAAACACATGTGGCTCATACATCAGACACTGGTCTATTTATAGACAAGGGGAAAAACAGAATTTTGAAAGGAAACATCAACTTTAGCTTCGCTACAGAAGAAGGAAGCAGAAATCAAACAGCTTTGACAAATTAGTTTCTTTCTTTCTCATGAAGCTGAATTATCTCTCAGAAGTTTATCAAGTTTATCTTTTAGAAAATGTTTCTGGATGTTTGAAGAATCAGCTCGATGTTTTGTTGCCGTCGTGTTTTTCGTCTTCCTGCTGGTTTTGTTTGTTTTAAGGTAAATAAACAAACAGTTTTCGAGCGTGGCGAGGCTGTTCTGAGGTCAGTCCTGATGGAGTTACGGTAACTGGATGTTGTTCCTCTTTAGAAAGACCCTCGACCTGATGACAAACTGCTCTTACTCTCTTCTGTCGGTAACTTAGATGGAATTTCCTGTCTTTTAAAGATGACGTCAGAAAGATGAGACAGAATTTTTTGAGCCGTAGCGTCTCTGTCTCTCTCTCCAACTCTGAAGGACCCAGACGTGACTTTGAGCAGAGGACGGATAAAACACACACACACACACACACACAGAGGACTGACTGACTGGTGCTGAGTCACTGGAGCTCAGCGCACACACACACACACACACACACACACACACACACACACAGAACGTGAGCGTTCATCAGTGAATGTCCAGTCGCAGGTCATATTAATCTCTAACAAATCAGTCAATCAATACCTCCACTCAGCTCAAATCTTCATCTGTTTGATTTCTGGAAAAAAAAAAAACATTACAAACATTAAAACATCTCGATGTTTTTCAAACGAACTGACCGTCGTAAAGTGAAACATCCTCGTTAAACGTTGGTTCTGTGGTTAATTGAAATAATAAGAGGAGGGAGGGACGACCGGCTGAAGAAACACGTTACTGAAATTCAGAGCGTCCTCTGTCTTCAGTGTCTACGACGCATCCGAGGGTTTTTCCCAAACAGCATCCCATGTCTGTCATGTGTCGCCAACAGGCGCTGTTTGTTCAACTGACTGCTCCGTCTTTATACTGACGGATCTCAGGTTTTTCTCCACGTTATTTAACATAAAAACCTTCAGGTCAGAAGCAGAGAGTCGCTTTGTTTTGCTTTGCTTTGTTTTGTTGGACGAGTTTTAATCTTCAGTTTTCAGACGAGAACAAGAGAAGAAGCTGAAATGTTTCTGACTTGTTTTACCTGGTAGGTGGACACATCAGGACCTGGTTTGTTTTCAGGAAGTGTCCCGACTCGCCACAGAGGAAGTGTCTATATTTAGCCTGATGTGACCAACTCGCTGCTTTTCATCCGTAGGCGTCCAGCAGCTCGTTTCAGGGTCAAAAGTCTGTCGTGTGAGAGAAAGCAACGGTCTGTTTGTGCAGGTTTTTAGATTCTCCTGTTTGTATCTCTATCTGGGTTGATGATGCCTTTTCTCACTAGAGAGCTCTATATTTTATTTTATTATTTTATTATTTTTTTTCCAGAGTGATGCAAGAACGTCGAAATGCAACAACATCTTCGGTTTGAGTCTGAAATAGAAGCGGATGTGTCTTTTTCTTAAAGTACAGTTGAATGAAAACAATCGAATCTCACGTTACATTGTTGTTGTTGTTGTTGTTTTGGTTTTTTTTTTTTGCACAAAGTTGAGAAATGAGAGTTTTCTTAGAGACAACGTTGATAAGTTCTCATGTGCAAATGTTTAACACTTCATTTTCATGCAGGAGTTTCTAAAGACAAGCTGTGGGTGTGAACTGTTGCCAGATGAACATTAATGAATAGAGCAGCAGATCACACAGATAAAGACCAACATGCACAATAACACTGCGTTTGTGTAGGTTTGTGCATGTGACAGCACATGTTATCTCAGCGCTTGCTGTCTAATCACAGCCTTGGTCGGGTGTTGATAGCCATAGTTAAAAAGATAACATTCCTCCGTGTCCAAGCCACGCCCCTGTGGAAAGTCCAGGACCAGCTGAGTCGCACTGATGCGTCGGGATCACAGGAGGGGAACACATGCACACGCACAAAAGGCAGAAGTTAGCGCAGGGAAATTCCTGTGTTTAGTGTAGCAACAGGGTTTTTTTTTTAAGCTACACACATTGACAAACTCTGGGTTCTTGTGTTTCACAATGAGAAAAAGACCCAGCGGTGCCAAAGGAGACTAAATAAAATTCCAAGGTTTTTAGTTGCTCATGTTTTTTCACACACACACAAACATTAAAAATCAGACTTTATCTGTGTATGACATGAGGCCACATAGAATATTTTTAGATAAAATGAACATTAACTTTTTTTTTCTACCTCAGGTAAATTTAGATCTTTTTCTCGTTGTCTGACGTTAGTGTGTGTGTCGTGTTCATACTTTGAGACATGTGAGGATCATATAAGCGTCTAGACACCAGATAGTGCCACAGCCTGGAAATCCCCAGACTTTTGTTACGCTTGTGTGTGCGTGAGTGTGTGTGTGAGCTGCTATTGTGTGTTGTGTTCGTTGTGCACACGCAGTATTTGCATGTGCATGTGAACAGTTTTAGAAGTTTGTGCCCTTTGTTAAAAAAAACCCTCTGTGCAGAGCTAATATCATGTGTTTTCCTGTCTCCTGTGTGTGTGTGTTCGTCTGCAGGAGATGGGAATTGTTTGCTCCACGCGGCGTCTCAGTACATGCTCGGCGTTCAGGACACAGACCTGGTGCTTCGGAAAGCTCTTCACGGCGTCTTAAAAGAAACGGACACCGGCGTTTTTAAAGCTCGTTTCCAGGCCGAGCTGCTGCAGTCGCAGGAGTTCACACAGACCGGACTCCGCTACACAACCATGGTACGAAGACGAGGACGAGTTACAAGATGATTTCTGAACTTCTGAATGCTGTGCAAGAGTTTATATCCTAACTGTGTGTGTGTGTGTTTTCATCCAGAACTGGGAAGAGGAGTGGGAAAAGATTGTGAAGATGGCGTCTCCGGTGTCGAGTAGCAACGGTCTCCAGTTTGATTCTCTGGAGGACATTCACATCTTCATCTTGTCAAACATCCTCCGCAGACCCATCATCGTCATTGCAGGTAGTCACTGTTTTATCTTCTGCTTCATCAAAGTCTCACTGCTCTTGTTTTTTTTTTTAAATCAGTCAAATCCCTTTTTCTTCTCCAACAGACCAGGTGGTCCGGAGCATGAAGTCTGGCTCCTCCATCTCTCCTCTGAATGTGGGTGGGATTTATCTGCCGCTGCATTGGCCGCCCACAGAGTGCTACAAATATCCCATCGTGCTCGGTTACGACTCGCAGCACTTCGCCCCGCTCATCACCATCAAAGACAGCGGCCCAGGTTGGAACAACACAGAGAGACGTTACGTTATGAAGCTGATCTGGGTCCGTTCCTCGCGTGAACGTCTTGGTTTTAATTTTTTTTTTCAGAAATCCGAGCGGTGCCGCTGATCAACCCGGGACGAGGCGACTTTGAGGAGCTGAAGGTTCATTTCCTGATGGAGAAAGAGCAGCAGCAGAAAGAACGACTTCTTAAAGATTATCTGTTACTGATCGAGATCCCCGTCATCGGTTTGGGCTACGACGTTTTACGGATCATCAACGCTGCGAGGTACAGTCACATCTTGATTTTATGGTTGTTTTTAACTCTTTAACAATTGAGCAGCAGTAAAATAAAGTCAGATTTATTCCATCATTTTGCTGAGGTTGTACTGATAAAAAAGGATATAAAACAATCACTATTGCATGTTCCTGAAGCCTCTAAAATCCATTAAGGGTTAAGTTAAAAACATCTTTGCATGTCTGTGTTTTCAGGCTCGATGAGGGAAACCTCCCTGAAGACATGAACCTGATGGAGGACTACCTGCAGCTCGTCAACCACGAGTACCAGCGCTGGCAGGAGGACAAGGAGCAGGCGTGGGCGGCGCAGCCTCAACGCCCGCCGCCGTTCTCCGTGTCGCAGCTGTCGCTCATCGAGATCCGCTGTGCCACGCCGCGATGCACCTTCTACGTCTCTGTGGACACGCAGCCTCATTGTCATGAGTGTTTCGAGAAGCGACAGGCGACGACGGGCGGAGGAGCGAGGATAGAGGGGGTGGTGCAGACTAAAGGAGGAGGCATTCAGGGTGGAGCGGCCGTCATCACGGGGTCAGAGACTGAAGTGAGCTCCAGAGGAGCCCGAAGCAGCAGCCCGCCTTCGTCCTCGTCGGGGAGGGGGGTGGTGTTATCCAGCCCCCGCTCGGCTCCGCCCACCGCCCCCAGCCTCAGCCTGTACAGCGAAACTCACGCCATGAAGTGTAAGACGCCCGGCTGCCTCTTCACCCTCAGCGTGGAGCACGACGGACTTTGTGAACGTTGCTTCAACTCCAGACAGAACCACGGACCCCCCGGAGCCGGGACGGCCGCTACCGGACTCCCGGGCCCCAACGGGGGGCCGGTAGCCCCACACCCGGCTCAGGGCTCCAACTGGACCCAGTGGGGGGGCTGCGAGACTGAGACGGAGCGCTGCAGCATGTGTAGACAGGAGGCGTTCAGGATATTCAACGGCCTGTGTCCGCCCTGCATGCAGAGACAACAGGCGCCGGAGAGAGGAGAACCGCAGCAGAGCAACGCCAGGACTGAGGCGTCGTCTTCAGCCTGGAACCAGGCGAGAGAAGGCGAGCGGCCGTGTCTCACCCTGACGCCGGGACACGCCTCGGCCTGGCAGACGCCTCTGGCTCGGCCGTGTAAACGATCCGGCTGCCAGTTCTTTGGGACGCCGGAGAAGTTGGGTTTCTGCACTATTTGCTACGTAGACTATCAGACCAACCACCGTAAGTCCAAGAAAAAAAACAAAAACTAAAAAAAACAAACAATCAAACTGAGAAACTTCTTTGTCAGTCTTGATGTGTTTTGATTTGTAAAATCACACCAGACGTTGCTCGTCATGTCTCGTGTTTCAGACATGACTCCTCCCCCGGCGCCGGTCCAGAGTCGGCACGGTCTGGAGGCCGGTTTCCAGAACGCCTCGCGGTGTCGCGGCCCCGGGTGCGGAGCGGTCGGTAAAGCGATGCTGGAGGGTTACTGCGACAAGTGCTTCGTCAAAGAGCAAAGTGCACGGCTCAACCAAGTGGCACATCGCACACCACACTCCCCTCCTGTCGTCATGGTAGGAGACAAGTGTCCTCACCGCACTTCATCATGTGATGTTTAGAAGTAGAGACACTAGAGTAGAAGTAGAGACACTAGAGTAGAATAAAATAACTTTGGTAGAAGTTCAAGTCGTCACTAGAATGATTCTCCAGTAAAAGTCTTAAAGTATCTAGTATTTACTGTACTTCAGTATGACAGTAATCTATAAGTAAATGTAGTTAAGTGTAGAAAGTAAAAGTACAAGTACATGTTAATAAAACAGAAGAATATTATGAAGTTTATCCAGCACTTTAAAACATGGAGCTACAACAATCTTCATAGACAATGAATGAGTCTGAACTAAAGAACTAAAGTTGTTCTGTTTTCACTAAATGTAAATGTGTGTTTGATATTGATATTGTTGAAGTTTCTCCATCATCCACCTTTAAGATGGAGCCTCCATCAACCCTCAGACATGGTGTTGATGGTCTAAACAGTCACAGGTCGACTTAGAGTCAAAACACCACATTTACTGAGTCAAAGTGTCGTTAAGTTAAAATGTAGTGAAGTCAGAGTCACAGAGACACATTAAAACTACTGTAGTAAAGAACAGATACTGAAGTTCACTAGTGAAGTATTAGTACTGACTTTTCTCTTTGTTTTTATAAACAGCGCGACCGAGCAGCCAAACCCAGATCATCACAACAATCCCAGACCCAGACCCAGACTCAGTGCCGGCGGAGCGGCTGCAGTAACGTGTCGCCGGGTTGCACAGACCTTTGCCCTGAGTGCCACACGCGAGGTCAGGGCCGTGAGGTGGGCAGGCGGGCGCAGGCGCCCAAAGAAAAGTCCAAGCAGCGGTGCCGGACGCAGGGCTGCGACCACTACGCCAACCAAGAGAAACAGGGCTACTGCAACGAGTGCGACCACTTCAAACAGATTTACCGCGGCTGATCGTCATGGTGATAATGATGATGATGACACATCGTTAAAAACACCGCCGCCGCCCTGCCGCGGGCGCCCACATGCCAGTCAATGCACCTCTGATACTAACTAACCAACTAACTAACTAGCTAGTGACTAACTAGTAACCTTATGGCCTGAAAATCAAACCCCCCCATGTAGAATGTGAAGCGAGAGTGTGTGTACGTGGGGGGGGGGTGAGTGTGAGTGTGTTCGCAGTAGACATGGCCTCCTGAATACCTCTTTGTGCAATTATTATCATCTGCTGTGCCCTGTGCACTTACACGGTGAGAGGTTTGGCAACATGTCAGAGCAACTGACTTAACTCTTGTGTACAATATGTATTTAGAGGTACGTAGTGAACCGTGCCGGACAAAATGATTGTATGTTGACATAACGAGAAGCATCTGACATTGCTTTCTAGACCACAGCCAAGGATTTATACCCCCCCGTCTGTCCGTCTGTCAGTCAGTCAGTCTGTCCGTCTGTCGGTCGCTCGCTCGGTCCGTTTAAAAAAACAAAACAAGACAAAAAAAAACCCATCTGTGTATCTGTCTGCCTGTCTGTCTAGCATTTATAGAGAGAGAGAGAGAAAGAAGGATGCAGGAGCTGTGGGGAAACCCAGCAACAATCTGTGGAAGTGATAAGCAGAAGTGAACCAAACTTGGGCCAAAGCAGAAGTGAAGTGAAGCGAAGTGAAGTGCTTGAAATTGAAATTTATAATATAAAAGAAAAAAAAGGCATTCACCACTGTTGAGCTTAGTTAAATAAAAATAAAAATGAAATAAAAAAAAAAAACTTTCACAAAGAAAAAATAAAAACAAAATCATTAATTTTCTTCCATCAGTCGGTCGCTCGGTCGATTAAAGTCAATGACCCTTTGTATCGTCGCTTTTCTCTGTTTATATGAAGTTTGATATGATGGTGAACTGGTTGATTCTGAGGAAGCGACAGTGCGAGACAGACAGGGCAGGCCCCTGCTAGTCCTGGTGCTACATGTACAGAAACACAAGCCTCTTCATTGTAGCCAACGTGCTGGCAGCGTCAGCGGACAGAAGGCAGCGAACACAGTAGAGACAGGACCTTCCTCCTCCTCCTCCTCCTCCTCCTCCTCCTCCTCCTCCTCCCTCCTCCTCCTCCTCTAAAACAGATCTGTTGCCTTGGACGTTGTTTTCCTGTTTACTGACCACTTAAGCACCTAGAAACGCATAAACACACGCGCACACAAATGTAGTAGTTCCAGTCTTTGTCAAAAAAAAAAAACAAAAAAAAAAAACAAAAAAAATAAAATAAAACGAGGGGGGATTACCGACGTTGAGTAGAGAGAACTGAGAACATAATGATGGGTGAAGTCTGGATGATTATCCAACTTAACACACACACACGCACACACACACATATGCACATTAAAAACACACAGCTCTGAGAGATTGTACGCTCCCCACCCACCTGCTCCACCCGCCCCAGCCTGAGGTGACGTGTAGGTAAACAGATAATGCATTCCTCTGTGCTCCACCCTCTGGATGTGCCAAAGCGACAGTTTTCAAAACGTTCCCATTGCCTGCTTTGGCTAATCTTGTTTATCTGAATGTGTTTCGTGCTGCTGCTGCTGCTGCTGCTGCTGCTGTCACAGCACAGTATTGGGGCTGATCCTCGATAAGTTTTTTGCCTTTAAGTAGTGATTTCAACTATTTTATGGACCAGAGGAGCCTGATCTGATCGCTGATCTGGGATCAGCGCTCCCACAACTATAAAATGCTTTTTTTTTTTTTTTTTTTTTGTGAATATGGGTCTTTGGTCCATGTTGTTGTAGGACCTTTCTTCTAACCCGATGCCTCATCTCCAACACACACACGAAAACACAAAAACACACACAGACGTGTGCGTCTGGAATACGCAAAACTGACATTCCTGTTTGTTTTTTTTATTATTATTATTATTATTATTATTTGTTTTAGGATTTTTTATCGTATTTTGATATATTTGGTTTTGTTTCTGCCAAAAAACAAAACAAAAACAAAAAAAAAACAAGAATACATGTGCCATCAATCGCCAAACAGTTGTTGTTACCTCCTTAAAAATGACCAGCCTGGACCACTCTCATCTAACTCAGCACCACAGGTTAACATCTCCTCTTCTGTGTAGATTAGATATGTAAAAAATCCCCTAAACTGGCAACATATTTCTATTATAAACACGTAAGAAGGATCTGATAAAGCTGCAGTCTCCGTGCTGCAGCAGGCAGATGTTGATCTGTGGCTCTGGTTAGAAGAAGACGTAGACAACCGGGCTGTCGGTCTGCCTTTTTTCATTCAACTGTATCTAAAGCTGTCAGGCCGAGCCGCTCGTTGACGGCCTGTAAACGTAGATCTCTGTGTGCTTTAATCACCTCTAGACAAACCTTAATCAATTAAAAAGGCCAATTAAGCCGGTGGAGCTCGTCAGAAACCTCCGACCTTTAACGAGGTTATTTTGTTTTGTTTTGTTTGTTTTAAAAGGAGGGAGAGCTCTGAGTCTGAGTCTGAGTTTGATGTGGAGATGATCACATAAGTTGCACATGACTCGTCTGAGCTGCTGAAGCTTTGAGGAATGATGCTCGACTCGCTGAGACACATTCCTACAGTCGGAGAGAAAACGAAGGTGTAACGAAACTAAAAACATGCAAACGAACGGTGTGGAAGTTTGTTTTTGTTTTTGTTTGTTTTTTTTGTGTGATCTTTTTTCGACAATAGGGTATGGTATGAAAAAAAAGCAGCCTGGTTTTATTTGTTGAGTATTTATTCATATAAAAAAAAATATCTGTATTGTGTGATTCAATAATTATTTATATGTCGTCCTGAAATGAATTATTTTTATTAAGAAATCTGAATCTTGTCTCATGTAGTTCTTTGTTTCTCTGTGTTTCTGAAAAATGTGTGTGTGCACTTTCACAACCAGAGTGTGTGTGTGTGGGTGTGCGTGCTTCAGATTTCAACATTGCACTGTTATTACAGCATCGACCCAACTCTGCTGCATCGCCTCCATTTGCTTAAATCACTTTTTTATTATTATTTAACTTCTTTCACCAGAAAAGCTTTTGCTCACTATCGTCAGTGAATCCATCACCAGTGTAGAAACACAGACGGTCGTGGCTGCAGAAAACAAGCGATCAGATAAGTTGATGACTGAGGCAGAGTGCACCATCTTCCTCCGTTTAACCCGGTTAACTCTGCTTAACTCGATTTCTTTCTTCTTCTCCGCCTCTGTTCTTCTTATTTCTTGTCTCATCGTTTCACATTCGAGAAAGAAGTTCAAAAGATGATGTGTTTTTTTTCCCAGACTTATGTCAGAGTCAAATAAAAAGGAAAGAAAGAAGAAAAAGTAGAGGATGAGGCAGTGGGACGGGGGAGATGTTGTTAATAATTATATATGTCAGAGTAGGTGACATTTAACAAGTGTGGGACTCTGAGGTGCATGCATGGGCTGTTTTTTTTTTCTCTTCTACCACACTCAGATTGGTAGGCTGATGTGGTTTCCTGGAAATACCCCGGTATGCAAACACTCCTCATGACAACTGCTCCTCCTGCAAGACGAGGCGAGTACCGTTTGACTTGTGTGACACTGATGTGGCGCAGCAGAAACTGTAGCATATTAAAAAAAAAAGAAAAAAAGGTGCGAATGACGAGTGACGAGTTTACAGAGACGAGATCAGATCTGCAGCTACAAAAAAAAAGAAAAAAAAACCTCATATTTTCAAAAATACAGGATTATGTTTCCAAGAAAAGATGCGTCACCTGAAAAACAAGAATGTGTTAGTGATAAATAGTGATAAATATCATGAATCTGCAAGATTTAATTAGACGTTTGCAGAAGTTAAAACTTGAAAAATATTGATATTATCAGGGCTTCATCAAACATCGTCCATAAAGGTCACATTATATTCTCTTACATGTGTTTTATTGATCCTTGTTAAAGTAAAACAGCTTCACCTGCAAACGTCTTCACTGTTTTATGACGACAGGATTTATCCTTGTTAATATTGTCCTTTAAAGTGGTGGAGGCGTCAAAAACCTTGAGGAAATTTTCCAAATCTTAAATTCACATTAATACCGGAGCATCAGCCGTTTGTATGTGTAATTCTGCAGTTAAATGATCCAGAAGGTGATTTATGAGACAACTTTTAAGACGTTGTAATAAAATATGAATGAAAGGTTGAATTATGAATGAACACAACCGGAGTGACTCACCTCCTCTTCTACTGAAAAACTACAATGTTGCATAAATCAAAAAGTACAGGTCAGACTCCTCTGAGACTTATCGACTAAAAAGGAAAAAGGTGAGAACATGGTAACTCCCCCCGTCCCCCTACACACACACACACACACACACACACACACACACACACACACACACACAGGTCTGACCCTGAGGTACAGGAACACAGAAACACCCTTTTTCCATTGAACAGTTTCACAAACATAATTCATCAATGGTTTTAAAGAAGATTATTAAATGATGATGTATTCCCTCTCTCTCTCTCTCTCTCTCTGTGTGTGTGTGTGTGTGTGTGTGTGTGTGTTGTTACCAGGAACTGGAAAAAAAAACAACTTGTGGTTTTATTCTCCAGATATTAAAATTATGTTCATCAAAAATATGACATTTCCTCCTCTTAAATCATAATTATATGATTGTAAACTGGACATTTTAAGTATTTTAAAGTGTTTAAAAGTAAACGACTAATTAACTGTAGATATATTTAACTATAAAGATGTAGCTGTCAAACTGAACTATGATGTTATAATGTTCACTCATCAGTTTTTAATCTTCTCAGGAAGAGTTAAAATAAGGTGCGACTTATGTTTTCATGTGAAAAGTCCACGATTTCACAATCAATTGACCTATTTATGGTTTGAGAGTCAATTCTGACTAATTGTTGGAGTCACTGCGATGAATAGAAGAGGTGAGAGAAGTGAAAGTGACCGAGGCTGAAGAAGTTTGACGTCAACGTCAAACACCTGCTGAGTTTTTAAACGTCTGCTGGACTCAACCATCTGTAGATAACAGTCGTCTCTTCTTATTTGCATCATTTCCTCGGTTTTGTTTTTTATCCTCATCTCATCACACACTTCCCAACTGCACATTTCCCACCACCAGAGGTCACATTTATAAATAAACCAGAATTTAACACAAAGACTGGTTGTTTATGATTTTTTTTAACATTAAGGGGATAAGAGGCGAGGATGAAACAGGAAATGACTCAGCTTTATTCAGCGCTGTTATTTCATTAACTTCCTCAAATCGAGTGTTTTTGCAGTCGACTGAAGACGAACGAGGTCGTAGTTTTGACTCTTTTTCACATCGTGTGATGAAAGTGCTCGTCATAATTTACATAAAATAATCTTAAAGAAACTAAAGTTTAACAACAGGACACGTGTTTTTGTTTCTCTACTTATCATTTACAAACACTATAACTGAAATATGAATCTATATTTATCATATCAGTCAGTCAAATCACTTATTCTAACCACATTATTTTCTTTTATTCATCATTTATTATTGATAATCTTGAGGTTGAAATAAAGTGTCGTCTATTTCTGACCACAGATCCACAACCTAATGTTGTTTATGATGATTGTTAAGTCACTGGGAGGTAACAAACTGAATTTACTGAAGTAAAAATACAGAAGTGTGTGTCTGAGCTACTTGTACTTTAGTAGAACTTCTGCTTTAGTTCCACTAAGTCGTCTTGTGTCTCATCACAGAACATGTGTCATTTGTTTTTGGTTTTGTTTTGTTTTTTTGTTTTGACCAATTCCACAGGTTGAGAACCATCAAACTACCTGAGACTGTATAAAACTAATCAAAACTGGACCAGTTACGACAATAAACACATCACGTTCACACTGATTCATTAGATAAACGAATATATAAGAAACATCAGAAACAGATTGATTAATTAAAATGTTTAATTTATTTGTTTTTGTTTTTTGTTTTATCTGTGATAACTGTAATTTCTATTCAACTTCACTTCAGTCTAGTCTGGTGGGTTTTATTGCTGCAGTAGATGATTTTTACCACAAGATGGAAGCAAAGAAGCTTTTAACTCAGAGATGTTAATGTAGAGAGTTTGGCCAATTCAACGATAGGACGCCATGTTGTTACCCTTAGTCTGTCTGTCTGTCAGTCTTCTATCTATCTATCTATCTATTGATTGATCGATTGATCGATCAATGATATGAAGTCAGAAACAGAGAAATAAAAAGAAAAGACTCTTGTCCAACGACTTCGTTTACTCAGCTGCTGTATTTTATATAAAGGCAGAAAAAGAAACACTTGACGACACTTGAACCAAATCAAATGACACAATTTTTCCAATAAAACGATGAGACGAGAGACGTTGGCAGATGTGACAAACAACACGAGGAAATAACAAAGTGTTTTATAAAAGAGAAGTGAACAAACTGACTCTGATCTGGTTGTAAAACACTTCACTTCTCTCTTGACCTGTTGGATCCAAACAGACGCGTGTAACCAGATGAACCAAACAACAAAGGAGTCACATCAGTTTACTAATAAATATCCTTTTAAACGAGGAGCTCTGAGTCGTGACCTGTGGTCTCAGCTCCCAGTTCTCCACCATCTGTCCCTCACTGAGCTCAGAGGAGATGAAAGGACGGTCGTGACGTGAGCTCAACTTGGCACCGAGCGTCTCCATCTGTAGCAGGAACGTGAACCTACAACCAACAACCTCAACCCTGCAAAATAAGATCTATACTTAATTTATATGAATCTGGTTTTATCATATTCTTTTTAATCAGTGTTATTTCTCACTGTGAAGCAGTAAAACTAGTTCAGTTGCATAAATAATAAGACACTTGCATTAGTTTTAAATGTCCAGCAGAGGGAGCTGTAATAATTCAAAACACGACACATCTAAACTGATTTATTTCCTACTCAACAGCTTCAGTTAAGTGTTTTAATTAAACTGCTGCTTCCCACTGACATGTCACTTATATGAAATATAATGTGGTTCGTGACTGAACATGAATTAAATTAAAAAAAAATAAATTGATAACAGCTTCATGTTCTTGTTTTATTGAAAATAAATGATTCAAACTTGTTGTAGTTTATGATATAATTTAATTAACCTTCAGCTCACCTGTCAGGTGACCTTGTACACGCGATTTAATAACACACATTTATATATATAATATATTAATATTACTTATATGTTGCCTTAATAATTTTATAATTTAATTAAGATTTCGATTAATTCAAAAAATTTAAATTTAAAGCTACAGCTGCTGAAATATCTGTTTTATTTATTTATTCTTCTTATTTAAATTTGAATAAGAAACGGCTCTTGACTGTTCTGCGCATGCGCCGATGTGCGCGTCTCACGTTTCCGTGGAGTGAGCTACTTCCGGGTTTTTTGAAGTTCGGTTGTGATTCGATTAAACATTAAATTATCGGTTTTATTGTTAAATTAATATTTTTAAATGACATCTGTTGATTTTATTTAGGTTTAAATGTTGTTTTGAATGTGTTTTTAGATGTTTTAATTATTTTTTTAAATTTTTTAATAAGTTTAAAAAAATAATGTCGATGTTGGTGTTTTGAGATGTTTAAGGTGGTTTATTTTTTATTTTTTATTTTTTATTTTCTAGGTTTGGTGAGTTTTTTTGTTGTTTTTATTTAACGTTAAGATTAATTATTATTATCATTTTATTTGTATTTTATTTCATTTCATTTCATTTTATTATAATTTTACTTTATTTTATTTTGTTATTATTTTTACTTTATTTTATTATTTTATTTTTATTTAATTTATTATTATTTTAATTTAATTTAATTTATTATTATTATTTTATTTTGTTATTATTTTATTATTATTATTATTATTATTGCTTTATTTTATTTTATTTTTGTTCCTATTTTATTTTTGTTATTATTTTTATTTTATTATTATTATTATTATTATTATTGCTTTATTTTCTTTTATTTTTGTTATTTTCTATTTTATTATTATTATTTTATTTTCATTCTATTATTTTATTTAATTTATTATTATTTTAATTTAATTTATTATTATTGTATTTTATTTTATTTAATTTATTATTATTTTACTTTATTTTATTTATTATTATTTTAATTTAATTAAATTATTATTATTTTAATTTAATTTAATTATTATTATTTCATTTTATTTTGTTATTATTTTATTATTATTATTGCTTTATTTTATTTTATTTTTGTCATTATTTTTATTTTATTTTATTATTTTACTTTATTTTATTTTATTTTAAAATCACTGTCGTCGAACCACAGTCGCACTTCGCCGCCTCCCGGGTCCGTCAGCTGCTTCCTTTGCTGCAGCGGCGCAGCGGAAAAAAAAAAAAAAAAGGCGCACAAGGTTTCTTGGTTTCTCGTCACAGAGACTCGGCTGAGAAATGTCTGAAAGTGGGAGTCAGGAAGGTACCGGAGCTCCGGACGGTTTAACGGAGACACCGACGACACCGAAGGAAACACCGACGACGTCGAAACGAGCGCCGAGACCGAGCGTCGGTAACAGAGTGACCGTGGTGCTCGGGGCTCAATGGGGCGACGAGGGGAAAGGAAAAGTTGTGGATCTGCTCGCACAAGACGCGGATATGGTCTGCAGATGTCAGGTTGGTGCGGGAGCCGTTCGCTTCACGGTGGATTACCGGGAACGACTCCTCCGTTAAGCGCAGAGCTAGCTAACCCGGGGGAAGCTAAAGCTGAGCAGCAGCTGTTGTTTGTGTTTTTATTTTATTTTCGGGCTAATGTCACCTTGAATTCCTGCTGCTAGCTGCTGTAGCTGCTCCTCACCTGAACCAGCTCCTGTCGCCTGCACATGACAACATTAATGAAGGTTAAACATATTTTCATCATCATCAGCAGCAGCAGCAGCAGCAGCAGCAGCAGCAGCAGCAGCTGTGCTGGATTAAACATCATCTTCATATAATTCATATAATCCTCTTTAATCTGGGATTAGATTGAGTGAATCATCCTCTAGGACAGGACTGAATAATAAAGCTTATTAAATTATTATAGCACCAATTAATCAATTAGCAGAGAAGCAGTTAATAAACTGGTGCTGATAAGTTAATAATTTAATTTACAGTATTAGATAGAAAATGACCATTATGTAATAATAAATATAGTTATTAAACATTATAGCATCAATTAATCAATTAGCAACTAAGCAATTAATTAAGTGTTTTATCTAATGTGTAAATATTGTCACATCATGTAATAATAAGTGTAGTTTTACAGAGAAACAGGTGAAAATGTTGGTAATTGATTAATAATTTCAAGCTAAAATATTAAAACAAAATCATTTATTTATTTGAATTAACATCTAATCTGTAACTGTTGAAGCTGAAGCAAAAAAAATTAAAAATCAGACATTTAATTGTCATTTTAAACTTAGATTATGACAAAAAGTTGCTGATCAATTGATGATTACATATGGTGATTGATTAATACTGTTGTGATCAACAATAGGCGTCAATCTGAACAATATAAATTATTGGGAACATTTATTAACATGTGTTTTAATGTTACATAAAGAAGTTAATTAGAAAACTTTATGTACACGTGGTTCAAAAGATCTTTTATTTGTCATTTATCTTGTTAAATAATGAAACAGTTGATATATTATCTATATATTAACAATTTATATATTATAGATATATATTTATTATGATCTAATGTATAAATATTGTAAAGTTCAAGCAGAAACCAGTCAAACTCCCCTCAACAGATATGTTACGTTGGTTGAAGTAATATCCAGTTTAACCGTCTTTTGTTTTCACAACCAAATAGTTAACAATGAAAGTAAATGGGGCAGTCAGCAAAACGTATCTAAACTGTCATTTTTAACCACTAATAAAGCTCAAAATATCACTTCACTTCAGCAGTAGCATGAATAGGGTCCCTACACATAAACTGAAGTACTGATAACTTAGTAAGTGAACCCAGAGTTTATTAAAAACACTGTTTTACAAGACTTACCCAACGTCTGGTTTTATAACAACTGGTGATGAAGGTTGTTCCACATCAGCAGATTCATCATTTTCCTGAACAACAAGCCAACATGTTCGTGGAGAGCAAGAAAAATGTTGAATCTGCTGATGTGGAACAACCTTCATCACCAATTGTTATGAAAACAAGACATTTTATAAGAGTAAGTCTTGTAAATCAGTCTTTTTAATAAACTCTTGATTCACTTACTATCATCTCTTCTCCACCACGTGGTTGTGTCTCTACTCTACTGGACTCTACTGGACTCTACTGGACTCTACTCAGTCTGGTAGCAGACACGTTGTTTTCCATCACAGTTTGGTTCCTCCTCCACGTGAATGTGGTGAGTGGAGTCAAACTGCTGCGACGTCACGACACTAAAACATCAGTAAACATTAATGGACATGGAGGAGATGCTGTACTTGTTGCTGGGTTAGCTTACGACCAGGTAGCTACGACGATGGCTATCACTCTTGTCCTGTTTAAAAATGGAGCTTGATTATTTTGTTGACGCTCTCTCAACTCAACTGGCGTCTGGTGGCAGCTTGTGAAGACACTCCCTCTGACCAATCAGTGGCGGCGCCTGTTCACGTCACGCTTTTAGTATCGACTCAGCTCCATTGGTTCCTCCACAGAGTAGGAACTAAAACAGTAGCTGGAACCAGGAACTAGCACCAAGTGGAAACACTAGAGACTCAGTAGAGACCAGTAGATGATGGTGGAAAAGGTCTGTTAGTAAGTGAACCCAGAGTTTATTAAAAACACTGTTTTACAAGACTTACCCAACGTCTGGTTTTATAACAACTGGTGATGAAGGTTGTTCCACATCAGCAGATTCAACATTTTCCTGAACAGACTGATGTGTCTGTAAAGAGCGAAGAGGAAAATGATGAATCTGCTGATCTGAAACACCCTTCATCAAGTCAAGTGATATTTTGAGCTTTATTAGTGGTTAAAAAATGACAGTTTAGATACGTTTGGCTGACTGCCCCATTTACTTTCATTGTTAACTATTTGGTTGTGAAAACAAAAGACGGTCAAACTGGATATTACTTCAACCAACGTAACATATCTGAGTTTGACTTTGGACGATCACTTTAAAGAAATTAATTAGTTATATTTATATGCAAAGTCGTAGTTGTGTCTCTTATAAAACTATGAAACAACTTTATTTGATTATATTCTTATTTATTGAACATTTCACAAACAAAAACGAAACCTTTAGTTTCAAGACGTCAGCTCTAAAGTTATTGTTATAAAGATTTGAAGTGAATTTACATTCGTCGTGTGTCTAGTTAAACATTATTTTCATATCTGACGACTCCTACCGTTTTATATCATCATGTCATTGTGTTTAGTTTATTTTATCGCCACATTTCAGTCTCAGTAGAGATGTCAAATGTGTGTTTTGTTTGCACTTTATTAAAGAAAGTGAGGGAATAAAGTAAAACGAGCAGAAACGTCCGCATCATGTTGGAGCACATGCACTTTGACACATCTACATCCTGTATATTTACTCACCGTTCCCTGTGTCCAGCTGTGTGTGGCCCATACATGCACCGTCTTATCATTTCAGTCGGACTAGAAAGAACGACAACAGAGAACAAACAGCAGGAGCTGATAACACGTGGTTCTTTATGTCAGAGTTGACGTCATCAGACGTTTAAAACCGTGAACGTTTCCTGTTAAACTGATTAAAAACTGTCGTCCTAACTCTAGATACGCCCTGTGTTTATAAAAAGATGCGTCTCTGCTGAAACATTTGTGATTGTTGTTATTTTTATCTTATCAATCAGTAATATTAGTAACAACCACATGACTCCCGCCTCTCAGCCTTTATCTGGACGCAGCACGTTGTCGGCAGCTCAGCGCTTCAACCATCGCAGCTTTGTGCTGAATTTGCATTTGCTTTGGTTTCCTCATGTAAAAATAAAGTCATATTTAGTCCAGGATATAAAACACACACACACACACACACACACACACACACACACACACACACACACTAACTGTTTATATCTGAGCAACAAAACATTAAGTTCAGTTTGAAGCAACTTCCTATTTCTTTGGATTCAAACAGTTGCTGTAGTTTCTGTTTCCACTTTGCTGCTGTAGAGTCTGTTAATATGTTCATGTAGAGATAGAAACTCCAGCATAAAATACTTAGTTAATGTTTAAACGACAGTAAAGAAAACTCTGGTGTAGCGACACATTTTCACTTGATGTATTCACTTATTTACACATCGTCCAGTTTAGATATTTAACTTTTCTTTTAGCTTTTTTTTTGTTTCATTGTCTGTTAAAGTGATGGTCTGGAGACTATTTCACCATGAATACGAGTCAAACTCCCCTCAACAGATATGTTACGTTGGTTGAAGTAATATCCAGTTTGACCGTCTTTTGTTTTCACAACCAAATAGTTAACAATGAAAGTAAATGGGGCAGTCAGCCAAACGTATCTAAATTGTCATTTTTTAACCACTAATAAAGCTCAAAATATCACTTCACTTCAGCAGTAGCATGAATAGGGTCCCTACACATAAACTGAAGTACTGATAACTTAGTAAGTGAACCCAGAGTTTATTAAAAACACTGTTTTACAAGACTTACCCAACGTCTGGTTTTATAACAACTGGTGATGAAGGATGTTCCACATCAGCAGATTCATCATTTTCCTGCTGTTCAGGAAAATGATGAATCTGATGATGTGGAACATCCTATATCACCAGTCATCAAATTAATTTGAGCTGTTTTTATATAAAATATTGTTATTTTGGTCTGTTATTGGATGGAAACATTAACTTTGTTGACACATGAAATGTTAGCGTGTTATACAGAGCTAGCTGTCATGTTAGCCAACACGCTAACATGGTGATGAAGGGTGTTCCACATCAGCAGATTTATCATTTTCTCACTTTTCACTGACACATTGACCTGTTGTTCAGGAAAATGTTGAATCTGCTGATGTGGAACAACCTTCATCACCAGTTGTTATAAAACCAGACGTTGGGTAAGTCTTGTAAAACAGTGTTTTTAATAAACTCTGGGTTCACTTACTAACAGACCTTTTCCACCATCATCTACTGGTCTCTACTGAGTTTCTAGTGTCTCCACTTGCTAGTTCCTGGTTCCAGCTACTGTTTTAGTTCCTACTCTGTGGAGGAACCAATGGAGCTGAGTCGATACTAAAACGTGACGTGAACAGACGCCGGCCACTGATTGGTCAGAGGGAGTGTCTTCACAAGCTGCCACCAGACGCCAGTTGAGTTGAGAGAGCGTCAACAAAATAATCAAGCTCCATTTTTAAACAGGACAAGAGTGATAGCCATCGTCGTAGCTACCTGGTCGTAAGCTAACCCAGCAACAAGTACAGCATCTCCTCCATGTCCATTAATGTTTACTGATGTTTTAGTGTCGTGACGTCGCAGCAGTTTGACTCCACTCACCACATTCACGTGGAGGAGGAACCAAACTGTGATGGAAAACAACGTGTCTGCTACCAGACTGAGTAGAGTCCAGTAGAGTCCAGTAGAGTCCAGTAGAGTCCAGTAGAGTAGAGACAGAGCGGTTTAGTGTTGGCCATTTTCTCCCAACTTCTGTTGTGGTCATTTTGTCGGGTAGCGTGGAGAAAACGTAGCGAAGACTATGTTATCTAGAATTTCAGTTCATTTTAATTAGTTTTGTTAACATGCAATTCAATTTTTCTTTTAAATATCGGTTTTATTTATTTAAGTTAACAAAAATGTTTTAGTTTTCATCATCGATGATAATCCTGTTAATCTCCAGACTGAAGTGACTCAGTTCAGATTTTCTTCTGTTAATCTGATGTTTTCAAGACTTTATGGACACAAAGATCTGACGTTTAGATACAAAGTCCTGCTGAGTTTCAGTCTCTAATGTTTATCCTCATCTCTGTCGACTTAACAGGGATGTAAAAATAAACTCCTCCATACGTTACAACATGTGCATATATGTTAACTGAGGAGGGTGTGTGTGTGTGTGTGTGTTGATGTGTGAGTGAGTGGTAAAGTACCACAGCTGATAGCGTTGACCTTTCTATAAAATAGCCGCTGGCAGCCGTCTTGTCTTACCCGGTGTTTCTTTACAGTGTCAACGTCTTAAGATCCAGGAAGTCACAGTCGATGTTTCAGTGGAAAGACGACGAGTTGTCGCTGTAAAACACGTCAGAAAACTGAAGAGGCGTTGTTATTACATAAGATCATGTGTCCGTGTCGAGCTTCACCACGTTGATTCGACTAAAAACTCAACGTTGAACGAATCAGACGTAACTTTTCCTCCTCAGGCTCGAGATTATCTGACATTTTAGAGTCAAAAGAAAAAGTGAATTGTACGTTGGTTGAAGTAATATCCAGTTTGACCGACTTTTGTTTTCACAACCAAATAGTTAACAATGAAAGTAAATGGGGCAGTCAGCCAAACGTATCTAAACTGTCATTTTTTAACCACTAATAAAGCTCAAAATATCACTTCACTTCAGCAGTAGCATGAATAGGGTCCCTACACATAAACTGAAGTACTGATAACTTAGTAAGTGAACCAGAGTTTATTAAAAACACTGTTTTACAAGACTTACCCAACGTCTGGTTTTATAACAACTGGTGATGAAGGTTGTTCCACATCAGCAGATTCATCATTTTCCTGAACAGACTGATGTGTCTGTGAAGAGCGAAAAGGAAAATGATGAATCTGCTGATCTGAAACACCCTTCATCAAGTCAAGTGATATTTTGAGCTTTTATTAGTGGTTAAAAAATGACAGTTTAGATACGTTTGGCTGGTGGTGAAGGATGTTCCTCATCAGCAGATTCAACATTTTCTTGAACAACAGACTGATGTGTCTGAAGAAGAAAAGAGAGAAAAATGTTGAATCTGCTGATCTGAAACAACTTTCATTACCAGTTGTTATGAAAACAAGATGTAACTTGAGAATTTAAAGTTATAATACAGGAGACAATACGGTTTTATTATCTTTAATTTAATTGATGTTTTTTCATGGATCCATAACAGGGTAATAATTTAACGTTAAATCTACAATTTCTTTGTCTCAACTTTCTTTTTCTTGTCTTCTCTCTTTCTAACTTCGGCTGAAAAATATCTGTCATGGAAAAACTGTCTCAGGTTGACAAACTGTATAATAACATCATTATTTATCTGTAATTTCTTGCGATCGTCCAGATTCTTGTGGACCAACAAACACCTCGGTACCAGCGGAGCAACCTGTCGGTAATGATCAACAACGTATGTTCGGTTTGGTTTTAAATAACATCAAGAGTAAAGATCACAGGTTGTCGCCAACATCAAGAGGTCGAACCTGAAACCTGGAACCTTCTAAACTGAACTACCAGGAGACGTCTTGTGTTTCAGCCGCTGCTGCTCAGAGACGCAGATTTATACACAACACATGTATTTGTTTACAAGATAAGGAGCTGATATTCAATCTGGACGTCGATTCATGAGCACCGAGGTGCTTAACGTACCATATTAAATCTCCTGACCAACACTTTACTGTTTGACAGGTTTTCTCACGTAGTTTCTCTCTCAACCGTTCGATCATTCAACTTGTTTTTGCGTTGAGTCACGATGGATCAGCTCGTTTCTTGTCTTGTTTTACTGACATTTAAACTATAATAGTAACACGTGTCTGACCTTTGACACCAGGTCACAGGTCGAGATCTTTTTTAAGTTTGTAAAGTTTTTAAAAAAAGTTTGACATTTTGTTTAAAAATTGGTAAAATATTTGTTAGAAATAGTTAAAAGCTGAAGCAGAACTAACAGTAACTCATAGATTAGATGAGTTTGAGGCCTTTATGTCACTTTTTTTTTTAGATATTTTCTGACAACTTGTTATTTTCTGTAGCTGCAGATGTTAACAGGACACGTTCACAGGTTTCTTCTTCTTTTTCTTCATGTTGAGTTTAATCTTCATTTTTTTTTTCTTCACACATTCGTCAGTTGGTTTAATGTGAGATATTAAATCCTCTGACCAACGTTTTAATGTTTGAGAAGTTTCCTGTTGAACGTTTGTCACATAGTTTCTCTCTCAACTGTTCGATCATTCGATTATTTGTTTTTGCTCTATAGAGATTTTCTTGAGCGTAATCGGTCGTCTTGTTTTACTGACATTTAAACTATTATAGTAACACGTGTCTGACCTTTGACACCAGGGTCACAGGTCACAGGTCGAGATCTTTTTACGTCGACTGTCGACTCGGGAGTTTTCTCAGATCTTTGCTTTGTTGTGAACGATCCAGTAATTAAAGTAATTCAAACTCAGACGCTGAGTTTGTCCTGATGGGAGTGAGAGTCTGATCATGGGACAGTGACAGGGACAGTATGGGAACCAGAGATGGACTCTGTGTGTGTGTGTTGGGGGAGGAGGGATGTATCGTAAAAGTATCTAAAAAGGAGAGGCATCTGTTTCCTCCCCCTCTCCACCTTCAGGGTGCTGCCGTGGCCAGGAATAACCCCCGTGTGGTCGAAGCACATGTTGAGCTCCATTTCTGTCCTGAGGCTGCAGCGTTAGTGAAACATCCTGGTCACAGGACGGACGAGTTGAAGCAGCTCCTCAGGTGGTGAACGATGACGTAGGCTGCAGACGCATGAATGGATGAAAGGGTCATCATCATCATCATCATCATCATCATCAGTGTCGCTGCTAAAATAATCTCACACTTTAAACACTTTGTGTTTACGTTCATGGTCGACAGTTTGACCTCCGTCCTTGGCTCCACTTTTATATTTTAATCTCCATCGTCAGCTGCGTTAAATCACCGTCAGTCGTCTGGATTAACACCCGACAAACACATCAGGCTTCAGTTTGACCTGAACGTTTTCTCCTGTTGACGCTAAATCAATGTTAAACTGTGAGGAGACGCCTCCTTTGACCTTTGACCTTCACCTCATGTTACTCGTCACATGTTGTCGTCTCTAAATTTTAAGTTTTAACTAATAATCAGTAACATTCATCGACTGTTTATCTGATAGTTTTTCTCTTAAACGACCTGTTTTCTTTTTTTTTATCTTTTAATAACTGACGTTATAATTTACTATATCTCATTATTTTGTTCAATATTTAATCTAAAATCTAAAGATCTTTAAGTTATTAACACAAATGATAAAGAAAACCTTCATTTGAGAAACTAGAATAAAGAAACGTTTGGTATTTTTCCTTAAAAACAACAAAAGTATTTGTTAAAACGTAATTACACACTAAACTAACACGGCAACTTGTAGTTTATTTAGATCAATCAATGATTATTATAAACAGAACTAACTCAGTAACATAGTTTAACTGAGTTTGAGGCTTTTACGTCACATTGTTGAGACATTTTCTGACAACTTGTTATTTTCTGTAGCTGCAGATCTTGACGGGACACGTTCACAGGTTTCTTCTTCTTCTTCATCATGTTGTGTTTAATCCTCAGCTCCACTTCTTCACAACACATTTGTCAGTTGGTTTACACACAGAGACGAGACCTGAGTCTCTAAGCAACAGCAGCTCTCGTCTCTAACAGACAGTGACCAGCGTTTTTTTGTAGATTTACTTGTTGAGACTCGTCAAACTCTTTGGTATTCGGTGCCGCCTCCGTTCGTCTGACGCCTCTGTCTCTCTCTCTGTCTCTCTCTCTCTCTCTCTCTCTCTCTCTCTCTCTCTCTCTCTCTCTCTCTCTCTCTCTCTCTCTCTCTCTCTCTCTCTCTCTCTCTCTCTGTTTCTGTTTCTTCTCTCGTCTCTGCAGGGCGGCAACAACGCTGGACACACGGTCGTTGTCGACTCGGTGGAGTACGACTTCCACCTCCTCCCCAGTGGCATCATCAACCCTAAGGTCACGGCGTTCATCGGTGTGTACGCACAGAAACACTGACTTCACACACACACACACACATCTCCTGCACCGTCACCGTTACAACCTCCATCTTCTGGAGCTTGACTCTGAGCCAGACTGCAGGCCTCGCCACGTCCTCTCATCTGCAGTAACTTCATTAGCTAATGGAGCGTCTTGCTGTGTGTTTCTGGCTCTGAAGCCTCCTCTCGTCTGCACATTCAGCTCAGTGATCTGTCGATATTTAATCACATTTCTGCTTCTTCCTCGTTGATGTATGACACATTAGTGTTCCTCTGCAAACCGACTCGCTGCGCTGCGTCAGATATGACAAACACTTGAAGTGATGGAGTTTCAGGACGTCACATTTGTTTTAGTTTCATTATTTTAGCACCGTTTCATCGTTTCAGCAGCTCTGTGGACGTCAACTCCGTCTGCAGATTCATTCTCTACCTGTTAAAGTTTCTAGGAAACAAAAAGGTTAAAGTTTAAATCAGAGGTCAGGTGATAAACTTCTGTAGATGTGGTTTTATTCACTGGTCACAGAAACACTTGTCTACACAGATGAATTATGATATATTATAAAACCTTCACAGTTTCTACAAGATGAATCCTGACGACTTTAATGATCTTTAGTTTTTTAACTTTTGATACCTGTTATTTTGCTACATTTTGTTACATTGTTGCTGTTTGTGGCTTCATGTTTTATGTCTTTTGTTATGTTTTGTAACATTTTCATTACATTTGGCAACAAGTTGCTACCTGTTGCTGTTTCACTTTGTTTTCACAACATGTTTTGCTACATTTTGCTCCATTTTCATATATTTTGTTACATGTTTGTCATGTTACTACGTTCCTCTTTGTTTTGCTTTGTTTTCACTACGTTTGCACGTTACATGTTGCTGCATTTTACAACATTTTTGCAGCGATTTGTCACATTTTTATTTCGTGTTGCTTCGTGTTGATACATTTTGCTACATTTTGCCTCCTTGTGCCATGTTTCACTATATATTTCGTCCCGTCCGACCCTTCAACCGTGAAACGTTGCTGCTGGTTATTCAGTCGTAACTATGCGACACTTTGCTGTGACCAACTTCCTGTAAAACGTTTAATATTTTCATCTGTAGCTTTTTATTCTTTTTGTAAAAGTCCAACGAGCAGAACTCAGATGAGGTTGGCTGCACAAATACATTCTCTTATATCTCTACACATGTTTAAATATATATGTAAACTTAGACTTCGTTGGTTGAAGTTCAGTGATTAAACATTTCACCTGCGTCGACGTTAAACCTCATTAAGATTTTAGTGCCGTCACACGTTGATCTTTGCTTTTATTCTATGAAGTGGAGACTTTTTATTTCACACAACATAAAAACTCAAGATTTCATTCACTAAAACTGGACAGATTTTCTCTTTAAACTGCATCAAAACCTACATTTTTCAAGTGTTTACGGATTTTACTTGATGCTCTTGTGTTAATGTGAGTGTGTAGCTGGTCTTTGGGCCTCTCGGGGACAAATAAAGTGATTTTGAATTTAATGAAATTAGCTGCTCAGTGTGTGAACCTGTAGATAAATAAATATTCTAAATAATAAGACAGAAAAACAGACAAACATTTGATTAATGTGCCGTTCTCTCTCCTCCTCGTGTATAAAAACACCTTTATATCCTGAAACTTTGAGCTGTTTCACAGCCTGAAGATGTGACAGATGAGACAGCTGTTTAATCGATGATAAAAGAGATAAATGTATCTTCACACACAAACGTCAAACTCAGCGTCGCTGTGTTTTATTTTTACGTTAAATCTCAGGTAACGGTGTGGTGATTCACCTCCCAGGACTGTTTGAAGAAGCAGAAAAGAACGAACGCAAAGGAAAAGGTGAGAGTTGAAGAGGAAACACACATTAGAGACATTAAAACAAGAAAACAAGAGTGTGTGTTCATATTTGACACGTGTGTGTGTGTTTAGGTCTTAAAGACTGGGAGAAACGGTTGATCATCTCAGACAGAGCTCATATCGGTGAGTCGTCACAGATCTACTCCTTTTTCTTAGTATCTGCGTGCGTGTGTGCGTGTTTGAATGTGTGCATGCAAAAATGTGTGTGTGAGTGTGTGTATGTGTGTGAGTGTGTGTCCCTGCTTTCTCTGAGGTGTGTGAGAGTGTGTGTCCCCTCTCTCCCTCCTCCGCAGTGTTTGACTTCCACCAAGCGGTCGATGGCGTTCAGGAACAGCAGAGACAAGAGCAAGCGGGCAAGAAGTAAGAAAACGGTTGCTTTAAAAACAAACAAACAAACAAACAAACAAAAAATGGCTGCAACACACACACACACACACACACACTTTTAAACAGCCGTCACTGAGTCATTTTCCTGAAACTTTTTGTCAAGGACAGATTTTAAAACATAAACTTTTATCGTTGTTGTTGTTTTTAAGATGTTATATCGTCATGTGACGTTTAGATGAGATAAGTTTTGCTTTATTGTCGCTACAGAGTCGACTACATGAAACAAAAACAGGAAACGACTCAACGTATGTGAGGAATGTTAATCTGAGTCTGAAGCGTTGAGGAAATTAATCTCAATGTTCTTTCTGTTCAAAGCTGCAGCTCAGCAACCAAAGCCCCAAACATCCACCACACAGCTACTGCTTATATATGAGTGTGTGTGTGTGTGTGTGTGTGTGTGTGTTAGAGAATAAAAACCAGGCTGCGTTCACACTCGCACCTTAAAAGCTTTTAACACGTTGCTAAACAAGCTGCAGGATTTCTGAAACATTATCACGTCAGACAGAAACGTTGTGCGTCCAACTTTATTTAATAATCAGAGTTAAATAAAGTAAAATATCCAGTTTTATTTGTGTATAAATGTGTATGAAGTCAGTTTGGTGCAGGTCCAGATGATAATCCTGTTGTGACAGATGTGTATTCGACTGTTTGAGTCGTCATAGAAACAACTACACAAACAAAAAAAACAGGTGGAAGTTTATCTTCAGCTGCAGAAGAAGTTCACTTTGTTTTCATGTAGCGTCGATACTTTTACTCAAGTAAATGATCTGAGAGCTTCTTCTTCCGCCTGCGACTCGGAAACGTTTCATTCATGCAGCGACCACACGCACACGCACACACACACACACACACACACACACACACACACACACACACACACACACACGGTGACTCGATCCTGTGTTTGACTAATGATGAAACTCAATCACCAGCGAGGATCTTCGGCTATTTTCTACTCTGCTGAGCAGATTTTGCTTTGCCAAACTTTTTCCTTTTAATAGTCGTACACGAGGTCGCTGCGTCGGTTTAGATACTTGAACGTGTGTTATTTGTAGTCGTGGACGTCAAAGTTAAAGTCACGTGAACTTCTGCTCCCGTTCTACCTCACAGGATGAACTTTGAAACTGTGAAAACCTGTGGATGTGGTAGATTGAGATCACATGTTAACGCTGCTTCTATTTTTATTCCCTCCTCTCTCTCCACTCTGCTCAGTCTCGGGACAACAAAGAAGGGGATTGGTCCGGTTTACTCGGCTAAAGCTGCACGTAGCGGCCTCAGGATATGTGACCTGCTCGCTGACTTCACCCAGTTCTCTGAAAGGTTTGATTATACCGATTATATCTGTGGTTTCTAATGAAACCTAATGTTGTGCTGACACCAACGCCCCCGCTGGGACTCAAGTCAGAAAACACTCAGCTGCTCTGAAATACAATTCAGGAAAATCCAGTTTGAGCAATGGATGAACTTCACGTCTCTTGATGTTGAAACACTGAGAAAAATCACAAACACGAGGAACAGCTGACAGAACAAGTTGTTCTCTTTTACTTTTAATTAGAGTAAATTATTGATCAACCACTAGATCATAAACTGTTCAACCTGCGATAAACTCAACTCTGTCTTAGATGTATGTGACAAATCTGCAGCTTTAATAACTTTTCCTTTCTGACGTCAAGTGACTGAAATGTGATTTTACACTTTTGGTTTTTATTTCCAACTCAAAACAAAAATACCTGAGTTGCTTTACCGTTTTATTTTGTCAAACCTCCAGATTTATTAAGATGTGACAGAAACATCCAGTTAAAACCTGAACAGCTGCAGATAATTATTGATCAATTAAGGTTCAGATTAATTAACAAACTGTCAGATAATGATGATGATACATGAATAAGATGTAAAGACGTAGTTTTACTCTGGAGGTTGTGAATCAAACTTTAGACTTTTGTTTTAGGTTATTTCATCTCGACATTTGTCAGATCAATTAAGACTCATAAAGATGAATTCATGAAGTGATAAATCTGCAGCTTTAATTACTTAATAAAGTTTGATTCTTGGATCAAACTTTATTTAATCTCTACATTTCTTAAGATGAAACAGAAACACAACATCGATCTTCATCAGTTGTTTATCTGCCTCATAAACTAACTGAGTCCAACGAACTGTTCCAGGTATAAAGTTCTAGCTCAGCAGTATAAAGCCATGTACCCGACGCTGGAGATCGACATCGAAGGAGAACTCGTCAAATTAAAGGTCTTTTTTATTTCCAATTAAACTGAAAATATATAGTTTTTCACCAACTTCTCCTCTGTGCAATGATTAAAGATACTTTTGTTTTCCAGGACTATGTGGAGAGAATCAAACCGATGGTGAGAGACGGCGTCCACTACATGTACGAGGCTCTTCACGGTCCGGAGAAGAAAATCCTGGTGGAAGGCGCCAACGCGGCGCTGCTGGACATCGACTTTGGTCTGTAAATTGAAAAAAAAATATAAAAATAAGTTTAAATGTCAAACATTTCTACTCCAACTCTTAAAGGTTTGTGATGCTTTTTTGTTGTAAAACGGCTGCTCGGAGCTCAGCTCATAGACGACGGTAAGTTCACTAACGGCCGCTGACGCGTCCACGCTTTGACGTGCACGTGCACGCGCACGCTCACGATTACAACCACCTGACTGTGCATGAGCACGACGGCACCGTCAGATTCACAGAATCACAGTTTAAAAACAAGACGACGTACGAGAATAAACGTGTTGTAGTCGAGGTTCATCGCAGATTTTTATCAAATCTTTTTTTTTTGTTTTTTTCTATAAAGTTGTCGCGTCACATCGTCCTGAACGTGTCTGGACCAATCACATCTCTGCCTCTTAGCTCCTCCTCTCTCTCTTTTACCGTTGTCACGTCAGTAGAAGGTTTATCTGTCTGGATGGACGATGACGGGTCACAAGCTGGTCCAGGACCACACTTCAAACGAAGGAGTCTGGAGACGCCATCGCTAGTTGTCACTTTACCAACGTTTCCATTCATCTGATAACAGGATCTTTATTAATGTAACACTTGACTCCTGATGACGTGTGACGGTGAAGTAGAGGAACAAAGTAAAAAGAAGAAGAATGTGATTGATCCTAAACGTCTGATCGACCGTTTCTACACTGCAAAACGCCGGCTGTCAAAAAAAAATAGGTGTAATATTAATTAAAATGAGCAAAAACTGACTTGTCAGGACTTTCTAGAAACAAGTTAAAATATCTAACACACAAACACCTCAAAATGAGTGTATTCTCACTAATAACAAGTGCATTTTTCTTGATTTGAATGAAATATGAGAACTATTTTCTCAATAGTTTTTAAAATATTCTTAAATGAAGAAAACACTAGAGCTGTGCACGAGACATTATATCTCTTGAAACCAGCAGCGTTATACTAAAAACTGTTGCACTTGTACAATAGTTTTCTACTACTACTACTTGGAAAAAGCAGTTTAATACTCGTAAGTGTTGATGAAACAGCTTTGTAACTGTTGATGTTCTAGTTTCAAGCAGGTTCTTCATAATCTCAGTAACTTATATCTTGTGATAATTCAGGACTAAAACACTTAAAACAAGTGAAATGGTCTAATATAAATGTCTTATCAGACAAAAAATAAGTATAAATCACTTTGATCTAAGATATTTCGTCTTATGTCAGTTTTTTGAACCCGGTCTTTAGTTACACATGTGCTCGTCGACCGTTTGACGTAGAAACTCGTCCTCTTCATTTTTTAAAACAAACCTGTTTAATTTATTGTTTTAATATTTACAGCAGACGTTTTATTGTTTCGTCTTCAGCGCGGTTAGAAAGTTCATGGCCTCCGGTGAAGTCAGATGTGAAAGTGTCTCGTCTCGTTCCGTCTCTTTCTTCTTTGAGTCGAAAACAAACAGTTAATGACGAGTGAACTTTCAGGTTTTAAACCAGTTGAAACATCAACACGTCGTTGGAGGTGAGTCAGCGTCTCCGCCCGGTCGAACCCTCCACGCTGACGGAGGAAGATATGTGACCAGTGAAAAGACTCATGAGCTGAGATGATCAGATGAATCTGACGTCAGTTTAATCTGTTTTTTTAAAAAATCGTTAACTGTCGAATCGACAGGTTCAACGTCTCAGTTTGTTTCTGTAACGTTCAGAGTTTTTAGATCAAATAAATAAAAAAAAGATAAAGATTAGAAAAATTAAAAAGTAAAAGAAGAAAAACGTCCACACACGTTTATAAATGTACATGTATAGACACTAAATCAGCTGCAGCGCCTCCTGCTGGTACTTTCTATATCTACACTACTAATACTACTTTATTTATACTTTATTGATAAAATTATATATATATATATATATATATATATATATATATATGAGAATACAAATAATGATGTATTTGTCACTAATATTCTAATCAAATATTATTGTTGTTTAAGTTAATTATTAGATTAATACTATAAAAATATTATTTTTAATATAATAATTATATATAAACATTATAATAAATATAAATAAATAATAATATAATAATTATTATGTTATTGTTTTTATTATGACATTTTGTTCCGTATAAAATAATAAAATGAAATAAAAAATCAATTAGAATAATAAAGTAATTATCAATGTTATTTATCTAAATAATATTATTATTTATTAACAATATAAAATCCTGATCTGATTCAAATTTGACTAAATTAAAATCAAAACTAAATTAAAAATTTGATGTTTTATATCTGAATATTATTTATTGAAGTTGAGTCAATAACAATAATAAAAATAACAATATAAAATATTTAACAGCTTCAAATGTGAAACATTCTTCAAAATAAAAACTTATTTGTGTTGAAAATGTTCACAAATAAACTAATTAACACACTTTACAAACAAAACGAACAGGAAGTGATGATGTTTGTTTCTGTTTCTTCTTCTTAACTTTACCAGTTTGTTTTTTTAACGTTAAATGATGAATAACAACTAACTTCACCGTCTGTTTCAGGGACGTATCCGTTCGTGACGTCGTCCAACTGCACGGTCGGTGGAGTGTGTACCGGGCTCGGGATGCCGCCGCAGAACGTGGGTGAGGTCTACGGGGTGGTGAAGGCGTACACCACCAGGGTCGGCATCGGAGCGTTTCCCTCGGAGCAGAGCAACGTGAGAGTTTCACTCACTGACACTTTAAAACATCACGTCTCCAGCTGTGAGTTTCATCTTTAACGTTTAAAACGTTCACACGTGAAAATGAACCGTCGTGTCGTTGCTCAGGAGGTCGGAGAGCTGCTGCAGACCCGAGGGAAGGAGGTGGGCGTGACCACGGGCAGGAAGAGGCGATGCGGTTGGCTCGATCTGGTGCTCATTAAATATGCACACATGATAAACGGCTTCACCGCGTGAGTTTATATTATTTTATCATCATTATTACATCGTTTCTCTGATGATTCAGCCTCTGTTGCATCATTTCTTCTCCTCCTCCAGTTTAGCGCTGACGAAACTCGACATCCTGGACGTGTTGGCGGAGATCAAAGTGGGCGTGGCCTACAAAGTCGACAACCAGAACATACCTCACTTTCCAGGTGAGATGAGCGTCAAAGAGTCCAAGAGTTAGTTTTGTCGTCTCCGGTGTAAAGTTTAACTCTCGCCTCCTCCTCTTCAGCCAATCAGGAGGTGCTGCAGCGCGTGGAGGTCCAGTACGAGACGCTGCCCGGCTGGAACAGCGACACTTCGGCCGCCAGGAGCTTCGACGAACTTCCTGAGAACGCGCAGAAATACGTCCGCTTCATCGAGGAGCACGTGGGAGTTCCTGGTAAACACCGTGGTTTCTAAACTTTATGTGATTTTCCTGTCGTCTCTTCTCACTCTGAGACTGAACCAACTATTATTGTCTCAATAATTTAACATCAAACAGTAGAGAAACATTCAGTCAGAAACTTAGATTTTTTTTAACGTTTATGTGACGTCACAAGAGTCTGAGTTTGCCTCTTGATTTATTGATCAATAATTTATAAATAATTTATAATATTCGTCAAACAACAATGACTAATTCAGGTTTTATGTTTTATTTGTTGGTCAGAGGTCAAAGGTTAATGTCACAAAACGTCTCTTAAATGTGATTTGACAAGAATATTTTGAGTCTTTTTCATTGAATTTCACGTCCAAGTCAGTCTGAACAACCTGTCTATTCTCTGCTCCTCCCGATCTTGAAAAATCATGAACCGATGAAAAACGAGCTTTTACGTCAGTGGCGGTTTAACGTGACGACGCGCTGGTTGAACGACGTCAAACACGTGTGTTTACAGCCAACGTGGCCGTGGAGCAGCGGGAATCGATCCGTTCAGCTGCAGCTGCCGTTTGAGGAGATTTTAACAAGTTTTCTTTGACAATGGAGCAAAACGCAGCTGTGAAGCTTCATTCATGTCTCTGTCATCAGAACCAGTGGTCTGATTGGTTGTAGCTCTGTCCAGTAGCACATGAAGACGACCGTTGATCCCAACTCTGAGATTCTCTCGTGATTTTTACCATTAACATAATTTCTCATTGAGTCTTTGATCTTTTCTGTTGTTACATGAATTGTGTTGGATTTTAATGGTTTAAAGTTATTTGTTAGTCGCGTCCGTCGCAGGTGGAGACTAGTCTGACTCATTTCAACAAATCCAGCTACGACAGTTTGATCCTTCACAGTCCAACGTATCCCATGATTCACTGCAGCAGCAGGTGACGTGAAGCTAAATCTCAGATGGATCCGCAATTAATTAATTAAACTAATTAAACGAGATTAACAGGATTTAATTTGTTTGTTCAGTCGTCGCCAACGTCGACGGATGTTTCACCTTCATCTTCTTCGGCTCAGATCAGAGACAGAGTTGATCCTCAGGTCGTTAGAGTCACTGAGGATCTGCAGGTTAAAGTCACCTGAGGTCATGTGACCAACACGTCCGTCTCATCTGTCTCAGGTGGAAACAACGGCAGCGTTTTATCAACGATTCTTTACATTCACCGACTCAAAATAAGGTCAAATGTTACAGTTTCTGAAATTTCACACTCACGGTATCAACATGGCGTCTTCTGTTATTAAAATAAAATAAAATAGAATAAAATAAACGACGCCTCCAGTGTTTATTTATTCAAGTCATTGATCTACGTCTCCTCTTCTTCTGTTTGTGTTTCAGTGAAATGGATCGGAGTGGGAAAGTCTCGGGAGTCGATGATCCAGTTGTTTTAGACGGAGGACGCACAGCAGCGAATCAACTGTACCCTTCTACTCCTCACACACACACACACACACACACACACACACACACACACACACACAGCCGACCTACCTGACGCCACCGACAGAGACTCTCTCCTTCCCAGCGTCATTTTCATTTTTATTTCGTAGTTTTATTTATTTCAGACGCTCACGTCATCGGACTCACCAGCTGCTCTCAGGTCTGAGACACAACCGAGGGAACGAACACACACACACACACACACACACACACACACACACACACGTTTGGTTGATCGGTCAAACTGTTTGAGGGTATTTCTGTTCATCTATGCTGTGTTTTAATCGCTGTGCCAGTCGCTGTGGAAACGAGTTCTGACCTCGGCACTTTAACACTTCTTCGGACGACATCTGCTTCATGTTTTATTCTGACGGGTTGTGTTAACTCATCACATCCTGACTGATAAAGGGATCCTTTAATATTTTAAATGTCTTTTTTGTGTTTGGTTTGTTCGTCATCAAGACAGAATCACGTTTTAAACTTCATCATTCAAACAAAAGAAAAAGAAATAAAAAGCTTCGTTCTTCTTTTTACAGATTATTTTACACTTTTCAGCTCAGAGACACTGAGAGAAGAAAAGTGTAAATATGAAGATAAACTCTGTAGAAGACGGTTGATGTTGTTTCTTTTTGTTGAAACAAAAAGTTTTAAAATGAAAAAGAAAAAAAAAGACAAAAACATCAAACAAGTCAAATATCTTTTAACTAAAACTGTTTCAACTCTCGACGAGTTAAAATAAATCAACCGCCTGATTCTTAACATCAAGTTTTTGTTTTTTGATCAGAAATTAAAGTTTTATTTCAGATTTATCATTTAATTATAAAACCACAGGTACAGCTCCACTCTGCCCTCTAGTGGCGGTTTAGATGATTCAACTTCACCTGGTTTATTTTTATTTTTTATTTTTCTTCATGAATTCACTCGTCACTGCCGTCGCTCTGGTTGAGACTAAATGAATGTTGGTTTTTTTTTTTTTTTTGTTTTTTGACAGAAACACTGGACACGTTCTTTGTTTTCTTTAATTTAACTTATTCACATTCGGTTTGCAGCATTTTATTTTATTTTTATTTTATTTTCAGGACAGGAAATGTTCTGTTTTGTTTGGGATTTTCCACTAGAATTTAAAATAAAGTTCAGTGGGTTTGAAAAGTGTTTGATTGTAGACGTTTGTTACATTGAAACAAACAAAACATGAGTTCAACAAAAGTTCACAGAGAAACAGAAAAATACACTTTAATTTGAAATATCAAAATAAAATAAACATCAAGAATTTTATTTCTTATAGAGAAAAAAATAAAGCAAAAGATTTAATATTATTTTAACAAAATTTATTTTATTATTTGACCATTAAATTTATTTTAAATTAACTTGACTGAATATAAATTAAAAAGCAGCTCAAAGAAAAAATTAAAATAAAATACAAATAAACTTTATATATCAGAAATATTTTAAATACATTTGGTGCAAAACAAAATAGAAATTTACCAAAATAAACATCAAGATTTATTTTTATTTATTTATTTATTTATTGTTAAATTAAAGAAACATCTGGAACAAACAAACATAAAAAAGTCATTAATTTATTATATTTAATGTTTTTTTCTTGTATTTTTAATAATTAAATGAATTCACTAAAATGATCAGAGGTTCAAAAATATAAAATAATAATAATAATCATCTTTATATGATAATTAGAGTCTAGATACGATGTTTAAACATTATTTCAACAAACAAACAAACAAACGTCTTTATTTGTTTATTTGTGTCATAAATAAACTGATGATGATGATGAAGCTCGTTGGTTTTAAAGTCGACGTCTTTAAACTCATTTTAATTTGATCTTTGTTTTTTCAGACGCTTTAAAAAAAAGATCACGTTTGTATTTGAAGTTTCAAATGTTTTAAACGATAAAATCAGTCACAAGTTCAGAAGATAAATATTAAATATTTATTAGTTTCTTGTTTCTTTACAGGAACTTTTATTAATCCTCAGACTTGAGTTTACTCAGATTATTTATCTTCATAAACACTAGATGGCGCCGTTTGACTGGAAATAGATGTGATAGTTGAACATTAGAAGCTTTTATTGAAAATATCAAATATTGTTTTTAATGTTTGAAGCTTCAGGAGTCAGAGCGTCTTTGTCTCGTCCTCGTCCGCCGACCGCAGCCTCACCTGCAGCTCATTTTCCTGCCATCACCCAACTTCCTGTCTTCATTTGACTAAATCTGAATAAACCAAACCAACAAACATCCACGGAGCCAAAGCTGCACCAGATGTGTCACAACGAGTTTAAACAAAACAAGATCCCGGATCCTGGACTCGTGTCCAGAGTCAAGCCGTCGTCTTGTTTCACCTTCAAACACGAGCTGACGAGGACGACTTCCACCTGCTCTTCATCAGGTTGCTCCTTCATTTGAATCGAGGCCTCTGCTCTTTGTGCAGCGGCGGCTGCTGTCGAGTAAATGAACATGAGTTTTTCTCCCTCAGCCGACGGTGGCGTGAGGACGTCCACGCTCTGACGCTCTCATCTGCATGTTCAAACACAAACCGTCCAAGGTACACACACCTTTTTGTTTTCACCAGACTCTTCCTGACGCTTTGAATATTTTCTTGCAGCTTTAACTTTCTCTCCTTTGTGCGTCTGTGACCTTTGACCTAGAAACTAAAAAACCCATAAAACTACAACAAACACGTTTATCGTCCGAACGTTTTACTCTTTAACCTCTTTAAGTTTTTAAATATCAACGTCATGTTCATTCAACACTAAAAGTTACAGTTTAATTTACTGAACTGAGTTTAAATGATCTGTCAATCATGGTTCAAACATTTCATGATAAAGTAAGTTTTTGTGACAAAATGTTTAATTTATTTCTCTTTTTATTCTTTGTTCACAATTAGATTTGAATTTATTTAACAAGAAATAAGCTTATAAATCTGTTTATTGATCATTTTTCTTATTTTTTATGATTTTATATTTTTTTATATGTAACCAAAAATGTTTTTATCTGTTTTTATTTAAATTTTTAAATTAATTTTACGTTATTTAATATTTTTGACACTTTCATCTTCTATAAACTTGACATTTGTACAAGTAATAAAACATTTGTATCTAATTTAACTTAAACATGTTTAACTTTTCATAAACAGGTTAAATCGTTTTAGTTTCTTAACCTGATAAAACTTGTTAATTAGTGTCAGAGTTTTTCTTTTAAGTGACTTATTTCTTGTTACGTAACGTTTCCGTCTCTTGCGTCGTTTAGATCAAAGGTCACGTGAGTTTTCTGACACAGTCACCAACTTTTACACATTTTACTGAATTTTTTTACTGAAACTAAACTAAACTTCTAATGTCTCATGTTGTATTTTTAGTTTTGTTAAAGATGAATTCAAACTTCTGCACCGTTGACCGGTGTCTCTGACCCTACTGAGGAATGTGAAGCTGTAAAAAGTCTTTTTTTTTTTAACTTCAACCTCCTTCACCTGCTTCGCTCCGTCGTTGCTCCTCCTCCTCCTCCTCCTCCTCCTCCTCCTCCTCCTCCTCCTCGCTCTGTAAAACAACTCGTAGCAGCAGATGTGTGACGCTCGACTCCGTCAACAGCTGTTGGCTCTTAAATCAACTTTAACCTGCGTCTCCTCAACAACAACAACAACAATCACCAGCAGTTGTTGCACAAACTTCAAACTAAAACTAAAACCTGCAACTTTGACACAAATCAAAAGATCTTTATTCTTTTTATTATAATAAATATAATTCATTCTTTTGTATTTGTATTAAACAAAACCTTAGGTTTAACCTTTTAACTGTTATTTCTTTTTATTTTGTTGTTTTTTTTTACGACACACGTGAAAAGTTTTCTCCACATCGATCTTTACAAGTTGTCACATTTATGTGTTTTCTGCTTCTGAATCACTGAAATGATTTCAGGAGAATTTTCTGTCTTTAAATGTTGAAATGTTTCAGAAATATTTCTTCCTCAATGTTGCTCAATGTTTTTCATCTGAATTGTTGAGACCATCCAGCTGTTTGGAGGAGTAGACAGACGAGGTGAATATATTTGATACATTTTTACTTTTACAAACGTCGAAATGTTTAACAATGTTGGACTTTGTTTCTATTTCTAACATCTATTGTTTCTTTGTGTTTTCTAACATCTGGAAGATTCGATCTCGTCTTATTTCATCTCGACTGTCCTGAAACCTCACCCATGTCTGCTTCGACTCCCCCTCTACGACCTCGCCTCCCCCCCAGGGTCTGCTCCTCCTCCGTCCCTCAGTCTTTACCTTCTCCCCTCCTCACCCAGCTGCTGTCACCTTCCCAGTCGTCCGTCGCAGCATGAGAAGTCTAGCAGCTGTTGATCAATGGGCAGCCGGGGCCAACGCCTGCACGTCCCCTCCCCTGACCTCCTACCCACACACACACACACACACACACACACACACACAGATGCATGCACACACTCCCCAGGGAGGCAACAGATGGGGGTCAGCCAGAGGAGAGGGGTGTGGTGGTCTACAAAGGGCTGGGTTAGGTGTGTGTGTGTGTGTGTGTGTTCATCAAATAGCTTCTTCTTCCACCATCGGACATCGGTGTGTGTGTGTGTGTGTGTGTGTGTGTGTGTGTGTGTGTGTGTGTGTGTGTGTGTGTGTGTGTGAGTGTGAGGGGCTGTGGCTGGACATTTGCTAGCTGCGTGTCTCCAGTATGGACAGGTGTTGGTGTCAGCAGTGTCCACACTTATTTCAGCAGCTGTTGCCCCCCTCCCCCCTCTCCTCGTCTCCCTCGTCTCCCCCCTGACAGATGTAGCTACACCACCACCACCACCTCCTCCTCCTCCTCCTCCAACTCCTCTCAGCTTTTTATGGGCTCAGCCTGTTTTGACTTTAAATATTTGGCCAGGAGGCGCTCGGGGAGGAGACAGAGGAGACTCACGATGTCACACACACTTTCTACTACGTATCTGTGTACGTTCACACACACACACACACACACACACACACACACACACACACACACACACACACACTGTATGTGTGACAGACTGACAGGTGGGTTTGTCTTTTCAAAATAAAAGCCCTTGAACATAGATAAAACCAGCTAGAGCATTGTTGTTGTTGTTTTTTTGTTGTTGTTGTTGTTGTTGTTGTTGTTAAGATGTGACGTCAGTTTCAACGTGTTCATGTTGGTTTAAAGTTTGTTCAAATTTAACGTTCACAACCTGTTCAGCCCCAAAACAACACAAACAAACAAACAAACAGCATTAGCTTCGATTTGTTGTGTTATTTCCCTCAGGAGTTAACGGAGAGTAAGAAGAAGAAGAAAGAGCAAAATGTTTCAGGAAACATGACGATAAAATGAATCAATTTGCTCTGATTGAACCAAAACAGTCAGTTAATAAACAATAAATAACAACTAGTTGAAGAAATGCAGCTTTCATTTGAGCGTAGAGGAGAATTTCATCCATAGAAGCTAAAAAAGAGCAGTAATACATCAGTTTATTTAAATGTTTAGTGTATTTCTTACCCTCCGTCTCCAGTCAGAGTGAATATATGGTTCACTGTGATTCTGCACAGTAAGTTTGTAGCAGATTCTTCTAAATAATTCCCTCTAGGTTTGAAATAACTGCAGCAGAAAAAGAAGAGAAATCAATTAATAGCTTACACCTGTAGATGCTGCTTTTTTCATATTTTCACCAAACAAACATTAATCTCAAGGTGACACACACACACACACAAAACAACTCCAACGAGCAACTGAAGCTTTAGAGAGACGAGGAACGAGGAGATAAAACAGTGGATGTACAGTTGGGGTTTGGAGTTGAAAGATAATTAGAACAGCAGTGAAGGATTCTACCGCTGATCCCAGAAAAAACACCGTCACCAGCTGGGTTCAAAGTCCAGGAGGGAGGAGGAGACGACGGAGGAGACGAGGAGGAGACGAGGGAGACACGACAGAGATGATGATGATGATGATGATGATGACATTGATGAGGAGGAGGAGGAGGAGGAGGAGGCCACAGGATAGAGGAGATTTGAGGATGAAGCAGCAGAAGAGAAGTGAAGTGCACCTTGTTTTACTTTTACCATCTGGACCGAGTCACAAGCACACAGACATCTCTAAGTACACCTCCTCCTAAACCTCCTCCATCTCCTCCTAAACCTCTTCCACCTCCTAAACCTCCTCCACTTCCTCTTGAACCTCCTCCAGCCCCTAAACCTCCTTCACCTCCTCTCAGCCCATTAAGACACAGTATTAAGGAGCAGGAATGAACCTGGAAATGAATTCAACTGTCCGGAGGAGAGAGTAAGCGAGGAGGAGGGAAAAGGTGGAGTAATAAATGAGATGGGTGAGGAAGGGAGGTGATAAACACACACACACAGGTTATGAAACTTTTCTTCATCTCCAGCTCGTCTTCAAACATTTCAGCCGACTGCCAAACAGATGCTGGTACAATTGCTGCTATGCCCCCGACCCCCCTCTCCTCCATCCAAACACCACCAACTCTACCCCTCAGTCAGTCAGGGTGGGGGTGGAGGAGGTGTAGGGGGAGGTGGAGGGGGGTACAGCTATGGATGGCGCCCATATGGCCGCAGCTGATGGGGGTGATTGTCGGTATTGTTCACTTTGTCAGCGATCCTGGGGATGCGGGAGAGAGCTAATGATAATGCAGAGTGCAGATGTGCTCCGGAGCAGCCCAGTCGTTAAGCAACAACAGCTTGTGTGTGTGTGTGTGTGTGTGTGTGTGTGTGTGTGTCCTATGATTGTGTGAGTATGTGTATGTGTGTGTGTGTGTGTGTGTGTGTGTGTGTGTGTGAGAGAGAGTTACAACCACAGCTGCTTGCCAGCCTGTCTGCCTTCTTGAGAAGACCTTCTGGAAGACCTACTATATGCACACACACACACACATGAACCCACAATCATACATGACACACACACACACACACACACACACACAGCTGTTGAGCTGTACATTTGTTCAACCACAGGTACGAAGCTCAAATGTTCTTGTCTACGTGATGATGATGTTTTCAGTCTGGACTTTATTTATTAAAACAGCCTCATTTTCATCTGCTGCAGCCAGATGTTTTTATTTTGAAAAAGAAGCATCAACAACATATTTAACTATTTTATTTTTCATTTTATGTTTATTTGTTTCTTTTTTTTTTAAGAATTCTGGTAATTTTTGTTGAAAATCTACATTTAACTTTAGATTTTTTTTTTTTTTTTTTTTTTTTTTATTTAATCTTAATTTCTAATATTTGACATTAACCAATCAGATCCACAAGGGTCATGTTAGATGCTAACGTAAATATGCTATGCTAACATGCTAGTAGTTTATATCAGCTGCGGTCACCATGTTTATCTTGTGTTTGTCATGTTGACATCTGCTGTTCAGGCTGATGGGAATTATGTGATACATGCTAACATGCTAACCTGCTCATGTTGAGTTTTTACAGTGTTCACAGTGTTTAGCTTGTTCTTAGCATGTTAACATTTACTGCTAAGGCTGATGGGAGTCATGTAGCGCATGCTAACGTCCTAACTTACTAATGTGAGCTGTTACAGTATTGATCATGTTTAGTTTGTGTTTATCAAGCTAATGTTTGCTGCTGAGGTTGATAGAAATCATTTAATGCATGCTAACATGCTCATGCTAACATGCTCATGCTAACATGCTCATGCTAACATGCTCATGCTAACATGCTCATGTCATGTTATTATAGTGTTCACAGTGTTTAGCATGCTAACATTTGCTGCTGAGGCTGATGAACACATGCACAGTGCCATTACAGTGCTTATCATGTGTAGCTTCTGTTTAAGATGCTAACTTTTTCTGCCGAGGTTGATGGTAATCATGTAACTCATGCTAACATGCTCATGTTAGGCTGGTTTAGCTGGTTAGCATGCTAACATTTGCTGCCAAGACTGATGGAAATCATGTAAGTCATGATAACATGCTCATGTTAAGATGCTAACATTAGCTGCTGAGTTTTATTTAAATCATATTACGCATGCTAACATGCTCATGCTAACATGCTCATGTCCAGCTATTACTGTGTTCAGCTTGTGTTTAAAATGCTAACATATGCTGCTGAGGTTGATAGAAATCATTTAACACATGCTAAGATGCTAACATGCTCATGTCAAACTATTATGGTGTTCAGTTTGAGTTTAGCATGCTAACAGTTGCTGCTGAAGTTAATGGAAATCATTTAACGCAAGCTAATATGCTAATATGCTTATGTTGAGCAGTTGTAACGTTTACTCACATGCAAAGTACTGAAAACAATTAAAACCAAAACCAAAGTGATAACAGTAGTGGACACTGGAACAATTTGATATTAGCATGTTAGCCTGTTAGCATGCTAAACACAAGTTAAACATGCTAAACAATGTAAAACTTGACTTTTCTAGCTTCTTTAAATCAATGTTTTTCTTATAATGTGACTGTTTTTGAGTAAGAAAATCTCAGTTGTTAATTCATCAGAAATAAAAAATAAAACAAAAACTACTGATGCTTTAAAACTAGACTGAGATGAAACAACAAACTTAAAAAAGAAAGAAAATTTTAAAACTCTGCTTCGATGCTGCACATGTACCATGAGTGTTTGCAAACTGTTGCAGTGTTTAACATGCTAACATGCTAATGTTAGTATGTTAGCATACATCAGAGTGGCATCCACTTCAGCAGCAAATGTTAGCATGTTGTAAAACAGTCAGCGTCAACTCTGCAAAAGAAAAAAAAGAAAAAAAAAAGTGAGGATTCATCTTCTGGAGACGATGAATATTTGTGGATAAATGTTGCTGCTGTTGAACTTGTTTCTGCACCGGAACAAACCTGATGATTCACAGTAGATTCATGGTTTAACGGCGATAAATTCACTTTTATTGAATTTCTTCTTCTCCTCCTCCTCTGTCGTCTCATCGCCTCCTCTCTCCTCCTTCTCCACTTCTTCCCCACCACCATACAGATGGTCCCAAGCTGCCTTCAATAATCCAATGCACAGCCATGCCAGTACACCCCAGGCTACACCCCTGATGCTACACACTCACACACACATATGCAGAGACGGTGCCAGTTCCCTAGGCAGGACCCCTGTTCTCTGTAGCCCAGATTGGATCAGTTTGGTTCAGTATGGAGCAGTAACACTGGGCCTTAGGGCTCTACATGGGCCTGCAGGGTCACGAGTCGGCCTCAAGACGACGCGGTGACAATAGAAAAATAAGAAAAAATAAAGATAGAATTAAAAAAAAAAGATGGTGGATGTTGAGTATTAGTTTTATTACACAGAAGTGGAGAGGACAGATGTTTTTATGTTTTATGAAGAAGAGGAGGAGGAGTGAGTGAAGAGATGTGGAGGAAGATAAAGAGATGGATGAAGAGGAAACAGGAGGGACGGAAAAGAAAAGAAGGACGGATCCACAGAGGGAGGGATGGACAGAGTGTGTCGGAGGGGGGAGGGATGGAAGAAGGGATGGAAGGAGGAATGTGACAGATGGGTCGTGCCTGGCCAGAGCTGGGAGGGAGCGGAGAGGTTGGCATCACAGGGTGAGACAACACACACACACACACGCTAACAACACACACACATGCATGTGCACCAGTTAACTTGTCTCCTCCGTCAGCGAACGTCTTCAACGTCTCGTCCTCGTGTCAAGAAAACGTCGAGCTCATGATAAATAGACGAATAAACGAAGCGACCGACAAATTTTCAACATATTGTTTGAATAAATTTATTTTATGCTTCAATTAATCAATTTCTTTCATTTGGCAGAAGAAGATTTTCCTCCAAAAAAAAAAAAAAAATCCAGATTCATCTTCTGGATCTTTATTTATATTTAAAATGTTCTTGTTTTCTTGTTTTCATCTGTTGCAGCCAGATGTTTAAAAGATGTTGTTTAAGGAATATTTGGACAAATATGTTAATATCTGAACCAAATTAAATCCTTTTATTCATCATTTGTCATTTTTATTCAAAACCTATTGAACATTTAATACATTTAACATAAGATTTTATAGTTTTTATTACATTTTGCTTTAAACAAATGATGAAGAAAGTGTGAAACTTAAACTTTTATCATGTTAAACTTTATTATAAACTAAAGATGATTGTATCATATATTAATCTATCTCATAATGATCTTTATGTGATTTTTTTTCATCTGTTGCAGCCAAAAATCAGTGTAAACAACATAAATAACTAAATATTTAATCATAAATGTAGTTTTTATCTGTTTCTTTTTTCTTTTTTTATTAGAGATATTTGGACAAAACTTCAACTTTCATCTCGTTACAGACTCACATCTGGATGAAAAATGAACTCCTGGTTCTTATTTTTGCACCTTGACGTCGCTGTGACATGAATTTACCAGCACACAGAGATGTGAGTGATTACCCAGAATGCTTTGCATGCATGCATGTGTGTGTGTGTCTGTGTGTGTCCCTTTTATCAAGTCCAACAACAGTGGCACTGAACTGAACTTCCTCCACGACACACACACACACACAGCTGGCTGCACATGTGTAACAACTCAGCAGGCAGGTGTCCTACACACACACACACACACACACACACACACATATTAAACGACCCCTCCCTGCGTGACCCCGTCAGGTCACCATGGTGATGATAAAGTGCTGAGTCGTGTGTGTGTGTCCTGGTGCCAGCAGTTTCCAACAACACCCTGAACACACCCTGGTAGTGCCCCCTTATCTACACACACACACACACACACACACACACACACACAGCTGGGCAGAGGAGGTTTTCATTTCATTGTCGCTTTAAACACGAATCTAATTAACGTGTTTGTGTGTTTATTTATGCCGACGTCGTCCTCTTCAACATGAATCAACATGAATCGTCTACGTCTCTTCATCCTCCTCCACCTTCTCCTCCTTTCTTTTTTTATTATTATTTTTTATATTTTATTTTATTTTTCTTTGTGTTCCTATTTTTCTGCTCACTTATGTGAAGAGTTCATTGCTGCTCTGCTTCAATACAAGAATCACACAAAGGACAAGTACTGTTTAATCCCATCGTCGCCCAGCCCTAAAGACAGACCAGCTGGAGGCCTTTGTGTTTGTGTGTGTTTGTGTGTGTGTATCAATGTGTATGTATGTGTGTGTGTGTGATCACAGGTTGTTATATAAACCTGTGTCCTTCGTGTGTGTGTGTGTGTGTGAGACATTCTTGTGTATGTAGATTCATACGTTTCGTTTGTGTTTTTATGTGACGTTTTTTGTGTTTGTGAAGCTGCAGGAGTGAAGGGGTGAGGAGGAGAGGAGAGGGGGTTATGGGTAATAGTATATATATATATATGTGTGTGTGTGTGTGTGTGTGTGAGGGGTTGGGGGGGTGTGTTCACACAGATATTCAAGTTCGAGTTGTGTCGCCTTTTGTTTTCAGGACGGAGGAGGAGGAGGAGGATGGACGACTTGCTGGGACACTGTGCCTCCTGATTTTCCCAAAAAAATACTCCTCCTCCTCTCTCTCTCCTCCTCCCTCCCTCTCTCCTCCTCCTCCTCTCCTCTCCCTCCCCCCTCCTCCCTCCAGTGTAGTGCCACTGTATTGTCTGCTCTCGCAGGCGGCCGCTTGTTGCTTTGCCTTCTGTCCTGCTGTGCTGAGAGTCTGACAAAGGGACTCTTTTAAATATGCAGACAATCCTGCATCACTTGTGCACGCACACACACACACACACACACACACACACACACACACTGGTTTGGTCCCAACTCTTCTGGTGGTTAGACCTGGTCTGGGAGTGTTTCCTCTCTCTCTCACACAGAGAATCAACAAGTCTCAGACATGAAAAGGATCCACATTGATAGTTACCGAGCGTCAGCTCTCGATGAAAAGCTTCGGTCGTGTTTGTTGTGGTTCTTTGTGACGCAGCTTTGTTCTTTGCTGTACATTTATTTAACCGCCGTCATTTCTATCCTTGAAGATCAGCTGTATAAATATATATTTGTTTCTTATAAAACATCTCGAAACATCTGTCTACAGGTGATTGTTTGTTTTCTTGCAGATGCTGTTTTTAAAAATGTATTTTATATAAAAAGTTTTTTTTTTTTTCATTTTTCATCAGTTTTTTTAAGGAATATTTGGACGTTTACAACCAAATTATTCATATTTTGTCATTTTTATTCAAAATTTATTGAACATTTCTTGTTTTTGTTGCATTTTGCTGTAAAACTTTTCTTTAAAAAGTGTCAAACCTTCAACTTTTATCATGTTAAACTTTATTATGGACTAAGAACAGGATGTAAGATGATTGTATCATATATTAATCTATCCCATAATGATCTTTATGTGACTTTAATTGTTTTTATTTGATAAGAAACAGGCTCATTTTCATCTATTGCTTATTATCTTTATGAAATCAAATCAGTTTATTAACTGTTTGTTGTTTTTATTCAACTGTTCAACATGTTTAACTTTAGATTCGATAGTTTTTGTTGTAAAATGTTTTTATTTTTCTGTTTTTTTTTTTTTTTGCAGATGTCATCTCAGTGGGGACAAACTGGACGCTGGTTTCTCAAACATCAGGACACTTTTGTCTTTATCCTCCTCCTCCTCCTCTTCGTCGTCTCCTCCCCTGGCGTCTTGGCAGAGGCCGCTCCCTCACGCGAAGCCATGATGATGATGGCGGCGGCGGCGGCGGCGGCGGTAGCGTAGGGGCCCGGGCCCCTCAGACAGGAGCCCAAGCTGGTCTCAACCTCCCAACATGTTGAGCTGGCCCGCCTTGGGCACAGCCAAATGGTTCTGCAGCTGCCCCTTTGTCCCCCTTCCTTAAGTAAACAAAGGACAGAAACAAATTAATGACCTACATTCACAGCAAACCTCCTCACACACACACACACACACAGCAGTTGTCTACAAGCAGATGTTCACTTACAACGCTGCAGATTGCAATTAATGATCAGCAGGCAGTTTGTTGCTGCATTTTCGCTAAAATCTTTATCTTTTTTTTCTCTCTCAACACTTCTGAAGTTTCTTAATCCAATATGAAGTTGTTCATCAGACGGAGGACAATGTCATAATAAAGATTAGGAGTGAGCTTATCGCGTGAGTGTGTGTGTGTGTCGGGGGGTTTACTGAGGAGACCATCTGTGGACTAATGAGCTGCTCCTTGGCCTCTGAGTGCAGCCGCTTTTAATGCATCTGTAAGAGCAGGTTTACTGAGCAGCAAGACATTAGCTAAAGCTGATTTCTTTACTGGAAAACTGTACTTGAGGAGCTTTGGACTCAGTGTGTGTGTGTGTGTGTGTGTGTGTGTGTGTGGGGGAGGTTTTGAATCCCAACAAGCTGCTGCACATTTTTTTTCTTCACAATTGCAGCTTCACACCTCAGCTGAAATATCAGGAGCTGAGCAGACACACAAAACAAAACAACACACACTCAAGCGTGTGCAGGACGTCATGTTACATGCAAACACGCTACACACACACACACACACAGAAACAGGAGACTATGACCTCCGACAATCTGTGACTAGAAAATAAACAAAACCAAACTTCAATCATCAGTTGAATTTCAAGATTCTTATAATTTATTGCAGTTTGCACACAATTTAAAAATGTCAACAACAGCACACCAAAAAATTACAAAACTAAACACAATAAGAATTTACTCCCCTTGAGAAAAACAAACAGAAACAAAACAAATAAAATCAACCCAACTATGATTGTCAAAGCTAAAAAAAAACAAACAAAAAAACCTGACTAAATCTGAAAAAAATGAAGGTAAAAAAGAAATTTATTAGATTTATTTAATCTCAAGGGAGAGCAAATATTATCTCAATCAATAAAAAAAATCTGCTTGTTTTTGTTTTTTTTTTTTATTTTTCCCAGACAGTGATTGTCCTTTTTCAAAAACAGACTCAGTCATTTCATTTCATATCATCATCACCACCTCCTCCCCGTCCCTCCCAACACCCCCGAAAAAATCTGTCATTTCATAAACTGTCTATGACATTTGAACATTTTAGTTTTATACCTTTAAAAAAAAAAAAAAAACAAACAAAAATATAAACAAAATCAAATCTGCCCCCTTTCTGTTTTTCAAGTAAGCACGGCAAAAAAGATGGAGACGTCTCGTCAGGGTGGTAACAACTTCACAGCGTCCACCCTAAACACACACACACACACACACACACACACACACACACACACGGTTTCAAAAACAAAAATCTAATAAAATAAAAAAAATCAAATTAAAATAAAAACAAGACTACAGCAGTTTAAGGCGGTCAAGTACAACCAGAAAAAAAAATAAAAATAAAAATAAAAAAAACAGCAGTAATGATGAAAACAACAGCAGGATGGAGTGAGAGCCCAAACGCAGGAGAAAACGCTGCCAGAAAAAACATAAAAAAATAAATAAAAATATGAGATGATGCGGTGCAAAACTGCCGCAGTGTCACCCACACTGTTGCACTGGCAAAGACTGTAGGTGCCACCAGATGACAGGGCGACACACACACACACACACACACGTTTACACACACACACACGTCTGAGTCTGAGTGAGGGGAAACGTAGAGCCTTCACTTGGATTAGATTGTATAAACGCTCGACCATTATTTGTTTTTGTTTTGTTTTTAAAAAATAAACTAAAATAAAAATCAACATTTAGATACAAAAACAAGTTTCCAATCATAAGATGAAAATATAATAAGACAAATTCAATAAATTCCTTGAATTTACACGTTTTATTTCTTATTTATTTAACGCTCTACAGTATCAAATACTTCTAGTGTCAGAAATGTTTTTAAGTTTGTTTGTTTTTTTTAATAAAGGCATCTTTTCAGCAAAAAAATTGAATTTGCGAGCTTAAAAAGGTGCATCTTATCTCAACAGTAAAGGATTTTTAGTTTTACACAGAAAGTGTGCAACAGTGTGACAAAGATATCTGACTCTTCAACTCTTCAACGTTTCAGCAGGAGCAGCTCAGTTTCACTTTCAGCCTCTTTTTCTTTTCTCTCTCTCTGTGTTTTTCTTTCACATTTTCAGCCACAAACCTGAAGTCAGCGAGAAGAAATAATTAAGAAACGGTTTGACGGCGTCTACAGATTCTGCAGAGAGAAGAAGAAGAAGAAGAAGAGGAAGAGGACGGAGACATGAGACATGACAGATGATGAGAAAACAACAAACATGCAGCAGTGGAGAAATGTTAACGCCTGAGGAGGAGCAGAGGGAGGAGGAGGAGGAAGTGCTGGGTGGACGTAGATCGTCAGTAGGTTAAATTGACTGGTAATAACCAAGTCACACACACACACACACACACACATATATACACACACACACGCAGCAGAGAGATCAGTGCATATAGACACAGGCTTCAAAAATGCTTCATCATTTCATCATCATCATCGCTTCAACGTCCGACGGTGAAAAAAAAAAAACACATTCGGTAACATTCTTCTACAGGAGCCCAGCGACAGACCTACGACGACCAGAGAAGACAAACTGAACAAAACATGTCCCAAAGTTGTCAAATGTTCAAACATTTTTCCCCCGATGCAAAAAAAAAAAAAAAAAAAAAAAAAAAGTTCATGCATTTTTTTCTATAATCGATTTAAAAAAATAAAAAATAAAAATAAAAATATTCAGTTTTCCAACAACAGACCGCACCCTGGAGTAGTATTCACAACAAAAAATGTCAAATAAAAACAAAATAAAAATAAAGAAAAAAAAAAAAAAAAAGGAGAAAAAGCCCATTGTCAAATATTTGATCAATTACAATGTGTACAGTAATACAGCAAATTCACATTTTATTTTAAAATATACAGGTTTGGACGTCATGCAACAACAGCAGGTCCCATTACAAAAAAAAGTAACAAAATAATAATAATAATAATAATAATTAATTTAAAAAAAATAGTAAAAGATTAAAGTTTTAAAACTATAGCAGAACAATATACAACAACCTTAAATTAAATACCTTTTTCAACAAGAGATGTTTTAAAGACTGCCAGCTAGATTTAAGAAAAATTCTATTCATAACAATAATAATAATAATAATAATTAGAATAATAATAATAATAATTTGTAAAGGTTTTTTTTTTAATTTTTTGAAAATATTTCAAATTGATTGGAAGTGGAAAAAAAAGAAAGGAGGCTGTGCATTGCATGAGTGCCATCGGTTTGTCAGTCAGTCAAAGAGCTTAACGACACGTCCATGCCAGTAGGAAAAAAACAAAAACTAATAAAATAAAATAAAATTAATACACACAAAACTCACTCACACACTCTCACGCACGCACGTCAGGTGACATTTTTGCCAGAGTAGTGCAGTATTGAGCTCACACACGCGTCTTCAGAGCGAGTGTGTGGCGGTGGCATCGACTCGTGATGATCACAGTACCCGTTTAGTGTATTGATAATGCTTCTTTACTGTTTTCACTTCAGTGTGTTCGACCTGAACTCCTGTTTGTTTGTTTGTTTGTGTGGGACTGGGTTTATGTTTTTTTGTTGTTTTTTTTTTTTACGCTGCTGCTGGCCGAAAAAAAAAAAAAAAAAAAAAAAAAGATCGTCGTGTCTGAGATGGAAAATAAAATAAAATAAAATAAAAAAGCCGAGACATTCATCACCTCATGTCCTCAGACACAATGAAAAAAAAAAAACACCCAAACAGAACTAATGGCAAATAAAATAAAAGATTCAGAATAAAATAGAATAGAAACAAAATTACCCCAAACAGCAACAACAGAAAAAAAACTCAGTAGTAACATTTTCATGTGCTATTAAAGTGCAATTGAATGAGATCTTGCGACACACGAGAACATGACTCACTTAAACCCCGAATATCAAACTTTTCCACCTCTTCCTCTCCACCCCACCCACCCTCAACGTGCCTTTTCTCTGCCTTTTTTTTTCCTTTGTCACTTTCTGTTTTTCCCTTTTTAATCGAACCCAGAAGTTAGTTTCTGCTTCCACAGTTCCTGGGAGTTGTCCTCGATCGCCCAGTCCCTGACGTTGGGCAGCGCCAGCGGCTCGCTCTTCACCGACAGCGAGTTGACCAGTTCGCAGTGGAACTTGCGGATGTGTCGGTAGAGGTCCCCGGACTGCGTGAAGCGTCGTTCGCACCACTTGCACGCGTGCGGCTTCTCTCGCGTGTGCACCACCGCGTGGCGGCTGAGGTTGTGTGAGTACTGGAAGCTCTTGCCGCAGGTGGTGCAGGTGTACGGTTTCTCTCCGGAGTGCGTCCTCTCGTGGCGTTTCAGCGTGTACATGCAGGAGAAGGTCTTGCTGCAGATGTTGCAGGTGGGGACGTTGACGTCTCCGGCCGGTTTGGCGCGGATGCCCTCCTGCTCCCTGAAGTGGGAGCTGAGGTGGAGCTGCAGGATGTGAGGCGACGGGAAAACCTTGTTGCAGAGCGGACACATGAAGATCTGCGGGTGTTGAGCCGACAGCATGTTGGAGACGTACGGCAGCAGGGAGCTATCCATGCTCGCCGCCTCCGCCTGCGCTCGCTCGCTCTCGCCGCCCAGAATGTCCTCGTCGTCCGCCGCCGCCGTCGGAGGCTTCTCGTCTCGCTCCAGCTCGGAGGCGAGCGACGCCTCCCTCAGGGCGGAGAGGTGCGCCTCCAGGCCGAGGCGACGCTGGGCCGACAGAGGCCCCCCGACGCCGTGGTGGCTCAGGCCGCCGTTGGCGTTGGGGACGTTGGCCTTGTTGATGCCGCTGTGCTCCATCTCGTAGTCCCCGCCTCCCAGATCGTCTTCCTCGTCCGAAGCCACGCCCCTCTCCACCTTCACCCTCACAGCCAACGGGCTCTGGAGGCTGTCTGGCGTCGCCGCGCCGCTGAAGTACGACTGGTGGTGGTTGCTGTGGTTGTTACCTGCGATGGGTTTGAAGGACAGGTCCAGGACGCAGTCGGCCGCGTCGTTGGACACACGCCGACCTCTACGACCTCCACGGGAGCTGACGGAGCGGTGCGACCTCTGGGACAATGACCCGGTGGAGCTGGTGGGGCTGCCGGCCGGCGACAGCAGCTTCCCTGCGTCCGCCAGCGTCTCACCGCCCTGCGTCTCCGCCTCAGCGTGTCCCGGGCTGGTCGTAGCCATGGCCGGCGTCCCAGGCGCATCGGCAGACGGAAGCCGCAGCCACAGCGGCGCTCCCTCCGCCTTTGTCTCGTCCTCTTCGTCGCTGTGCAGCAGGTCGGCGGTGGCCGGTCGGCCGGTGGAGCCGTCCGACAGGCTGTCGGCTTTATCGGAGCAGCTCGAGCCGCCGTCGTCCTCTCGGCGCGTGCTGTCCGCCTCCGCCGTCGCCTTCTGCTTCAAACGTTTCTTACACACCTTGACGATGTCGTACATGTGCAGGTAGCTGGCCGCCGCCAGCACGTCCTCTACAGGAAGGTCCTGGAACTGCAGCTTGCCCTCATACATGAACTCCAGCAGAAGGGAAAAGGCCGGCGCCGTCACGATGTCGCTGTTGAGATGCACCACGTCTCGTTTGTCCAGCTGGTCCTTGTAGAAGAGGTGGAAGTACATGCTGCAGGACGCCAAGACGGCGCGGTGCGCTCGAAACTGGGCATCGCCCACCAGCACTGTGGAGTCGCACAGGAAACCCTGATGCCGCTGTTCGCTCAGACACTGGAGTAAATGTCTGCTGTGGTCTGGGAACTCCATTCTTCCGTCCTCATAACCTGTTTCCACACAAGAGACACACACACACGGACAAAAAAGATATTTTAGTTACGATGAATAAGACAAGAAAAAGAAAAACAGAGTCTGAAATTCAAATTGAGATCACGCTATCGTTTTCATCATCGCTTAAGCGTTTCTGTTCAAACAAACATTATGTTAAACGAGGCCAATTAAAAGAGGAGAGAGGAGACAAAAACACATATGGTTGTAGACGCTGCAAACAAACCGGAGGAAACAACATGAAGACGAATCAGATTTATCACATTTAAAAAAAAAAAAAAAACACAATAAATTCAAAATCACCAAGTTGTGCAAACATCATCGTACGACTTCTAACTGTTTCTAATTATTTATGTAATTTTAAATTTAAAAATAAGAAAACGTTAATTCAGTTTTTTTTAACTGCCAGCGACAGATTCTTCTCCTGTCTCTCCGTTTCCTCTCGCTGTGTATCTCTCTAACTCCTCTGCCTGCACTCCTGGATTGTCGCTGCTCCTACGCTGGTTATTTTTATTAACCCACTTTGGCCTGGCCTGGCACAGCCCTTTTAGGTAACCGGCTTTCAGCTGCACACGCTGTCCTCACACACACACACACACACACACACACACTCACACACTTTAGTACCAGCCTACCTACCTACCAACCAACCTCCTCCACAGGCTAAGTCGAGCAGGAAAAACTGCCCAGTTGAAAAAAAATAAAAAACTAAACAAAAATAAAACAAAAACAGCTCGTCCCTCGTTTAACCCGCGGACGTCGACTTCAGGTGTAAGATAAGATTTAAAATAAAATAAAATAACTTCTGTTAAATGTTAAATTAAGTTAATAAAAAGCTGTAAAATCATTAAGTCCCACCTGTTAACCAAGTCGATTTGTCGTGCCTGAGAAAATACATTTGTCCCGCTCTGCGCTGTGTTAACCAAAGCAGTTAAATCACCTCATTTGAATGAAGCTAAACGAAGGAGTGTGTGTCTGCGCGTGTGTGTGTGAGTGTGTGTGCTCGCCCTTCAGCTCGTTCAGACTGCTTTTAATGTGGGGGGCTTACAGGGACAAGGGTGTACCACCTCCCACCTCTCCACCCCCTCCTCCTCCTCCTCCTCCTCCTCCTCCTCTGTCCAGCCAAACCTCCTCCTCCTCTTTCTACACACACACACACACACACAGTCCGTCATTCACACACTGAATCTTACAAGAAAAATCTGCACATCCGCCTCATAGTAGAAACTGCCCTCTCCCTAACTAACACCCCCCCTCTTCTCCTCATCCTCCACCCTCCGTCTCCACCCACCACCCAGAAGAGAAGATTTACAATACAATCACTGTAAGTGCCCTGCTCGTCACAGCATCAATCCTAATCCTTAAAGATGGCTAAAAATAAAGGCGGCGGCGGCTGCAGTGGCGGTGGTGAGGGAGCCGTACGTTGTTGTCGGAGGGCAGCAGCAGCAGCCACCGACCCCGACCCGGCTCAGGCGTAAAGGGGTCTTGAGAGGAACGGGTGAGGCTGGGACGGCCGGGGAGGGAGGCAAGCAGGCAGGGGAAGAAGGGAGGGGAGGGAGGCTTTACCCACATCTGATCCAGCTGACGGGGGCCATATGGCAGCTGCTAGCCAGATAAAGAGATTAAGACTAGGAGGGAGTGCGATTACAGCTGTCTAGCCAATTCAGGCAGCTCAAATCTGCAACTTCTAAATTAGTCTCCTCTACTCCAGCCGACCGACAGGACGGAGAGAGGAGGAGAAAAAAGTGGGTAGAGTTGACCGCACAAGCTTCCAAGTTATTTAGATTTAACTTAGAGACAAAAAACAGGTGATAAAGTGACAATTTAACCTGTTTGATGCTTTAAATCTAACATTTTTTAGTTGATTTATTCACTAATAATTATAAAAAAAACTGTAAAAAAATGTATAAATCTCTAAGATAAAAATGTGAAGCTGAGTTTAAAGTGCAGCTCTGTCTCTAGAAACTAAAAAAAACACAAGTAGAGTTTCTATTTCTTTTTTTTTTAACAATTACCCCTCAGACAGGCGAGGTTACTACTGAAAGCTTTGACAGAAATCCTCCAAAACAACAACAACCACAACAACAACAACAACACAACAAAATAACTTCTACCTCTAACACACACACTCATGCACAAACACAAAACGATACCTGCAGCAGTATGCATCAACTTGATTAACTCCACTGTAGCAGAATAGCTGTGGCTCTCTGGCTGCGAATGGTTGTGTATATCTCTCTCTTCTCTCTCTCTCCCTCTTTTCCTGCTCTTTCTCTTCCTCTCTCTCTCTCTGAATCAATGAGTGGGTAGAAGAGGAGAGAAGAAGAAGAAGAAGAAGAAAGAAGAAAGAAGAAGAAGAAGAAGAAGAGGAGGGAGGCAGTCGGAAAAAAAAAACCACGCTGTTCAAACTGCGAGGGACAGATGCAAAGTGGAGGAGATGTTGGAGGGGGAACGAGATACCACCTCCCTCCCCTCCTCTCCCTCCCTCCCTCCTCCTAACTGGCGCTGATCGGCAGCCACAAACACACACACATACACACACACATACACAGCATGCATGCACACACACACTTGCAGCACTAACTCTCCCAGGCTGCCGCTGAGACTCACAATAAAGGACTGGGGAGGAGGAGGAGGAGGGGTGGAGGTGGTGGAGGGATGGAGGAGGAGGAGGAGGTGGGGTGGATGGCAGCCTGTCAGCTGCTCTGACATCATCCTCAGATGGAGATGCTACCTCCAGCTGTGCTCTTTCTACAGCCATATGCTGCCTCCTCTACACTCCTGCCACCAGACTCCTCTTTCATTTTACCAACACCACGCAACTTTGTCTCGCTTTCTCCCCCTTTTTTCTCTCCCTGGGAAAAAAACACACACACACATGCACACACACACACACACCCAAATCTGCTAAATGCAGTGGGAATTTTTGAGTTTTTTTTTTTTCAAACTCCTGTTTCAAACTAATAAAAAACAAAAAGAAACTTTACAAAATATAACCGACTTATATTCTCATAATCATATTTAACTTAACGCTTCTTTAATGTCTTTATTTCATCTGTGTTTACCTAAACAAAAGGCCAACACAGCACATTTGTAACTGACAGACAAACACAGCTGATATTGTTTTCCACTTCTTTACGGTTCAGTGCCGCTGCCTCGTCTCGTATTCATTCATTCAGTCACTCATTCATCTATTTTCCTATTATCCATCTATTGCATATATATATATATATATATATATATATATACACACACACCCCTTTACCCTCTCTCTCCTTCCTAACCCCCAACTACCACAACCACCCCCTTTTTCTTTATACTCTGACAAATGACAGGAACAAAACTGAAATGAGGAAACAATGGAGGAACAAGTCATAAAGAAAGAAACTAATGAGTGCAAATCCTAAACCTCACACACACAAAGCAAATACAAGGCTTTAATAAACCAGAGAGAAACTTATTACAACCGCATTGTTTCGCTTTCAAGTGTAATTTGCAACAAAACTTATCAAAAAACAGCAAATATATCCAATAATAAAAGCTAATATCAATAAATAAGCAAGTAGTTTAAGTACCTGTTAGCATATAAATAATAATAATAAAAGAGCAACACGTGATTATTAAGTTAATTACAACTATTTCCGGTCACAGGAGTAAACTTTTAAGTATTACAAATTAAAAGAAAAGTTTTATTTTTTTTAAACTTTCAGTTTTAAAGTTTCAATTTCAGTTTTTCGTTAATAAAAAATAAATAAAATTAAAAAATAAAATAAAAATAATAACCCGACAGTACCGTCATCGATAAGGTTTTAACTCAAATTTAAAATATTTTGAATTTTAACGGTTATGGAACGCGTTCGAGGCAGTTTAAATCACCAACGGTCAGTGCGCGAGGGATAAAATTAGAATTTTTTTTAAAAAGTCAACGGACTGTTGCTAACAAACTAACTAACAAGTGTTAAATGACTTAGCAGGAAATTTAATAAACAAATACACATAAAAACACACACATACCGGAGAAAGAAACACACACACACACACATAGAGAGACCCACGCAGCTAGCTAATAGCTCGACCGTTGCTAACAAAAGTAAAGCGAACAGTCGACAATATTGAGCTATTTACAGTTGTTGTGAAGGCCCCGGTGCTATAACAACAGCTGCTAAAACACCAGCTAACATGGCAACTATTAGCGTGTAGAGACAACACAGTCATGCTAAAGGAGCTTTAGCTACTTTTCTCTCTCTCTCGTAACCGTAACCGTAACCGTAACCCACCCTCCTTTAATCGGGACTCCGGTAATAAGAGGCAGCACTTACAGACAACACGGTCCGACGTCTTCCACCGCTTCCTCCGTTAAAAAAAAAACCTTCAGTCCGTCTCCGTCTTCTTCTTCTTTAAAGGTTTGTCCTTCCGAGACAAAACTAGATTGACTTTGGTCTAATTTCCATAACAGGCTGTGCCGAGGAGACGAAGCAGGCGAGACGGGTAAAAGGTAAAGGCAAAGGCGGAGAGAGAGAGAGAAGGACCGGGGAGTGGAGCACTCTGCGGCGGCCAGATGTTTCCGAGCTTGTTGCTGCTGCTGCTGCTGCTGCTGCTCAACTCGGAAGAAGAAGAAAAAAAAAAGAAACGATAGAGGAGAAAAAAAGGAAAAAAATAAAAAAAGGAGGCGAGTTGTTGAGTGGCACCGTGAGGAAGCCAATAGAGCCGGTGAGAGGAGACGGGAAGGCAAATTGGAAGCGGCCCTCTTCTACGGGGAGAGGGAGGGATATGAGTCCCTCCTGTCCGTCGGTGTAGGTTGACACCAGGCAACAACAACAGCAGCGGCGGCGGCACACACACACCGAAACACACACACACACACACACACACACACACACACACACACACACACACATACACTGAAACACACACACACACACTCACTGTGTGAGGAGGCAGGAAGAGACGAAGCTGGGCCAAACCAACTGGTTCTGCGAGTCAGCGAGGCAGCACTGGTGCAGCAGGAGGAGAGAGAGAGACGGGGAGAGAGAGGGGGAGACGGCCGAGAACGACGCGGTGCCGCCTGGGTACTGTAGTCCAGCTGGAGCCGGTGGAGGTGGTGGAGCAGGTGCAACACCTTGACAAAAAAAAAAAAAAAAAAAAAAAAATATACACGTGCATGTTCAAATATGTCAAATAAAGTTATTGATTGATCACATAACTTTATATGACATCATCCTGGTGCACGTGACATCACGTGTCATTTATTAATAACAACGATGATAAAAACACTTTTAACAGAGGTTTATTATCATTTATAAATCAGCAAAATAGCAATTAAACTAAGAGAGATAGGATAAAAACCTTTATTATCACTTTACAAATCAAAAACATTCAAACAACAACAAACAAGACAGTTAAATCCTAGAAAACAACAGATGTTTTGTCTAAAATCAAACAAACAAAGCAGCATTTTGTTGGGAAATCATTATTAAACCTTTATTAATATCATTATAACACGTACAACCATACTCCTAGTGACTTGTTATAAGTTTTAGACCCTAATTATGACTTATAAGTGATTTTAATATAGTTATTGTGCAGTTGAATAACTAGTTTAATAAACTATTTTAATGCCTACACTTTTTAAATGACTTTTAAGAAGTTTGTTATAATGTATAAAGCACAATTAAACTAAGAGATAACAAATAAAGCAACATTTTGTTGAGAAATCTTTATTAAACATTTATTAATGTCACAATAACATGTACAACACCAGTGATTATGACTTTCTAGAAGGTGTCAGGTGATTTTAATTTAGTTATTTTACAGTTTTAATTGTTGCACACATATAAATATACCAGTTTATTAAACTATTTTAATGCCTACACTCTTTAAGTTAGTTTTAAGAAGTTTATTACTATGTATAAATCACCCCTCATGCAAGAGAAGCAGCTTTACAACAACATTTAAACTAGAATATAACAAAAACAGCAGCATTTCTTTTATTAATATCATAATAACATGTACAACAACATTTCTTATGACTTATTCGAAAGTGTCAGACTTTAACTGTGACTTATAAGTGATTTTAATTTAGTTATTTTGATGCACATATAAATACCAGTTTTTGTACAATCTGACAACTTCAAAGTTTAATCTGGAGTATAACTGATGTTTAAAATGTCTTTTTAACCACTAAGACAGCAGTTACAGTTTTTATAAAGTGTCTGTTTATTGACTAAATAATTGTTTTTGTCTCTACAGGTTTGTCATCTCTCTCTGTGTTGTTGGACGGGACAAATCGTCAGAAAGCACCTGTTTGTTTTGTGAAAATAAAGGCAGAGATGTTGATCTGCTGCAGTTTGAAGGTGAGTCGTCACAAACTACAACATGTTCCTGTGTTGGTGTTTTTACAAGTGACCTGCGACTCGTCCCGTCTTTCTGAAGTGAAGAGTAGAAACTCGTAAGTTAGAAGTTTTACAATAACCGTTGCAGCTTGAGGAGCTGCAGAGTTTAGTTTTGTACTTAAGAAAAAAAAAGTAAAATCTAGGACACAACAGGAGCAACATCAGCTGGAAAATATTTTTTTAAATAAAAAAGAAAACTGCAGCTTTTTTTTTTTTTTTTTAGTAAAAAAACACCCCCAAGAGAACAACAGGTTAATTGAAAATAGATGTGTTTGTTTATAAAAGAATAAATAATTTATCACAATTAAAGTTTTATACACATCAGATGTGAAATTATCTAATATTTTTTATTAAAGATGTGGGTCACTGGGACAAAAAAAAAAAAAAGCTTTATTGAACGTCTGTCGTGGGAGCTCAAACATGAAAAAAAAAAAGAAAAAGAAAAAATTTGGGCGGTCTCTGGTTTCCTGAGTGAGTCACTGGACCCATTTGCATCTTCCCCCTAAAACCTGTCCCAGTAAACTAATTGGCGTTACTAATAGATGGCTTGGATGAACCGCAGCTCTGTATGGTAATGAATTCACACGATCCGGTGTCATAGCTGAAGGACTTGTTAAAATGCAAATGAATGATGACCCTGTTATGTGTCTATCAATTTGAGGATCCACGTTATTAGCGCATCACAATGAGCCCCTTGTTCATGCACGAAAATACAATTAGGCCCAGAGGCAGCAGCAGCAGCTCAACAGCACAGAAAATGAGATTTAAACACACACACACGCACACACACTCTTTTAAAACTTGTGGCTAATTTAAGCAATAAATATCACCGTTTTAAATGTAACTGTAGATCTCACTGAATATTAATATTAAGCATCGCTCGCCTTTGAATCATTTTATTTCATTGTGATGTGATGACTCACCTTCGATGTCAGATGATCCATAATGTAAAGACACGGACATTAAAACGTTATTTATATTTTAGTGTGAAAACCTCGAGAGACGGACGAGCAGTTTGTTTTTTTTTCTAAACTTCTTCTATGTTTCTCATCTCTCTTTCTCTCTGATTGTTTTGCAGCTGACAGCAGCCAGAATACACAATACAGCTTTGTGTGTGTGTGTGTGTGTGTGTGTGTGTGTGTGTGTGTGTGTGTGTGTGAGCCAGAAAAGCAGAGCCAGCCTGATGTTTGAAATTATCTGTACCACTATTTCATCTTCCCCGCAGCTGAAAAACCCAAAGACAAAGACAGAAGGCAGCCAGAAACTGGAAGAAGAAGAAATAAATAAAATAAAAACAACAATATGCAAAACAGAGCTCGTTGTCACACGTCCACTGCAAAACACAAGTTTTTTTTTTCTTTTTTTGTGTTTAGATTTAGTTTGAAAACTAAAAATAATCTAAACATGTTTAGAAATAATCAGATGAAACAAACAATGAAACAAATATAAACAAACAAACAAATAAACTAAAAAAGATGTTTATTTTTTTTATTTATCATTATTTTTTTAATTTGTCTGATTGATCTTCTTCTTTCCACCTCTGGAGGTCGCTGTAGCTCCCATATTTTTTTATTTTTTATTAATTTTTTTTACATTTTTAATTCTCTCTCTGTTAAATTTGCTTCAGTAGAGATTTGTACACACATGAGGTTGTGATTAAAAAGCTGCTGCCAGAAAAAAACAAAAAACATTATAGATAAAAGATGTAAACGATACAGTCAAACAAGTCGTTACTGACACAGAAAGGTAGAAGGAAATTATGATTATTTAGATAAATTATGCAACAGTTTCAGCTTCATATTAATTAACATATTTTTTATGTTTATTCAGTGATTTTTATTGTTATTTTTAATCCTAAATACATTTTTTTTTCTCATCTGAGGTGCATAAAAAAGCATGTTGTGAATCTGGCAGCACCTCTGTCCGTCCCTCAGACATTATGGCTGTATATGCTTCACAGGTTCCCGCCAGCATTAATTATATTTTGCTCGTCGACGGGTTTTTTTCCGAAGGTGTTTAACATAGACAGCTTGTGAAAGCAGCTCTTCACCACCTCTCAAATGAGATTTACATGATGAAAATGCATCATAAATAACGTCTCAGCTGCAGTTACTTTGTTTTAAAAGAAAAGAAAAACATGAATAAATAATTCCCCTCTTTTTTACTTTTTTATTTTTCTATCATTTTTATCTATATTTCTCTCTCTCTCCGCAGAAATATTGTTCCATCTGTTGCCATCTTGCTTGGAAACTGACCTTTGGTGTTTACTGGTAAAACTCACTGCGAGCGTCTCCAGGATGAGTAAGAGAGTTAAGTTTTTCTAAGTGAAAATGTTAATTTGCAGCAATGCCCTGTCTGCTAAATTGTTTAGCTCGGCTTCAAAGCAGCGGGGGGCCGAAATAATGAAATAAAGCCATAAAAGGCGACTCACGGGGGCAAAAAAACAGAAAAACGCAGCATCCAAGATCATTATCTGGCTTCTTTTAACAATTTTCTTGGGCGACTGTGACTGATTTGTGAACAGAACATAAAGTAAGTTTGTTGTACAATTGGTGGACTTTTGATACCAGACTGAAATAAGAAGAAGTAAAGCTTTTATTTTCTTGATATAAAGTCTCAATCAATCACCTTTACTTTCCTTTTATTTCTTTTTTTTTTCTTTGTCATGAGACTGAAACCACTCAGTCGTCCACATCGTGTCCCACCGCTCATCATCGCCTGTAATGGAGGCACACAAGAGGGGAGACTCTCTGGGAGACGCTGGCTGGCTGACAGAGGAGGAGGAAGATGAGGAGGAGGAGGCAGACAGATGTTTGAATCTCAGCCCTGAGGCTGATGAGATTAATCCATCCTCAAAGGTAAAGACAGAAACACAGAGACAGTAAAAGATGCAGAGTTGGAAACCAACATGTATTCGTACAATTTGCTGTTTTTCTCCTCATCCTCTTCTTCTTCTTCTTCTTCCTGAGTCTCCATATACACATCTGGCCTCTCAACCTCATATTTACTGCAAGAAACAAGCAGTTTCATCAATAGCTGCGACAATAACGAGGTAATATTTCCACATTTTATTACTTTAACTTGAAGAAACTTTCTCTTTTATGTGTGTAACATATTTCAGCCACAACTACAACCTTCAGAGAAACATCCATGATGATTTCTTCTCCGCTGAGATGCAAAGATGGAAACTTTACTCACGTTAAAGTGAAAAGTACGGACTCTAAATGTACTTAAAGTAAAAAAGTACAACCCAGTATTCATGTGGAAAAGACAAAATGATCTAATAACATCTAACGATCCTGTTTTCAAGATATAAAGGATAGAAAATACAGATATTTAGTCAAGTTGCAAAAGATCCCTGAAAACTCTACTTAAGTACAGTAACAAACTGTTTGCACTATTTGTACCATCGGATCCACGTTTCTTCTCTGTCATAGATCCAAACATCCTGAGGATGTCTGGACCAAACTGCAACAGACACATGTTGGTTCACATCTGGCTCCTCATGGTCCTGTTTACTGTGAGACACTTACAACAGGCGGTAGCATCAACCGAGGCGACAATAACGAGGTAACGTTTCCAGATTTTCTGACTTTAACTTGAAGAAACTTTCTGTATTTTTTGCGTGTTATTTCAGACTCAACTCTTCTGACAGAAAGAGGAAGTTTGTCCGTCTACTTTAACGATCTGATCATTCAGCTCCAACGTGGAGCTGCTGCTGCTGCTGCTGTTGATGTAGGCGGCGGTCTGGACTGCAGCCATTTTGACTGAGTGTAAAATATTCATGAACTATCAATGGTGGCCCATCTGACTGGCTGGGGAACAGCTGCTGGGTCTCTGAGCCTCTAGAGGTGCAGCATCTGTCCATTTGAGGGAAGCGAATATGTGTTTGTGTGTGTTTCTATGTGTGTGTGTCCTTTCTAGACATGCATGTGTGTATTCTGATCAGTGTGTGTGTGTGTGTGTGTGTGTGTCTCAGGGGAACCAGACATCAGGAGAAACAACTGTGTATTTAACTTGTTTATCTCCAGATGGTGGAGGATCATTTTAAGAACGATCAAAGAGTCAGGATTTGTGCTTGTCAGTCAGATATCTGTCACACACACACACACACACACACACACACACACACACACACACACACACACACATTGGTGGAGTCAACTAGCGCTATGTGTGTGTGTGATGTGTGAATTTGTCTTTTTTATTTATTTTTTTATACATCTGATGTTTGTGCCGTTCTATATGTATCTGTTTGTGTCCCTCCCAGATTCAGCACATCACAGCTTAGAAGTGTGTGTTGGTGTGTGTGTGTGTGTGTGTGTGTGTGTGTGTGTGTGTGGGTGGGGACTGTTCACACCCGCGTGCATGAAGCTCACAGAGAGCTGTGCAGCTCTGGCTGTGGTTGTATGATGGACATCTGGAAGCTAAATTGGTTAATGGCGCCTCCAAGCCAACAGCCAGCCGGCCGTCCCCTCGCTGAGCTCAGTGTGTGTGTGTGTGTGTGTTAGTAGTGGGGGGGGGGTGCTACATCTGGCCAGCTTTTCCTGCCACAGACAAACACCCCTGTTGGACATTTTATGTGTCTCTTCCTTTTCCAAATTCATCGTTTTACCTTTAGAGTTTTTCCTCCAAAACAACAAAATCAAATTAGTTGTGTTCACACGTATAAACTGCTGCGTTTGACTTTGAGATCATAAAGAAACATCACATTTGGCTCCGATCACAACACGATCCAGTGTTTCATTCATGCAGCTCGGTATTTATTGTCTCAGTCAACGCATTTCTGCTTAAACAGCATGAAAACAAACAACAGAACTTCAAAAGTAGATAAATTAGAGACATAAACGAAACTATAAGAGCTGGTTTAACATGTTCACCTTCTTTGTTTTAGCACCTAGACACTAAATAAATGTGAGCATGAACAATCAATGCTGCAAAGTTAAAAACGTCCAACTTATTTGACGTCACGTCTCTACGATCTGTTGTTAAATACAAACAAAATAAAAAAGAATAAAACATAAAACTTAATTAGAAAGAGACTGAGTTTGATGTTAAAAGCAGCTGAAGAAAAAGAAGGTTGATTCATCAGAATAAAAGAGCAAGATTCATACATTTTCCAGTCCTCCAGAGAGGCTGTTTTATTGTGATTTAACAGGTTTAATCACGTCACTGGGGAGTTTTATGTTATTTCATATTTCTGTGTGGTTATTATAAAGATTTAGTAGTGAACATAAATCATTCTAACTTAAACAGGTTTGATGTTTGGGGAAAAAAAAAAAGAAGTCTTATTTTTAGACACAAACACTGATGCACGAGGCCAAAACATGAACAAAGATCAGTGTGATCCCCTGAAATCTTCAGAGTAAGATCTCAGCGATGATGTCGAAGAGAAAAACGCTGCTGCTGCTGCCTGACTGTCTGTCTGTCTCTCTTCCAGTCCAGATGTCAGAGGAACTCGCCAACAGCTGCGGCAGGAAATGAGCCCCCAGGCAGTGAAAAGGCTAATACACATCCACATCCACATCCACACAGAGGAGGGAGACCAAAACAACAGAGAGAGATGAGCTGTGGAGAAACACAAGAAACTAAACAAAAGTTGATTCATCCTGTTTCTTCAGCTCCACGTTGTTTTAAACACACTCGTGCAATTCATGTGTCTGTTTTCTCCTGGATTCATCAGTTTTGCTTAAAGTGTGTGTGTGTGTGTATGTGTGTGTGTGTGTGTGTGTGTGTGATGGTTTGCCAGCCTGCCAGCCTGCCCGCCACAGCGCCAGCCCCCGAGCCAGCGGGAACATTTGCCTTGTGGCTCCAATTCCCAGGAATGCCTAACCTGCGCCAGCTGTTGAGAACATGTCACCTGTGCCAACAATGCAGCGGCTCTGCCCACCACATCAGCCACCGCTCTGTCTCCATCTGGGCACCAGAGTGAGTGTGTGTGTGTGTGTGTGTGTGTGTTTGTTTGTCTGCAGCTCACTGTATCAACCTCGTCACCACATCTGTATTTGTGTTTTTAATCCGTGTGCATGAACGCACATCATCGCGCTTGGTGCCAAAGTGCACATGAATGTATGGATGTTTTTTAATGTTGTTTGTCTACGTATGCATGTGTGTGTGTGTGTGTGTGTGTGTGTGTGTGTGTGTGTGGTGTGTGTGTGTGTGTGTGTGTGTGTGTGTGTGTGTTAGGTCTCTCTTTTCCTGCATCTGGAGCCGGATTGAAGAGGCTTTCCAACAAGGCCGATAGCAGCCAACGTTGCCAAACAGCCCAGATGTTCGTTCTGTACGCCTCAGGGCTAAATGGAGGCAGCCACACTCTCATTATTCACGACTTGTAAATTGCAGCTATTTTTTTTTCTTTTTGAAGAGAAAAAGAGAAAGAGAGACAGAAACAATTATAACAAATATAATAAATCAAACAAAAATGCCATTTTGATAAATTACCAGTGTCAAGAAAGTTTTGAGTTTCTGCAAGTTGATTTTTGTCGACTGAAGCCAGAAAGTGTCAGAAAATGAAACTAAAACTTTTCTGAAATTATTTTAGAAAATAGCTTTTATTTCTTCGTAAACTGCACCGACCGATCGTATCGTAATTACGTCGACATATTGCGCCCAGTTTCTCTGACCAGTAAAAGGATTAACGCTGACATTTCAGCACAGATCACTTTTGGGGTTTTAGTGGTTTTAGTTAATCTGGTTTAACCGTAGTCTTATTTACAAGCTGTTCAATTATCTCAACACTTGCATCATCGAGTTCCCAAACCTGGTGTTTACAGTGGTGATGAATCAATGTGGTCACACAAACAGGATATTAGTGTTAAGTATGTGTCGTTTCCAGGCAGACGGATGAAACACAGAGAAGTACGGCTCTTTAAACCTGCGTTAAAACATCTAGAAAACACGTGATGATTCATTTAGTTTTCCTCCTTTCAGCTCTTGGTTTGGTTTCCACCAGTTAATGAGAGAAATATCTGTTCTCAAGCAGCTGAAAGATAAAAGCTAAACTCCAAATAAAACATTCAGCGTTTTCATGAGTTTCTCCTAGAATAATTCTCATCTTCCTGTTTATTTGTTTAATATCATAGTGAGTTTAAAGTGACGATCCAGACTAACATGAACCAGAGTCTGTTTGAATACAAGTCAAACTCCCGTCAACAGATATGTTACGTTGGTTGAAGTAATATCCAGTTTCACCGTCTTTTGTTTTCACAACCAAATAGTTAACAATGAAAGTAAATGGGGCAGTCAGCCAAACGTATCTAAACTGTCATTTTTTAACCACTAATAAAGCTCAAAATATCACTTCACTTCAGCAGTAGCATGAATAGGGTCCCTACACATAAACTGAAGTACTGATAACTTAGTAAGTGAACCCAGAGTTTATTAAAAACACTGTTTTACAAGACTTACCCAACGTCTGGTTTTATAACAACTGGTGGTGAAGGATGTTCCACATCAGCAGATTCATCATTTTCCTGAACAACAGGCCGATGTGTCAGTGAAGAGCGAAAGTGAAAAATGACAATTTAGATACGTTTGGCTGACTGCCCCATTTACTTTCATTGTTAACTATTTGGTTGTGAAAACAAAAGACGGTTAAACTGGATATTACTTCAACCAACGTAACATATCTGTTGAGTTTGACTCGTGTTCATGGTGAAACAGACTCTGGTTCATGTGACTCTGGACGTCACTTTAGTCATAATAAACATCTTATTCAGAGTCTCGTTTTATTCTGGTTCAGGTCAGAAATTTGACTGATGAAGACACATGTTGTAAGTTGTTACTGACACGTTTAGATGTAAGAAAAACTATTTGGAAAATGAAATGTTGCTTTAGTCAAAATGTTCAGTAACGTTACTGAACTTTAGATTCTGGAGGAAAATTCAGATAAAATTCAGATATATTATGTTGTGTTGTTGGGTTTCAAACTCACTATGATGTCAAAGAAATGAACATAGGTCAATTTTGCACAAATATCCTGTTGTTTTTATGACCAGATGTATTGATCACTTCTGTAAACACCAGAAAATCTTGAAAATATTGATGTTCATGTAAACATGATCAGAACAAACAACGAGTTTGTTGCTACAAACAACTTATTTCACGTTATATGAACAAATATATGCAAATCTGGTGATTATAATTCAGTGACGTTGAGGTCATCTCTCTCTCTCTCTCTGTCCTGTTGTTTTCCAAAATTTCCTACAAACCAACATCGTCCCTCTGGAATATTCTGTTGGAAATAAAAACACAACATGTTCATTCACCGTCAAACAGTAGGACACAATTAGCTTGATCATCTGGACGGATGTAGCAGTGAAGTTAGGACAGATTTGGCTGACCGTGTGTGTGTGTGTGTGTGTGTGTTTACATCTGATGTGTTTGTGCATGGACTTCCACAGAGCTTAGAGAGAAAACCCCCCCCCCCCACCCCCATATGGTGAGCTGTCACTGGGCTGACACGGGGCAGCTCTCCCCTGTGTGGGACCTCCAGCCATCATCACACACACCGAGTAAACAACAACTGGACATGAGGTGATGATTTTAGATGATTTTAGTTTTGTTCTGATACATTTTTTATTTTTTTATTTTGGGGTTATGTCTGTATTTTTTGCTTCTCTGACATAAAAACAGACGATTTCTCCACCGTTTGTGTGTTTCTAACTTGACAGGGATCAGACTGATCTGCAGCGATAAAGATTCAAGGTCTTAAAAAAAAAAAAAACCACGTCATTAAGTAGCTGTGAATTAGTTGAAGCTTCTGCCTGACAGCTCTCTATCAAACTGCTGCATACGACAGCATTTATTTAGAGGAGAAATATGCAAATTACTGAGAGGAAGAAAGAAAGAAAGAGAGAAAAAAAAACTGAAACCCTAACCGAGAGACATCTCCTCTCCTCTCTTGACAGATATGTTTCTCACATCTGTCTCTCTGCTCCTGCACACAGATGTTACACAGCAGTTTGTTCGGAGAAGGAAAAGACGATTCCTTCTGTGCCTCCCCGAGGAGCAGGTAGCCTGGGGAAAAACACATTTACACATAAAGCGTTAATGTGTCTGTGTGTGTGTGTGTGTGTGTGTGTGTGAAGACAAAAGAGAGAGGGGGAGAGAGAAATGTGTCTTTCTTACAAAGGGAGAAACAGACCAGAAATAGGAAATGGCAGGACTGAAAACTGGGGGCCCTTGGGGGCCATCAGAGGCTTTGAAAGTGTGTGTGTGTGTGTGTGTGCGTTTGTGTGTGTTACTCTATCCTCTGGCTGTTCTCTCAAACTGTGTGTGTTTTTGATGTTAATCTCACCCAGTCGTTGGAAAGCCAAACACAGTCTGTGCACCCAGATGTTGACAGATGTGCTATGTGCGACCTAACTTCCTCTGAACCTCTCTCTCTCTCTCTCTCTCTCTCTCTCTCTCTCTCTCTCTCTTGGGTGTGTCACACACACACACACACACACACACACACACACACACACACACACACACACACACACATCCTTCCTGTATCCCCTCTGGAGACCATCTTCCTGGCGTGTATGAGACATTCAGTAAATTCCACAATATTTCCTAAAACCAACCAATGTTGGCCCCAGTGGTGAGCTGCTGCTCTCCTTCAGGGATCACTGTCCGTTACTCTGTTCCAGATGTTCCATAAATAGCTAAAACACACAGCGGAGGCAACGTCCAGATGTTGTAACGTCACATGTTGTAATCTGAGAGAAGAGAGAGAGAAGAAACAGCTGGAGATCTGACTACAACTGGAACTGATGCAGCTCTCCCTGGTGGCCTAGAGTGGTGCATGCAGGTATCTATCGATCTATCTATCGATCTATCTATCGATCTATCTATTGATCTATCTATCTATCTATCTATCTATCTATCTATCTATCTATCTATCTATCTATCTATCTATCTATCTATCGATCTATCGATCTATCTATCGATCTATCTATCTATCTATCGATCTATCGATCTATCTATCTATCGATCTATCGATCTATCGATCGATCTATCTATCGATCGATCTATCGATCGATCTATCTATTGATCTATCTATCTATCTGTCTATCTATCTATCTATCTATCTATCTATCTATCTATCTATCTATCTATCTATCTATCGATCTCGATCTATCTATCTATCTATCTATCTATCTCGATCTATCTATCTATCTATCTATCTATCTATCTATCTATCTATCTATCTATCTATCTATCTATCTATCTATCTATCTATCTATCTATCTATCTATCTATCTATCTATCTATCTATCTATCTATCTATCTATCTATCCTCCATCCATACCATCCTCCTCCTCCCTATGCTCCTTCTCCTCTACATCCTTGGATAATGACGTGTTGATGTCTCCTGCAGGTCTGACGTGTTCACGTTAGCGTGTGCATCAAGTCATGTCAAGGTCGCTCAGCGGTGTTCGTCCTCTGGAACGATGCAAACAGATCAAAGTTCCTCGCGTCGCTCGTTTCCATCGTCAAACCGCCTCGCTGCCTCGACCGCTGAGCTGAATCTGCACTGATGGCACCCAGTGACTCTCCAGCATGCATCTGGAAGAGCAGCGTGTGTGTGACAGAGACTTTGAATGCATGTTCATGTCACATTGTCTGCAGCCTGGAGATGTTTGTGTCACTGTGAAGAGGATGCAGCTTCTGGCTGCTGCCGCTGCCTCATGCAGGTAACATCTGTCTGCAAACACTGAAACTCACACACCTGATATTCACTGTCAAACACTGACAATAACACACTGATAATAAAACAACACATCCTCAGCTGAATCTGCTCCGTTTGTCCAGACGTCCTGCAAACAAACTGAACCTCAGAGCTCATGAAGCTTCTCTGTTCTCTCTCTTTATTTATCACCACGCTGCAGAATAACTCCACATTACTGCAGCAGCCGTCGATCACATCATTGGTTTTACACTAAATAATCATAAATAATCCTGCTGTTACATGTTTTCAGATATGTGAAATACAACCTGGACCATCGCTGCTGCTGCTGCACATGGATCAATCATGACTTAGAGCTTTTAAACTTGTATTATTATTATTATTATTTTATTATTCTATTAAGGATATGGAGATAGATAGTGTGTATGTGTGTGTTATGGGGGATTTGTGGGACAGGATGTTTTCGTGTGTGTGTGTGTGTGTGTGTGTGTGCAACCTGTCCACACGCCAGCAGAAGGTATCCATATATACACGCAGGTGCACATATGAATATGTGAACATATGCACAGATACGAGCACATAAACATGTTAACACACAAACACATGAAGGCAACATATGTGCAGACAAACACAAACACGAAAACATAAATTTAAAAGGTAATTCTGTCACAATGTAACCTGCAGAAGTTCTTGTTTGTGCAGAAGTTGAACCTTTAGTTGTAATGGAACATTAAAGAGCATAAAATTATAGTTTCTAAGCTGGAAGTTGCTGTAAATATATGATACACAGATATGATGTGGTCATCTGGTTTTCTACAGACCATTTTACACCTGAGTGAAAACTACATGACCCAGAAGAGAGCGGCTCCGTTCTGGACCGTCCTGCTGCTCTGTGCACCTCCAGCAGGGAACGAGGCTGCAGCTGCTCTGTCCTGTCGCGTGTCTGCTGCTCCTCGTCCGGACGTTTCTCCTGCACGGGGGTCCGTCTGACCGCAGCTGTCCCTTCCTCTACACCGCTCTCCCGGGCCACGGTGACCTCTCGCTCCTGAAGCAGCTTCAAAGAGACACAGGGATGAGGTGACGGGGTACGGGGGGGCGCCGGCTGCTGGGCTCTGGGAGCTGGGGACATGGGGCTGGAGTTGAGGGTTGGGTGTGTTGCAGGAGGTGGAGGGAGACGTGGGAATGGGGGTGGTGGAGGTGTGTGTGTGTGTGGCAGGAGGGGATGGAGGGATGTTGTTGAGTCAAAAGCTGGAAGTTTGTGTGTGTTTGTGAACGTTATTCAACCTGAACAGACCTCCTGTGCTCTGGTGTCACTGTGGAGTGTCAGAGGTGTGTGTGTGTGTGTGTGTGTGTGTGTGTGTGTGTGAGAGAGAGAGAGAGAGAGAGAGAGAGAGTGTGTGTGTGTGTGTGTGTGTGTGAGAGAGATCACCCAAGCAGCATACACACCATCTCACCCATGGGGAGTCAGGGGGTCCAGCTTGGTGAGAGGGGACGATGGATGCAATGTTACTCTGACGTCCCAGTGGAAAAGACAGATTACTGGCCACACACACACACACACACACACACACACACCTGACAAGGTCATACAATCTGGCTTAACAGCCCTGAAACATGTTCAATTCTGTATCAAAAAGAGAAGTCAAATAAAATGAGACATTTTTAACTTCTCGCAGCTGTAAATTCTTCTCTGGTTGGTTTCTAAAGCTACATTTTGTGATTTAGAGTTTGGTTATTGCTACATTGTAGCATACAATCCTGAATTTTCAGCGTAAACTACTTCGCTCCATTAGCATTTAGCTTAAAGCGACGTAGAGCCACTAACATAAACGCTGACTTGTTTTGTTCCCTCACGGTTTTATTTTTACTCTCAATCCTTCATATATAATATTCTCTTTCTTCTCCTCACACATACATGTGTTGTACTCGTGTATGAGATCATGCACCGATGAGCTAAACATAACTGAAGGTTTTCACCTTAACATGTTGTTGTGCAGCTGATGTGACTGACTGTAAAGACTGAACATAATGACGCCTCTGGGGGAAACCAGGAAATAGACGAGTACGCTGATTATAAGATCGGTTTTTATCTGCGACGCTTTGAAATCGAGGTCACGTATATAATAGAATACAACAAAAAGAAACAGTAACACACACATTTTTATATCAGCTCGTGCAGCAACAATACTGTAATAAATAACATTGTATAATATTGTACAAGTAACTTTGTATTAACCATAAATGAAGCAAAGAATATCACATATGTTGTTTCTTTGTGGAAAAAAAACACAATTATGCAGAAACTCTCCCTCAGTTCGTTCACTAAACATTAAGAAGAAACATTTAGTTGGTTTTGCATGTTTTGTCACGACTCATTAAATCTTTAGCTTAAGTAAAATACTGCTTTTTATTTGCAAGAAGCTTGAACGTTTACATCTTTGTTACATACGTTTCAAAGTAAAATGAACCTTTATGAGCCGTGTGTTTCATGTGCTAGCGCCACCAACAGGTCAACATTTTCTCCTCACGTCTGTTTGAGGCTGAGGTTTGACGTTTGTGATAAAACTCTTTACAAACTGAAATATAAATGTAAATTGTTTATTTTAACTTCAAAAAACATTTTGTTTATGACTAATATAACAACAAACTAATAATATTCCCATCAAAGTTGCTACTGTTGTGTTTTTAGGATTGTTGATGTGAAGATGATGACTGATTTAAGTTGTTTGTCTGTGTGTGTGTGTGTGTGTGTGTGTGTCAGAGGGACACGTCTGGCCACAGCGTCGGCAACAGAAGGTCTCCCCTGAGTTGCCTTTTTTCTTTTTCAAGCTGTCTCTCTTACCCCCACCTCCACTGCGCACACACACACACACACACACACACACACACACACACACACACACACACACACACACACACACACACACACACACACACACCTTCCCTGGCTGCTGGTTTCTGCTCACACCCCTCCTCCCTCCACCTCCTGAGCTACAGGCCAGCTGATGATACGTGTGCGTGTGTGTGTGTGTGTGTGTGTCCAGAGCAGAACACACATGTATAATCTGACACGTTAAGTCCACCTGTGTCTGCTCACATCCATACCTCCACCCTCACCATCTGTATAGGAGGGTGAGGGCGTAGTTGAGCCAGAAACGTCCATCTTTGATTCTTCAGTCGTCAGATGACGTCAGATGCGTCTCTGTGACATTTAAAACAAGCAGCTGACGCCGTCGGCTCGAAACAACCTGCTCAGGAATCTAAAACATTCATTGTAACGACAATCTGAGACGTGAAAAAAAAACAAAAAAAACAAAAAACAAAGCAATTCAGCTTCCTCCAGACTGATCAGCTGTTGAACAGAGATCTCAGTCATGTGCTTTGCAGCTGTCTGCTCCTTCCGGCCGTAAACAGCTTTTTAGAAACGCGGCGTACTGATGTGTGGAGGCTGCGGGGGATGATGACCTGCTGACGTACAGATGACTTGTTTGTACAGTTGCTCAAAGACAAATGATGTCAACTTTATCGTCATCTAATTATTTAATTACTTCACACAAATTCCAGGTTTTAATAAGAAATAAATAGATGTTTGTGCTTCGAGTAAGGTCAAGTTGTACTTTATCAGTCGCAGAACAAAGTGTTACATTATCTGATTATATGTTTTATATAAAACTGTGTTATAATGAAGTTGTTATACTGTGTCTGCATGAAGGGATTGTTAACTATTCTTGTTAAAAAGTAAAGTAAGAAACACATAACAACTAAAACAGATGAAAAACAATATGAGTTGATACAAAAAGTGTCCAAACACTGAATTATCCATAATCTAAGATGTGATGAAGAACAAAAAACAACTTCTTCTTCTTCCTTCGAACAATGAATTTATTTAAAATTTATTTATCTATTTAATATTTAATGTCGTGTCTAAGTTGGTTTTCCTGCAGCTACCTGAAAGACATGAGGGTTACATTGATTGATTAGTATGAATTATTTGTAGGTGTGAATGTGCAGAGAATTTAGAAGTTAAATCAAAATAATACATTACACATGAAACTCAGACAACAATCTTTCTGACATGTTACATTGTGATTTTAATCATTATTACTTTATTTTTTTATGTAGCTTTGCATGTAAAGTGTCATATAAATAAATATTGATTGATTGATTGATATGTGTAAAGGTTGAAGGTTGGTTGTTTGATTCTTGGCTTCTCCATCATGTCAAAGCATCTCTGAGAAGATAGATATTAAACCCTAAATTGGTAAAAAAAAAAAAAAAAAAATCAATATAGAGTATAGTGATGCTGTGTGACTGCCAACTCTATACTAGAAATGTATAAAATGACATAAAATGGTCCAAAAAATGGGGAAAATGACCATAATTATGCATTAGATTACTAAATAAAATACCAAAACTAATATAAATGCATAATAATAATTAAATCCCATGAATTAATGTCCAGTCAGTGAGTTTTGATGAGTATTAGAAGCTGTAGGAGTCAGTTTTATCCTCCTGTTTCCAGGTTCAGCTGCAGCTCAGGCCTGTTCTCGTTCGGAGCGGCATTAACGCGGTTAGTGGAAAATCTCGCGATATTTTGTTGTGTGAGCCCGTGAGGACCGGGACCAGTCGCGCGGAGGGATGTTGAACCGGGATGAAGCGGAGCGGAGGCAGCGGCCACCGAGCACCGTCCGTTAACACCGACACCGGGAGGAAAGAGCAGGAGGAGAGACGGTAAGAAGATTTGTGTGTGTGTGTGTTTAAATATGTGTGCGCGCGCATGGGATGTTTTTTTTTTTTTTTTTAAAGAAGGGGTTACCGTTTCCCTGAGTGACGTCACACACTTCCCTGAAAGTCAAAACAACCGTTGGCTGCGGTAACGGTCGGTAGCTGCTCGGAAATCCGTTTAAACCGTTATTCCCCCCCCCACCACCTCCTCTCGTGCTCTGGCTCGTGACCTCAACAGAGACCGTTAACCAGCAGCATCAAACGTTAACGGTTCAAACCGGAGGCTTTTATTTTATTTTTTACGGTTTATGAGGAGCAGGTGCACCGGAGGAGTCCCGCCGCACCTGCCGCTACAGGTAACACCGTTAGCTAGCGGCTAACAGCTAGCTGCTAGCTGCTAACACTGGCTAATGCTAGTTAGCTTCTCTGTGTTTACAAACGATGATCAGATGTTAGCAACGTAGCAGCTACACTGTGATTAATGATACTTTAGCAAGGATGCTCAGTGTTAGCATAACCCTTCTATATATTTAAAATTATAAAATTATTATAACATTCTTAACATCAACATGTAACCTGCTAATTAGCTTATTAATATAGAAGATAAATAATAAATGTTTTATTTAAAAAAAAAGCAATTAAATCTTTATTTTCCAATTAATCAATTAATTAGCTAATCATTTAAACATTTCACATTAAATTTAAGCTAAAATATCTTTGTTATGGATAAACAATTTATTAATTAATTAGCTAATTGTGCAACATCACTTATTCTTGTAATTATTTTTTATTAAATTAACCTTTTCTTAATTTAAAATAGTGTTGAAATTAATATATTTGGGCTTTTGACTGTTTTAATATGATAATTTATTATTTTCTGACATTTAACACACAGAAAAATCAATTAATTAGTAAATAAATCAATATTCAGACATATTGATTATAGATATAATCAAGTTTTCTGTATAATAATTATTATAAATGCACCGACAGATGGAATCACAATGTTAAGACACAATTTTAACAACCTAAAACTTTAATATAAATAAGATTTTCGCACAAATTTCCTTCTTTTTTTCGATTAGGCTCAAACATTTGATTATTTAAGAATCAACATCTTTGATAATAAACTTCATTTGCTATAAATGTGTAGATAAATAATATATAAGATATTAATCTGATTATTATAGTTTTTAATCATATATTAGTTGTTATATCAGTTGTTTCACCTCAGAAATTTAACTCTTTGTATTGGAAACTGTTTTGTATTAACACCTGATGATCCATCGTTTATTTTTATTTCGTTTTCTTTACTTTATTCGACCACTTTAATGGTCCAAAATCTAAAAAAATTGCAGTTACAATGTTATTAAATAAAAGAAAAAAGAATAAACAACTAGAACAATTGTAGTTTGAATATTTTTACATAAAAAGTGACTTTAAGTGAATTAATTGGTAAATCAGTTATTATTACAGATAATAAATGGATTAATTACCTAAATGTTTCTAATCTGTGTTTTAGTTAGAGTTAGAGTCATGATATTTAAATGATATATACTTTAATCGTATCCTGTGTAGTAGCTGGTGAAACACGTGCGACACTTCGTGTCCAGACAGTTTTATTGATTGAAACAGAAACATATTTGTTCCGTCCGAACACGTCGTGTCCGACGGTCGAATGAAAAAAAAAGCTCATCCTGTGTTAGCAGATTGTAACACTTCCAACGCTGCCAACGGCTGGCGACCGCTTCAGGAAGAGGATTGTTAATGTCAGCCAGGGATCGTATGAGGACGAGAGTCGTGGTGTCGTGACCATGAGTCCATCAATAATGAGCTGTAACGTTTCCTCTCTGGATATAATGATAAATAAACCTGGATGTTATTTAAAGCTGATCGTTAAGTTATTGATTGTTTCTCTACTTCCTGGTGTTAAGTTCTTGGTAACGGTAGCGTGAGTGCTCTCTCTGATGTATTTACCGTACGTCAAGAGTTGATATTAATATTCAATAATGTCGTTCCAGGCAGTGATTAGTGTTGAAAGCAGTCAGCAGGTACGTTGATTGATTGGTGTTTTTAAAGAGCCGGTGGACACAGATGAAATCAATCAGGACGTTTAACGACCTCGGAGGTTGTTGTGATTTAAAACTACGACGTCGGTGTCAGAATCAGAAGTGTGTTTCTTCCAGTTGGCAGCGTTTAAATGTCTGATTGGAGCTGTTATTTATCATATTATTAAGTGATGTAAAGCATCTTTGAGGTTGTCATCATATTTAACTGTATGATATTGTGTCGATTCTTTAGACGATACGATACAAAGTCACGATACGACTGATTTGATCTGATGTGACTGTTTTATTTCTTCTCTCTTCTAGATCCTAAATGTTTTTAAACCAGACGTTGTGTTGTTGATCAGCTGTGATACTCAGCTCAGTTTTCTGACAGGTTAACAGTGTCCTGCTTCTTCTTCTTCAGGTGCCTGAACAGGTTGGTTCTTCTGATTGATTCCTGACATTTCTTCCTGGCGCTAGGCTACTAGCATTGTTTGAATGTTTATGAAGGAGCAGCAGGAGGTGGAGCTTGGACCGAAACAGATTTTATTTTAAACATAACGATATGAAACCATGTGTTATAATCATAGTTAAACTTGATAAAACCGGTCGCTCCGATGTGAAAACACTTGATACACAGATCAGTGACGGCGTCGGGTCCTTTCATACGTCTCCTCTGATTGATAATCAGCGATCTGACCGTCTGGTTCCTGCCCTCTGGTTCTATTTTTTTTTTCTGTCTCCTTGTTTCCTGTGATTATGTGTCTCTTTTCTCACTGATGCCTCTGGATTGAAATGTCATGAAATAAAACGCTGTCTGGCCGGTGTTTCTCCAGGGAAACAGCAGCCCTGGTGACGAGGGGTTGCCACTGTCTGGACATCCTCCTCCTCCTCCTCTGAGTGCAGTCAGGACTGTGCTCCCTCCACCAGATTAAGGTTAAAGCTAACTGAAGCTTCATTGAATTACACCGCAGTGTTAAAGCTTAATCCACAATTTCGCTGTGCCTATAAAAAGGATTCGATCCCCTTGGATGTAATTACAGGAGCTGGGTATCGTTTTTTTTTTTTTTTAATTTTGAATTTCTGGATCGTAATGAAAATGTGAAGGAATGAAACAACGTGATAAATGTTGATGGACTCTGATACTTTATGATTAGACCAGGGGTTAATGTCGTGGTATCCTTTTCCACGTCTCTACTGAGTCTCTAGTGTTTCCACTTGGTGCTAGTTCCTGGTTCCAGCTACTGTTTTAGTTCCTAGTGGAGGAACCAATGGAGCTGAGTCGATACTAAAACGTGATGTGAACAGACGCCGGCCACTGATTGGTCAGAGGGAGTGTCTTCACAAGCTGCCACCAGACGCCAGTTGAGTTGAGAGAGCGTCAACAAAATAATCAAGCGACAAGAGTGATAGCCATCGTCGTAGCTACCTGGTCGTAAGCTAACCCAGCAACAAGTACAGCATCTCCTCCATGTCCATTAATGTTTACTGATGTTTTAGTGTCGTGACGCCGCAGCAGTCGAGTAGCGCTACAACGATGTAGTGGAAAAAAGACATTAGTGGATCAGACACAGGCTCTGATGCTGATCTCTACCCACAATCACATTTGATATAAAGTCGTAGGCTACATTTAAAAGCCTCGTTAATACATTAATTAGACTAAGTAGGTAATTTATTAGAAGGTTTAAGAAACATTTTAAATTCAAATTCAGTCAAAAAAATTCAGAAACACACAGGACAAAACAATAAACTACAAGCTAAGGGATGAAGTCATTATTGTTATTTATTAGGATCAACTAGAGGTTAAATATGGTGCAAATAAAACAAAATCTACAGAACTATCAGTCACATCATCAGTCAACATCATTAAAATGATTAAAGATAAATGACTAAAACTGGTAAAAATATGTAAATGTCTTTATTACAATAAGCCGCTTTAGATTTTGTTGATCGGTCACTTCTCAACAGCCTCAGTGTTTAAAAGAAAAGGGTGTGTGTGTCGTTATGACGCTGCAGACACTCTCTGATCTGAATACTGATTTCCAACCAGAGATAGCGTCAGTAGCGTTAGCGACCGCTAGCCCTTTAGCCGCCGCTGTTGCTGCCGCCGCCGTCGAGCTCCATTCAAGCTGAGCGAGCGTCATACCGTACGTTGTGTCGGTGCACGTTGTGTAACACAGTGTAGTAGAGAGCATTTGAGGTGAACACGGCCGCTATGCAGAGAGACGAGGGAGGGAGGGAGGAGAGGAGGGAGACGGAGCTGCAGAGATTTGGGCAGAGAGAAAGAGTGTGAGAGCATCCTGAACTGCCGTTGTTGCTATTTATAGACGAGTCCTACTCCACAGTCCTGAGATGCTCTCCCACCTCCCACGTACAGACGTCAGCCTACACACACACACACACACACACGTTGACAGAATGATTTGATATGTAGAAATACAGTGAACAGAATAAACCAGCTCTGAATGGATGAATGAATGAATGAATGGATGGAAGGTGCAGACGTCAGGGAGGTTTGTTTGTTTAGACATCAAGGTCAGTTTCTGTCTCTGTAATAATTCAGCCTGTTTATCAGTGAGATCGTCACAATAACAAGATGTTTGTCAGATTGTATGAAAGAGGAGAAAGTGAAGAAGGAAGAGGAGAAAAATAAGACCATTTATTTATTTTCTTTTTTTTAATTTGTGTGTGTGTGTGTGTCTCCTTTCACTTCCTTCCAGGCTGAGTCACTGCTGCTGAGGAGGAAGGTCTGGAGAGGGAACGAGAGAGGAGGAGGAGGAGGTGGAGGAGGAGGGGGAGAAGAAGACGAAGACGAAGGGAGGGGGGGGAGATAAGCCACAACAGGAAGCAAAACGACGCACACACGCTCACGACCACGACCGCGGCGTGTGTTTGTGTGTGCGTCAGAGAGAGAGAGAGACTGCGCGAAACGAGAGGGTGAACGGGAAAGGAAGGGAGGGAGAGTGACGCGGAGGCTGGGAGAGCCTGCCTCCCCCCCTTCCTCTCCTCCTCTCCCTCTCTTTCTCTCCTCTCCTCCTCCTCCCCTCCTCCCTCTCTCTCTCTCTCTCTGTGGAGCAGGCGTGTAGCGGCATCAGACTCGGCGTGAAGGAACCATGAGCGATGTCACCATCGTTAGAGAGGGATGGCTCCAGAAACGGGGTGAGTACATCCAGCTTTTTTTATTTTTTTATTTTTACATCTCCTCTTCCTCGCTGCCTGTCGTCTAGACTGCGAGGGCCGTGGTCGTAGTCGTAGTCGTGGTCTTAGTCGTGGTCGTCCACATGTGCCGGTGGGAGGATGTGTGTGTGTGATCACATGGATGTCTGATCGTATATGTGTGTGTGTGTGTTTGCCTCCACAGGGATGGTTGTCTCTATATTACAAGCTTGTCTGGCAGTTTTGTTTGCTAAGCTTGAAAATGAGTGTGTGTGCATGTATTTGTATGCACCAGAGTGTGTGTGTGTGTGTGTGTGTGTATTTATGTGTGTGTGTGTGTGTTGTTGATAACATGTACAAGGCCTGTAGTTTCACTACTGCTGCTGCTGCTGCTGCTGGTGCATTGTGTTCTGTCTGCTCTCTCTGAGGTATTATTTAACACAGTCGTGTCTTAAGTTCACACAAAAAAATCCTCAATGGTGTCACAGAGAGTCATATGACATGAAGAGGGGGTGGGTGGGGGTGGGTGGAGGAGGGTGGAGTCCAGGGGGACACTGACAACACATCCTGTTTACAACCCGATGAATGAGAAATCAGAAAAAAATGTTGAAAAACAGTTGATGTGTGTGTCTGTGTGTGTGTGTGTGTGTGTGTGTGTGTGTACATGCGCGTACATGCACATGCGTGTGTGTGTGTGTAACTTCCCTGTTCCCAGACCTCAGGTCGCTGCAACAGGTCAAACAGTCAAACGTGATCTGTGACGACTGCAGCATCAACATCTTTAACACTTTGTGTTTTTTTTTCCTGTGATTTCATGAGGTCATGTGTCTGTTGCTGGTTCCTTCAGGCTTAAAGAACATGTGAACATGTGTATGTGTGTGTGTGTGTGTAGGAATGTGTGTGTTTTATACACACACACACAGAAAGAGAGGGAGAGAAGCTCGGGGGTAGAACGAGGGGGATTTCCAAACTGTTAGGCCAATGAGCATCATCCCCATGACTCTGTGATGGTGTCTAGGAATGTGTAACACAAACTGTCGAACAGGAAGTGACATGGAGTCATAATAGACTGCGGGATTCTGGGTAATGTAGGCGAACACTGTGTCACATGTTGGAGAACAGAGTGTTTCTTAGGATGCTCTCGCTCTGCGTGTGTGTGTCACACACCCCTGTATCGCTGCTAATACAAAGGGAGGATCTTTGTGTGTGTGTGTGTGTGTGTGTGTGTGTGTGTGTGTGTGTGTGTGTGTGTGTGTGTGTGTGTGTGTGTGTGTAGGTGTGTGTGCGCGTGTGTTCCTCAGACAGTCGTCTGTGCATATTAAGAGGAACACATCGCCCCCAGTCACGACGCAGGGCTGCCGGCGTTCATCAGTGTGTGAGAGAGATGGAGCTTGTCTAGATGGAGGTGTGTGTGTGTGCGTGTGCGTGTGTGTGTGTGTGTGTGTGTGTGTGTGTGTGTGTGTGTGTGTGTGTGCGAGGAATATGAATGTTTGTCTGCATCCTCATCTTCCCCATCATATAGCAGATCTTTGGTTGTGTGTGTGAAGAGGAGCAGGAGGTCGAGGTGCTGACTCACTGTCCAGGTCGTGACTGCTGCAGTTTCTTTGTCATTAGATGATTTTTACTGAAATGAAACATAAAGAGGAAGGTAGTGAAACACACACACACACACACACACACACACACACACACACACACCACACCCTCCTGCACTAATATGATTATTTCTACTTCCTGTGTGGTCCTGGAGTTACTCCTCTTCGTTTTCCTCATCATTGTTTTGTTTTGATCTGAGCAACATAAAGACACTAAACTACGACTGATCAGTTTTATTATTGATGAAGGAGTTCTGTGATATAAAATGAGCGTTAGAGGATTATTATCTAAATACCTGCCGAGTAGTTTGTCTGTTCAATTAAACGTCACAGTTGAGCAGAGAGGTGGTAAATCAGAGTCGACGTATCGTCCACGTTGTTGTTCATGAGCAGATGCTGAAGATAAAACAGGTTGTGTTGTGATTATCTTTATAATTAATCATTTCATGTTTGATCAATTAGTTATATTATTATTTACAACAGCTGTGAAGTGTATGGTTTCAATATTCTGCAGGTTTGACGCCAGGAAAGTTTTTCATTTTAAACGATGAGACGATGTCGAGATGGTTTTGTTTGTCTAATGTAGCGACTTATTTCCTCCATATTTGACTCAAATCTTCTGCATCTTTTGTGGTTGACGTGATTGATTCATTGAAAGAGTTTCAGTGTGTCGGCGACGAACCACAAACCATTAGGTCAATCATCACAGGCAGTAGCACGTACAAACATAAAGCAAATATCTTCTCAAAGTGCTGATCGTCACCTTGTATCAGTCAGACTCGGTAACATCATCACCTCTGCAGAGCTCAGCGTGTCCTCAGATGACCGAGCCTCTTGCCAGCACACGATGATTTCCTTCCTCCTGTCATTAAATCAGAGCGGGGAGTGCATTCGGCGGCATCACGTCTTTATCTGTGGAAAATAATGAACGCTGGGTAAATACCAGGATGCGTCCGGTGTATATAGAAAACAAACAAGCTAATATTTCTTCTTTTTTTATTCATTATTTTAAAGATAGATGTGATGCGATGCTACAGGTGCACAGCCTCTAAAAGGACACTGTGTTGTTCTGGGGTTTAAGTCAGATGTTACTTCTCACCAGCAGGTGTTTTATTGCGCCTTAAAAAAAAAATCCAAATCTGATGCAACTCTGCTTCGTTTCCACCACCTGAGCCAGGAGTTTTTACCTTCTGTCGTCCTGAGTGTGAGGCCACGGAGGTCAGAGTCAGTCGGTGCAGTCGAGGATACAGTTTCCTCCAACCAGCATCAGCCCACACAGCAGTCAGCACAACAGATGGCCAGGAGCAGAAACACTGAAGGAGAGACGAGGAGAACATCATCATCATCATCATCATCTTCTCTCTGACACTTTCTGTCCCCCAGAAGTGTTTCTGAGATAAAACTACTAATCAGACGAGATGTGGAGAAGTCACTCATTTTATGAAATAATCCTGGAGGATTTAAGTAAATTGACATCACATAAAATCAAAAAAAAAAGAAGATGTCGCCTCTAACAGTCGTGTTTAAAGTTACATCCTTAAATAGCTGCTGCTGCTTCTTTAGAAAGAAAATAAATAAAAATGTGATCATGATTATGTGTTGAACAGCGTTTTAAGCTCTAAAACTTTACATTAGATTCTCCAACATGAGCTGTGGCAGCAGATTTCTCCCGTTCAGTAACTTCAGAGGCTGCAGCGGAAAATATCATTGATTCCTTTTGTAGCGTTTTGGGTAAATGTTCACGAGGGCGACTGACATGATTTGGTATCGGACACGATGAAGCGGTGTTGTGTTACAATGCGGATGCTCTCGCATTGACCAAGATGTTCGTCCCGTTGCTGCGTTTCTTCAGTAACTTCACCTTTTTCGTTTGTGTGTAAATCACGTCACGTATGTAGGAAAAAAAAAACCTGCTCAGGAAGCGGCGCCATCAGATATTAAATGTCTTGGCTTTTACTGTAAATCTATTTACGTTTCCCAACCTGCTGCTTAATGCGTCTGGCGATAACGTGATCGTATGATCGACTTCGATCTGGGATGCAAAGCAGCACACCTGTCCTCCTCCTCCTCCTCCTCCTCGTTGGTCTCCATCCTTTTTGTTTTTGTTTTTTTTGGGTCTGTCTGTGCCGAGCTGTATACGTTCGACTGCTGGGGGGTTCATCGGGTGCAGTGCAGTGAGGCGGCCATCTTGGCTCAGTGGGTTCAGTGAGTTCAGTGTTGCTGGAGGCTGCCTGGCTGGCTGGATCAGGTGGCAGTGCCAGATCTCTGATATCAATCACCAGCCGCTGCTGCTGCCGCCGCCGCTGCCGCCACTGTCTGCTGTGTCGCCCTTCTACTCTCCTCTCCTCCTCCTCCTCCTCCTCCTCCTCCTCTGTAGAGCCTGTCAACACAACTTACTCCTTTTATTGCCATTCAGTCTCTTTCTCTCCATGTATCTCCCTCCATCTCCCTGCACTCCACTCTCCGTCCTCTCTGCACATACAGGCCAACAGCAGCAGCAGACGAGCAGACAGTGTAGGCTTTGTTATGAATGGCATCCTCTTCTCTTGCACATCCGGAGGAAGTGTACGCTCCAGTGTGGCTTTACAAACCGTCTCCATTGTCCCTAAGAATGACTCACTCTAAACTGCAGAGAATGGCAACCAGCCAGACGGTGAGACAGACAGACAGCATCAGAGCAAACAGACAAGAAAGAGATAGAAGGACAGACAGACAGACAGAGAGACGGGTCTGCAGAGCCCTCAGACAAACAGCACAGACGGAAAAAAGATGAGAGCAGAGAGAGCGACGGTTAGTGACAGAAACAGGCAGCGAATGAAAGACAGATGGGAAACCTGTCGCCTCAGTGTTCGATCACAACGTAATCGTTTTGTTATTTGGGAAAGTTATTTAGTAGAAAATTGAGATAATAAACAACAAAATTAAACTGAACAACAGCTTGAAGCTGCAGCAGGAAAATAAACACAATCAGACATTTAACCTGCAAAGAGGAAATGTAACCGTTTCTGCTTCAGCTCCTTTAACTTACTGAATGTTTTCTTTTTTAAATTTTGACATGTTTCCTCATTTGTCGACTACAAATATCAACGTCTCCAACTGTGTCACAGAATTTATTATTTAATGTCAAAGACGAAGAGTGTCATTGTTACAACCTACAACACTACCAGGGTAGATTTCATCTATAAAGTCTACATCTATATAAGTTTATGTGACGTGTGTCGACACTAAATCATCTTCCTGTGGTTTATTAAGAACAAAAAGTAGCTATCACTGATGCTAACGAGTCGAGATACGAGTCAAACTCCCCTCAACAGATATGTTACGTTGGTTGAAGTAATATCCAGTTTGACCGCCTTTTGTTTTCACAACCAGATAGTTAACAATGAAAGTAAATGGGGCAGTCAGCCAAACGTATCTAAACTGTCATTTTTTAACCACTAATAAAGCTCAAAATATCACTTCACTTCAGCAGTAGCATGAATAGGGTCGTCATTTTCCTGAACAACAGAAAATGATGAATCTGCTGATGTGGAACAACCTTCATCACCAGTTGTTATAAAACCAGACGTTGGGTAAGTCTTGTAAAACAGTGTTTTTAATAAACTCTGGGTTCACTTACTAAGTTATCAGTACTTCAGTTTATGTGTAGGGACCCTATTCATGCTACTGCTGAAGTGAAGTGATATTTTGAGCTTTATTAGTGGTTGAAAAATGACAGTTTAGATACGTTTGGCTGACTGCCCCATTTACTTTCATTGTTAACTATTTGGTTGTGAAAACAAGAGACGGTCAAACTGGATATTACTTAGTTCAAATTACTGCGGAGCATCACTTTAATGTGTGTAACTAACTGCACCAGCACCATGGTTGAAACCAGCATCGATGAAATGACTCATTTTTACTAAGAACCTCGTCTTTAACCTGATACAAGTGACCTCATTCAACCTTCAACAGCATCACAACTAATCAACAGAGACTTGGTCCAAACGTTCATTTCTTTGTCTGTGAAACCTGAACACGTCTTCACACACATGTAAATTCACATGTAAAGTCAGAGAGGGAAAGGTCACATGACACTGATCACATGACTGTGATGTTTATCTCTGATTGGTCAGTAAGTTCATAAACGTGTGTCCAGTTTCTGAGTTAAATCGCCTGAAGCTGTAAAAACTCTGCAAAGTCAGTGAGTCGATAAACTCAGTGGTAAAGTGGTAGGAAGCTTCCTCACACACAGATGGATTAATGGACGGGTGAGTGAATGAACTAATGTAGAGTGAGGCAGTCTTGGATAAATGAATGAAAGGATCAATGAATGTAGTGCTGATCACTGCAGAGGGAGGAAGAGGAGGAAGAGGCTGAATAATGGGATTAGTTTATAGCAGGAGATCATTGAAATGCTGACCTCAAACATTTGATCACAGAGTGCAGCGATACGTCCACATATGCTTTATTATAGTCACGTTAATTAACAACGTCACATCTGTTTATTTCTTTTAGATAAACAACCAAACATCAGAACGATGTTTTCACTAAAATATTCAACACAATATTTTGGTTTATTATTTCATTTTTCCACTTGTTGCATGTAATTTTCTGCACATTCAACAAGTGAAAACGTAGTTTTGTTTGTTTCTTTTCACCTTTTTTGCAAAGACTACAATTAGGAATAAATAAAGTAACTTTTAAACATTATTCACAAGTCAAAACGCTTCATTTCTTGTCCACAACATTGTCCTTTCCTTTCCAAACTTTATGCTTAAGATCTGTTTGTGATCCACCAGCAGCTTTGTCCTCACTTCACTCCACATCAGATGTTGTGTTTAAATAAATGTACTAACACACAGAGATTAGAGTAAAGGGTCAGTGTGTAGCCGAACATGTCGAGGTATTGTGGGCTGCTCCGAGGAGGCTTTGGGCTGATTAGAGGAGGCAGGTTGGAGTGGGGGTTGGTCGATTTAGTCCGACAGATTAGCTCCTAGTGGTTAATAACTAGTATAAGTGTTGGACGCCGGCAGAAGAGACAAAGACCCCAGAGTGATACTTTATATTTTACACTCAGCTCTTTGATATTGATCCATGTCTTTTCTTAAACAGAAACATTAAACCGCTGCTTTGGTTTTTGTTGTTTTTTTTTCTTTCTGCTGCTGAAGAATAAAGTGAATTTATGGGAAATAAACGACGCAGCATCGATAATTAAATATACACTCTGCCTTATGAAATAATAAAATAACACTAACTGCCTCTCAGACCGGTTAATGAGCTTCAGTTGTTTTTGTTTGTTTGTTTACTAAAGTTCACAGGACGTTTTCCGTTACAGTAAATAGTTAATAATTGAAACGTGAAGGATTTAAACAAGTTCAAATGTTTTTTTTTTTTTACTTTTTTTAACTTGTTGAACTCAGATTTATCAGAACAGACGATCAGATCGTACATAGAAAAAGTGGAAATGAGCAGATCATTGATCATTGATTATTGATCATTGATCATGTGGCCGCAGTCTGAACTGATTCTTCAGTCAAATAAGACGCAGCGAGTTCCAACATTTTAGTTGTTTTGTTGCAATAAAGTTGCAGGAGAAAGTCAAACAAAAATCGCTGCAACTTTTCCCCTTTAAAAGGAAAAAAAGCACATTTTTTAAACTTTCTCCTGCAACTTTATTGCAACAAAACGTCTGAAACACAACAACATTTTCCTTAATTTCCATCGTTTCTGGAAACGTTGATCAAAACGTCAGTGAATCACATCCTTGTTTCTTTTAGAAGACAGAGGAAACGTGAAATAAAACAGTCTGACATTTTGTTTCTTTAAAGGGGAAAAAATGTTTCTTTAAAAAGGAAAACGATGCAATAAAAGTTGCAACGTTTTAGCTGTTTTGTTGCAAGTCAAACCTTTAAACTTTTAAAAGAGAAAAAACATTGGTGCAGTTTTTTACTTTCTCCTGCAACTTTATTGCAACAAAACAATAAAAACACAACTTTTCCCTCAATTTTCATTATTTCTAGTAAAACATTGATCCATATGTCAGTGAATCACGTCCTTGTTTCTTTTAGAAGATGCAGGAAACGTGAGATAAAAGTGTCACATTTACCTTCAACATCACTAAGGACCAAGAGAAACAGTTTCTGGGCAGATTTCACCACAGAGGAGGAAACTGTTTTATATTGTTGTGGAGGAACAAGAGGAAGTCGTCTGTTGAGAAACAAACGGAGAAAGTTAGAAACAGGGAAGACGTCAGACCAGACACGTCACTGACACTGGTTTATACCTTCACTTTAATTACTTAGTAAAGTTTAATTATAGAGACTTGATCCTGCAACTTTGTTGCAACAAAATGTCTAAAAACATAGCAACTTTTAATTAAAGCTGCTGCAAAATCAGTCAAAAATCAGGTCAACGATGTGAGAAAAGACCTGAATTATATTTAAAATGTTACTGTTCACGTCTTAAGGTGCAGATCACTAGTTACCAGTTCATTTTATCTCTAGATGTGATGAGATGAACATAAACAGGTTAACACGTCGGCTGACATGTAACTACTTCCTGATCCGGTTCACGTAGCTGTGAGTTTGAGTTTGTTCCCGTTTCGTCTGATTTAACAGTTGACGTCACAGCGTCCAGGTTAAAGGGACAGTCCGTCTATTTATATCTTCCTCCACCTGTAATCTGTGGCTGACAGGATTAACTAAGCCACTAGCTGCAGTGAATAAACGCATGCTTTCACAAAGATGCACAGTGAGAACAGTGTGTCCACAACATGAGCTCAACGTTTATTATCTCAGACAGATGTTTATTTGTTTCCAATCAACCTGAAACCGTGTGTGAACACGTATGTTTCGGTTTCAGCTCGTCGGATAAAAACGAAACCAAACGCTGACAGAATTTGTTTTATCCTCTCTCATCCTCCTGCGTCTCTAGTTGCCAATCTCCAGTCATTAATTATCTGTTGGTGATGAAACTCTTTGGTTCCCAGTCTGACGCTGGTGTGGAGCAGCGGACGGTCGCAGTAATCATGTCACTGAGGCTTGGCAGCGTTTTCTGAGGTGGCTAAATGTCCCCCATATGGTCGACTGGCTGAGCCCCCGCTCCTCACCACCACGCTCTCATTAAACCAGAGCTTCATACACACACACACACACACACACACACTCAGCTGTAAGAAACAAATCAAAACATCTGACAAGGGACTGAGCACAAAGGGACAGGAGGACGAGGAGTCGCTGTTTGTTTTCACCGGCCGACGCCGTACGATTGTTGACTCACCATCTGTCATCAAGAATACACTCCTGTCCCTCTCTGTGTGTGTGTGTGTGTGTGTGTGTGTGTGTGTGTGTGTGTAGAGGAAAGATGAGACAGAAAAGAAAAGGAAGAAACAGTGAGTGAGGTGCAACGTGAGTTTGAATGGTTGAGTCTGTGTATGAGGAGGAGGAGGAGGAACGGAGGGACGACGGAGAAGAAAAGAGGACGAACATCTGCCGTACTCAGATATTGCTCCGTGGTTTGAGTGTTTCTACACAATATCTAGAGTTTGAATAGACTCGGGACTCGAGCTGCTCATTAAGTATCATACAGGACCACAGAGGTTTCAGGTATATATTCAATATATTTAACAATAATGTGCCAGCGACAGGATTAAAGTAGGAAGTGGAAAGTTTATAGTTTGGTCCTTAAAGTTTGAATCTTTAAGTTTTTTGGTCTCAACTCTGATAACACATGTTGTTTAGATGTTTCATGTGCCTCTGAGCTTCGAGTGTGTGTTGATGTTTGCCAGCTGAGGTCGACACGTTGTCAAAAACAGCCTCTCACACCAACAGACGACAAACAGCAGCTCTCAGCTGAAGGAGAGACAAGTGTTCGTTGTGTCTGATGTGGATTCACTAACCATCAAACTCTTAGTTACTAATCAGATTTTTTTTTTTTTTTATTAAACTGGTTGAATTACACCTGACTGATCTGCTCTTAATAAACATGATTAACATGATTTGTAACATGTTTTTATTACGTTACATTTATAAAAACATAAAACTGCAACGTTAAAGTTGTAAACACAGGAATGAGGAGGAGGAAGGTTCCTGGATGACTTGGATTTTGCAAATGAACCACACAACGCTATCCCACAAGTCACCAGGAGGCTGGAAACCATAGAGGAAGCAGGAGCATCACACATTGTATAATTAATTGAATTAATTAGTTATAGTAAACTGATCGACAACCACATGTGTGTGTTTGTTAGTGGATGGAAATGGAGACAGAGGCCAGAGAGATTTAGGCCGTTTCCACCGCAGGAACAACGGGTAATAATACAGGAACTTCTCTGTTGGTGTGTGTCTCCACCAGAGGAACAGTTCCTGTGACGCGAAACTCAGGAACCTTTAGTGGCTGAAAAGTTCTTGTTTGATGTTTTAAGTCGACTCGGTGGTGACTGGTTGTAACTCAGGACGGTTCATGACGCAGTCAACAAAGAAGCACCATTTTTAAAACCCAGCAGCAGAAGAGAATCAATAAATAGTTTCTATAAATAGAATCAAAGAACGAAGCGACACAGTTGAAACTGTCGCTAATGATCGCAGGGTTTCACATTTAATGATCAATGTGTGGCGGACAACACAGAACCAACACTGGTTCAACGCTGGAAACAACGTTAACAACAAACGAACGGTTCCTCTCTCTACAGCGTGTAGTTTATTTATAGTAACGTGATGAAGAAGACGATCGGTAAAGTCCATCCCGACCCCGTCATCACTGATTATGATGCGCCTTACTGGGAACACGGCTATGGTGTGATATTTTTACAACTTTATTCAAAGTTTGTTAACAGAGGAACAGCAGGAAGGGTCAGATGACCTGTGACGTATAACTTCATTTTATCACAGTTTCTATACAAACATTAAAAAGCAGCTGCAGTAGCAGTGACTACTGAGGATTGAGATGCAGCCTAATACGTCCATCAGTTCACTTCCATGTAGTAAACTATGTTCACTGTTCTTACTTCAGTAGTGTGTGAACGTCAACATACTTTAGTCTCAGATGGTTGTTCACTGACCAGAAATGAGGATCAACGTCTTCTTCTTCTTCACGGTGAATCATCACTGGACAGAACGTTAATCATGGATCTGGACCGTGATCGTCTCCACCAACATATCTGCCGACTTGTTTTCAATTCTAATCAATAATCAAAGTCTCACTAGTGCTGATGTTTGCTTGTGTGGCTCCATGTTTCATGTGAGGTGGAGATTACGCCACCGCCGCCGTCCCTCCTCTTCTGCTACGTAGCCAAGATGGCGTCATTGAGGGTGAGAAGTGTCGTCAGTTCATTGTTGATTTTGAAACGTGTTGAAGTTTTACAAACATGAATGAATCCTCAGGATCAAGGTGTCAGTCTAGACCTGTCTGAATGAAGCAAGGAGCTTGAGCAGGCCTTGAAAGTCTTGGAAAAGTCTGGAAAAAGGAGTCTGAACAGATTCATCTTATATATATCTTATAAAATATGAAATATATGAAGACATGAAGCAAATAAAACCTTGATACGGTTTATATTTGTTCATTCATGCTTTTATAACTAAAATTAACTTTAGGAAACAAGTATAAAACTACAAAAAGTGTGGAGGTTTTGGGGGAAAACAAAGATCAGTTTTGAAAACGACGAGTTTTTATTTGATTTGGGAGGAAAAAGGCAGAAAGCTTGTGTAGTGAGAGATGGACAGGTGGAGACAGGTACAGAGGCAGGACGGAGGGTGGAGCAGAGAGCAGCAGTTAGTGAGATGGAGAGCTCTTCACAGAAACATGAATGGATCCTTTAGAGGCACGGCTGGGCTGGTGTGTGTGTGTGTGTGTTTCAGTGTGTGTGTGTGTGTGTTGTGGTGGAGGGTGGGTGGTGCACTTGACAGTACTCGGGGTGTAGTACTTAATTGTTTACTCTTGCCTGCTGCGCTGAGCTATTGTGCTTCAGTGTGTGTGTTTGTGTTGACAGAGTGTATTGTGTGTGTGTGTGTGTGTGTGTGTGAGCATGCAGTGTGTGTATAAGTTTACAGGGTGGGGGGGGGTCACAAAAGACCAGGGGGTCTTATGATGCACACACACACACACACACACGCCAGCTGCTGCCCACAGCTTCAGTCCTGCATTTCTGAATTAATAATACACTCACACACACACACACACACACACACACACACACACACACACACATAACCACAACCACTCTGAAATAATAGTGACTTACACACACACACATACACACACACATACAAAGCTTTGCACCTGTTCACCACTGCTCAACTGGACAGGGTTGGGCTGGTTAAGCCCTCACACACACACACACACACACTCTCCTCAGACAGCTGTGTGTGTCTCCTGACTCCGCCTCTTCTCCTTCTTCTGATTGACAGCTGATCTCAGCGTCTGATTGGTTCAGCTCCTCTGTCTCGTCCTCTGATTGGACTTTTTTTTTTTCCATCAAGAAATAAAAATAATAATTTAAATATGAATAATATCAGACAGTTAAATAACAGAATACATAAATTATTAGTTTATTTTAAAAAGATAAACATTAAATATTAAACTAAATAAATTAAATTGAAGTTTAAACACATGATGTGTTGTTTTTTTACAGTCATTTGGAAATAAACTTGATTTTAATGTGAAGAGATCAATGACACACACACACACACACACACACACACACAACCAGCGCAGTGTGATTATTCTGCTCATTGACTGTTTGTGTGTTAATCACATTAGATTCACTACATTCACATTAAAAGCAGCGCAGCATTGAACTGTGTTTTACTCATCATCAGACACATCAGTGTGTGTGTGGTCAGTTTCATCTCAACATCTTTAGAATAAAAATAAAAGAGCGAGACGTTGGTGAACCAGTAGAAACCACCAGACCAGGTTTTAAAACCAAACAGGTCAAACTGGACTCAGCTGTGACGAGAGACGAGTTCAGAGCAGGAACCGTCAGAAAACTGGTCGAAGAGTCGAGAAACACAACACGTCACGTTTCATCATCAGAGGAAAAACTTGTTCTGTTTTTGTTAAGTTTAGAGTTAAAACGAATTTTATGTCAGTTAGGTCAGTTTTTTAAATAATAAAGACGTTAATGTTGGAGCCACGTGACCTTCACCCACATACTGCCTGAGTGTGTGTGTGTGTGTGTGGGTGTGTAGATAAGGGAGGGGTGAGGATGGGGTGGGGTGGGGTGGGGTGTGTGTGTGTGTGTGTGTGTGTGTGTGTGTGTGTGTGTGTGTGTGGCCACATCCTCCTGTCTGTCTGGCACAGGTGGTGTTGAGCAGCAGCCCTCCAGCTAAGATGCTAATATGCTAACACCACACTAATCCTATGGTGCTTTAGGAAGCAACGGACCCTCTCACACACACACACACACACACACACACATTTACAGTACACAGAATTAAGCTGACTGAATGTCAGCACAGGAACACACACACACACACACACACAACTCATCTTATATGTTTTATATATATATAAAACATATAAGATGAGTTGTGTGTGTGTGTATTATATGTGTATAATATGTGTGTTACTGTATATATGCACACACACACACACACACACACACACACTCGGTGCAGCGACGGAGGATTAGTCTGAGGTCTGAGCGTCGTCATGGCTGCGTTGAGTCTGTCACTCACTCTGCAGCACAGCGGTGTCACCGAGCTCCAGGGAGCCACCGCCATCTACTGGACTGAAGTGGAACTGCAGGAGAAGATAGTAGAGACTTAAAATAAATAAAATCAATAACAAATAAATAAAACAGAGGAAAAAGGACATTTAAGGAAAAAAGACCCAGTTTATACGTTGTAGTTGTTTGTACACGCATGTGCTTGTTTCTGCACCAGCTGGGGGAGCAGAGGGGGCACCAGGGCAGCTTGTTTGCATGGATGCACGTGTGTGTGTGTGTGTGTGTGTGTGTGTGTGTGTGTGTGTGTGTGCATGAATGTACACACTACCAGGAGGTTGTGGCTGTGTGCATCTGGCTGGATGACATCTCCGCTCCCCCCTGAGGGACGATCACACTCCCCCTGGGTTTGACTCAATCTGGCTGCTCTGCTCTGTCGACACCACGGCCTCAACATCGTACAATCATCATCATCATCATCATCATCATCCTCGGCTCCATCATCCTCGTCTTCATCTCCAGTTTAACACTTAACTGACTCCGTCTGTGAAACATTTAACCTCAAACAGCTTCAACTCTTCAAATATTTGTTGTTGTTGTTTTTTTTTCGTTCGATCGTTTTCATGTCGTCAGTGATTGTGACTGTATTTAAAACACACACACGCAAACACAGACACACACGTTAACACGGGTCCAGCCCCAGTGTGGTAATGAGACTAATACAGTGTAATTGGATTTGGCTTTGAAGATCCAGGATTCGTCTTAAGATGTCTGAGCAGACTGGAGTTAGAGCTGCATCCGTTGGGGTCACGCACACACTCTCACGCTCTTTAAACAACACACTCACCGTCGTCTTCTTCTCATCATTATCACTATATTTATTATTATTATTAATCTGTCTTCACTAACTGGAGAACTGAGAGAAACCAGAAATGTCTCTGCAGCTCTGAAACGTTCACTCGTCTTCACTCAGACAGATGTCGTCATCGTCTTCTTCTTCTTCTTCTTCAAGCGTCTTATTCTCTCTTTCTTAACCTCAGTGACCTCTCTGCTTCATCTGCCTCCTCCCCCTCACTTCCTCCCCCATCAGCTACCTGCCTGATGTTTCACTAATCTCCCTCCTCCTCCTGCTGCTTCCTGTGTTTCTGCTTTTACTCAAGTGACAACATCAACATCAAATCCTTCAACGTCTCCACCTCAGGTTAGAAGATCAGCAAACTCAACCTTTAACAATGAAACTTATGTATATTTCTAGTACGTTCATTTATTCTAGTACGTTAATCAATATTTTAACTAATCTCATATTTCATAAAGTTTCTGGATGATTTTGTATTTTAAAACATTCATTAGTTTGTTAATAAAAGTATCGATTAACGTCTGAAATGTAAAAATATTAAATTTACATCTTTAATCAGACGGTTTAGATCCAAAACGTCATCGTTCAGTTGAGTTTCTGTGTTTTTATAATGTTCATCTTTTCTACAAATTATCTGAATTAGACAAAATATTGATTGTTTTAAAACAACTCTGCAGCCACAGATTTATACGTGATTAAAACTCCAACGCTTTTATCGACTGGACAACAAAACTGATGGATACGTTTAGACTTTCAGGTTCATTAATCAGATATTATTGATTAATAATACAGTTGATGGCACCGTTGAGTCGTGAGCTTTCTGACAAAAAATGATCTTAAATGTTGATTCACTGATTTTTAAAACATCTTAGAAGTTACAACGTCAAGAAACACAGAAACAGACTTTTTTTTTTTTGCACAAAATGATATAAAATATTGATTAAAATCACTGTATCTTCTATGATGTATCGTTGCCAGTTTTTCAGTCTGTCCAGTTAATGGAGGTGAAAGTTGAACCTGTGTGTAGGTAATCTACTGTAAATATCCCGTTGGCGTTTTGCTCTGGTCAGTAATCTCATCAGTCTGGCGTCGATCCAGACGTCGACTCAGTCACTCGGTCACTAAACTCTTTATTTATTCTGTGATGTTGCAGCCAAACCCTCCGTGTGTGTGTGTGTGTGTGTGTGTGTGTGTGTGTGTGTGTGTGTGTGTGTGTGTGTGTGTGTGTGTGTGTGTGTGTGTGTGTGTGTGTGTGTGTGTGTGTGTGTGTGTGTGTGTGTGTGTGTGTGTGTGTGTGTGTGTGTGTGTGTGTGTGTGTGTGTGTGTGTGTGTGTGTGTGTGTGTGTGTGTGTGTGACGATCGGTTCCTGTCGGTGCTGGTGAGCTGCTGTGTGTGTGCTGGAACGTGGAGGAACCTCCTCCTCCTCTACCTCCGTCCTCCCTCCAGCTCCCAGAGCGCCAGCCTCACAGCCCCGTCTCTGCGCCATCTGCATATCAGCTCCAGCCTCGGCCAAAGCATTAAATTAAATCCCTGTTTGGGTTGATTAACAAATGGCTGGTGAGCTCACATAGTTATGCAGTTATTTATTTAATTGTCATCCAGTTTTTTTTTTGTTTTTTCTCCTCAGCAGCAGAGGTGTGCAGGTGTCCTGAAGGAAGTTTCTTGTGACTCATCTCGTTGTTTTTCTGGCCGACGTTCAGTTTTATTCATTCCTACCTGCGTCTCTTTTCCCCCCACTTTATTTTTTCCTCCTGAAATGAATAGTTAATCAGTTTTGCTAATTGAGTGACAGTTAGTCAGTGTGTTGTTGTAATTGTCCAATCAGAAAGCTTGGAACGGACACAGTCACAGCTGATTCATCTCTGCCTGTTTCTGCTAAATCCACAAGCTGCAACTGGACGACGTGCCAACCACATTTTATTTCTCACACAAGTAAAAAATAACTTTTGGAAAAAGTCGAGTTTAGTTTTCACAAAAAAAAAGAGGCACGAGTCTACGGGTCTATATATTCAAACACACTAGAGATGAGTCTCCTCTGTTCGTTTCAACTCACCCACGTCCTCTATCACTGATTTCCCCTCGTTGTGACAAGAAACAAGAGACCCCTGTTGTCTTAAGCTCTGTGTGGTGTGGTGTACTTACTAATTGGCCTTAAGGGAAAAGTAAAGTTGTGCAGAGAACTAAATGAAACTGAAGTGAGGAGTCCGAGAGAGATGGTGTGGGAAGGAGACCGGCTGTTCTGTTTTCTCCAGCCGTCCAAACCAGAGACATGTGGCTCTGCAGACAAGCTGTCCAGAGTGGGAGAGCTCGCTGGACTCATTACAGACCGGGCCAAGACGGGATAGAGCTGCAGCGAGCAGCGTTGGACCACAAACTCAAGAGTGTTAGCGTGTGTGTGTGTGTGTGTGTGGACAACTGTCCAGCTCCTCTCTCCGTCTGTGCCACCCCTGGCTGCCCCCCTCCTCCTCCACCTCCTCCCTACAAACACACACACTAACACACACACACACACGCGGTGTCTGGGCTCGACCAGCAGGATTGCTTAAATGTTTTCAGTTGTACTGGACAGCTGAGTGATGAAGTGTCCAGACTCAGGCTTCGTCCAGTAACTGACTCAGAGAAATGTCTGGACTTGGACCAGTAAACCGCTCGACGCTGCCAGTTTAGAACAGTTTTATTAGTTTAACTTTCGCTTCCTCTCTTACAGTCACTTCATCCTGTGATAAACCTTCACTTTTAATGACTCAACCTGCAGATGACAAACATACTTGATACTTTTTTATTTACTTAAACTCCATTTTATCAGCTCATTTATCTGCCAATAAAAGGTCAGACTGTCTCGAACAATGTCGCAAACAGACAGTTTAAAGTCTGGTACGTTGTTTTATGACACTCGTGTGTTTATGTTGTTGTTGTTCAGATTTGAACAAAATGGACCAAATTATGCAAAACAGTCGAGTAATTCTGGACCAACAACAACAAACAACTGACATAACAACATTTTTATTATTTGATATCCAGGTCACAGTGTCTGATGGTTGATTCTAGTTGTCTTAGATTCAACTATTCAACTACTGCAAATTAAAACAGAAAGCTATTGAGTCAGTTAATGCATCATAGTAGTTACAACCATGTCGACTTTAGTTTTTCCAACATCGAAGCAGAAACGTAACAATTCAGAAAATCTGCTTTGATACAGAATTTTGCAGACGACTGTTACATTTTGATAAAATTATGTTTTATTCCAAAGAGAAACAAAGACTGATTTTATTCTGTTTCTTAGTCAGTGAGTTCATCATAGTGTCATCAGTTGAAAACACGTGACCTTTGACCTTCCTACGTCAGACTACAGCCGTGTGCAGACACACGTGATGCTGCGTCCCTAATAAAGTGAGTAACACTGCTGCAGTAAAATCTGACAAATCAACACGTTGGATGTTGATGATTAAAGGTGATGGATCGATGGTTTTAGTTGAAATGTTTCCTGGTTAAATCTTCTCAAACATTAATGACAGTTTGACACTTTTCATCACAGCTGATGATTGTAACTGAATCTTCAGGAGGTTTTAGACTCTTGTTGAACTAAAATGAATCAAGAGGAAGTTGTTTTTCTTTATCCTAGAGTTTGAAACCACCAGAAGGTCCGAGGATTCATTCTCAACAACAACATCGTTATCTGACCGATGCATCGATTCATCTCTGGTATTAATTCCTCCAGATTTCTTCTCCTCCTCCTCCTCTCTCTGTTTATCAGCTACAACTGATCCAAAGAATATGCTTTGTTTCTGAAAGAACAGGAGAAGGAAACAGGAGAGTGGGTGGATTTGTGAAAAAGAGAAAAATAGCGACTGAGGCAGAGGAGAGGTGTGATTTGGTAATCCTGATGACGCACTGGCACCAACAGCATTTTCTTATCTGTCTATCTGTGTCTGTCCCTCTGTTGGTGGTTCAAGGCAGCCGCTAAAAAACCTCCCTCCACCTCCTCCACAACACACACACACAGAAACACACACACACAGAAACACACACAACACACACACCTCCACCGTCAGCAGCACCCAGAGGTACCGGCAGGGCCCACAGTCGCACGGTCTCTTCAGCGGAGCAGGTGTTTTTCTGCGACGTGTTAACGAGCACGGCCTGCTGTCATTTCCGCTTTAAATGGATGTCACAAATAGAACACACACACACACACACACACACACTGAACAAACACACACACACACACTGTCTATTCTCCTCTCGAAGCAAATTATCCTAAATAAAGTGATCAGCACTGTTACAGATGGTTGAGCGCTTTTCTGCACACATGCATGTTTTTATCTATTAGTTTATCTTTATAACATGTGTGAGAACATGTGTGTGTGTGTGTCAAGTTGAAGTAAAAGCTGGTTAATTAAAGCAGTAGAGAACAATGAGAAAGGGAAATGTTTCAGCTCAGAGCCTCGTCCTCCTCATCGTTGTAAAGTACGTGTACGTTTGTGCACGTGTTGTTCTCTACACTTTAATCTGTGTGTGTGTGTGTGTGTGTGTGTGTGTGTCCACGCTGCTTCCTGTGAGTGTTATCCTCCTCGGTGGTGTGGATGTGTTTGACACTCATGTAATCCTGCAGCGGGTCATCTGATGAAGCTGCGCCACCAGCTGCTCAGCAGATGTTGGTGTTTGTTGCTGCAGTTGAAGACGAGTTTTTCTCTCAGTGTCATCACACGTCATCTCGTATCATCGAATCATCCCTCTGTCGTTGTCGTCGGTCAGCTGGTGTGTGTGTGTGTGTGTGTGTTGGTGTGTTTAAATCGTGTGTGTGTGTGTGTGTGTGTTGGAGAGGTCGTCACCTCGACACCTGCCCATGTATCAGCCAGATGATGTTTCTGGCATCCAGAGTTTCACTGTTGAGCTGGTAAACATGTTTTTGTCATTTTTTACATGATAATCCGATCTGAATCTGGCGAGCGCTGTGGGAGTCACACACACACTCTCTGCGTGTGTGTGTGTGTGTGTGTGTGGTTTGGACAGATGAGAGTTGAGCTGATAGACTTTTGTCTGTTGGGAATAAAATCTGTATTTATAATCACGTTGCAGTTAAACTGATTTGATTAATATTAAATTACTTTAATTGTAATTTTCCGTCTTCTTCTTCAGGTGAATACATAAAGAACTGGCGACCGCGTTACTTCCTGTTGAAGACAGACGGCTCCTTCATCGGCTACAAAGAGAAACCTCAGGACGCCGACCTGCCGTACCCTCTGAACAACTTCTCTGTAGCAAGTACGTCTCGTTTCTCCTCTTATATATTATTACAACAACGTAGCAACGCGGCAGAACATCGCTCCTGATGTGATGTTCATGGTTTGTTTGGACATGAAAGAGATTTTCACTGAAACTGGAACAAGTCAAGGTAAATGTTTGCAAAAGAAAGAAGGTTTAATCATTTGATAAAAATTTGGTTTATTTTTTTTCAACCACAACGACCGACAGAGAAGATGAAACTGATGTGGTCGCAGATAAACTTGCAAAGACATTTTCAAGATGAACTTTTCAAGAAAGCAGCGATACCTACCTTGTGATTCATCAAGATGTGACAATAAAACCGGTATATTTCATAGCTGCGCATCATCTCCTGTTACCTCAGAAGATGCTCAACATGCTCTAAAACCAGAGGTCCGGGTTCCTGTTTGCAAGGAAGGAAACAGGAAATACACAGTTCAACTGAGTATGAGGCAAATTTAATCGATCAAATTATAGATAAACACATTATTTCATGTTGGCGTGAGAGTCGGCAGCTCTGTCCAAACATTAACGTCACCGTTCTAGTCGACGATTCGATTTCTAGCAGCAGCGACGCTGAAACGTGGAGGAGCTGCTACGTCTGTGTTTATGTGACAAATGTGTCCAGGATCAGTTCAACGGATCAATCAGGATCAATCAGGATCAGTCAGGATCAGTCAGGAACATCGTCTGATAAATCTTCATTTCTGTCACGTCAGTTAAACAGGAGAAAGACGGATGAAGAGAAAACTTGGTAGATGTGGAAACATATTAAATCATTTTAATGTCACAGATCCACAAAGATCAAAGTCTGAAACCACAACATTGTTTCAATTAAAGAAACGATCGATTACAGGATGTTTTTAATCCATATCAGATCAAATGAAGATCGATATAAAAATCGTACCAACATCTTCTTTACGTCTCATAAATAACCTTCATTGTCATTTCAGGTGTTTTAGTTTCGTGTTTGTTTAAATATTTTATTGAATTATTCTGACTTTTGTTTGTAGATTTTCTTTTCATTTTTTTTTGCTTAAAGACACTTCATCAGGGAATTGAACCCACATCCTCCAATAAACGTTCACGGAACTGCTCATATCCTCTAATATCATTATCAAGCGTCAATGTAAAACACATCTGTGGGAGAAGTTGTTGCTGAAATGTTGTTGAGATTTCATCACACGGTGAAACGATCCGACGGTTGTTACATCACTTCTTCTCGTGTCCAAACATCTCGTCAGACGTCAAGTCTCATAATCCGCCGAGGCCTTTAATTAACCATTTATCACCACATCATCTGTCTGCACCTGGTTAACAAGCTCCACAGCCTCATTGACATGTGTAATTAACCAGCTAATGAGTTAACAAGATGAATTTTAATGTCGCTCAGACTCATTAGACCAACGTCACCTCCTATTGTTTGACAGTAAATGAACAGTGGCGGGAAAAGTTTACAGCTTTTTTAGATTTGGATGAAAACATCAGGTGGAGTTTAATCTGGCGATGATCATGAATTACATTAATGTAACAGAGCATCAGAGATGAGCTGATTAATTTCACAAACATAAACAGGATCATGGAGTTATTAGATTTTCTAGAAAAAAAAAACAGCAGCCAGATTGTTTTTAAACTTTACAGGACGTCATTTAAATAAACCGATCCATGTTTACTCCATAAATAACATCATCTGATCAGCGATCAGTTGGTGTTTTACTCATATTACGTATTTATAGTTTGTTTTTTTTAGCCGAGTGACTTTGTGAAACACGGACAGAAAAGACGAGAACCGGAGAAGAGAAGATGTGAGGACGAAACTAGAAAAGAAAATGATGACGAATGGTCGAATACGAGATGATACATCCGAGAAAATGATAAAGAATGAAACAACGAAGGGCGGAGGAGGAGACGGAGAGATAGGAGAGTCGGGAAGGGAGGACAAGTACGAAGAATGAGCGATGAGAAACGGTCGGAGGGGACGAGAGGAAGAGGAGGAGGAAAGAGGAAGAAGAGGACAGAGATGGAGGAACGATGACGACAGATGAGGGGGGAATGGAGGGTGAGGAGAGGTTTGTGAGATGAAATATGGAGGAGAGGAAGAGGAGGATGATGAGGGAGGAGAGAGGAAGTGGAGGAGAGGAAGATGAACAGACAGGGAGGAGGAGACGAAGACAGGGAAGGAGAACGAGGAAGAGGAGGAGGAGGAGAGAGGAAAGGAGTTAGTGAGGAGGACAAGCCAGGCCATACATCCGGCCCCGGCTGCTTGGCACCGCATCGGCACTGCCACATCTGTTGCCCAAAGCTGGGAGGCCAGGTGGCGTGTGTGTGTGTGTGTGTGTGTGTGTGTGTGTGTGTGTGTGTTATTTGTGTCAGTGAGTGAGTGTGTGTGTGTGTGAACAACAGAAGTGGTCAGATGGAACAGAGATGGTACAGGCCTGTTCCCTGCAGAGGGACTCATACATACAAGCCTGTCGCTCACACACACACACATACACACACACTCACACACACACACACACACACACACACACACACACACACACACACACTCACATCCACCCACTAAACTGCTACACAGATTTCACAATTGCCTGCTGTGGCAAACAACCCAATTTCAGCTAACATTCAAACTTCAATATCACTTTTGTGCACGTGTGTGTCCATAAGCAGTGTTCGTGTGTGTGTGCACATGCACGTGGCTGTGTGTGTGTGAGTGTGTGTGTGTTTTGGCGTCAACCTGAACATGACCTTGTTTCATGGCGGCGCAGCAGCAGGCCACGATCACGAGTCAGGTAGTCGTTTCTCTGTGTGTCTGTGACTTTACATTGAAAGTGTGTGTGTGTGTGTGTGTGTGTGTGCGCGACCTGAGCCGTGTTGTCATTAACCTTCCTGTCTATATTTAGGCCCGAGCCATGACGTGCTGTGCTGTGCCACACTTAAACAGAAAGTAATTGGAAGAAAAGGGGGTAGATGAGGACATGAGGAGCAGGAGGAGCAGGAGGAGGAGGAGGAGGAGGAGGAGGAAGAGGAAGAGGAAGAGGAGGAGGAAGAGGGCAGGAGGAGAATGACAGGAGACAAAAGGAGAACAGAGGGGAGGAGAAAACAAGGAGAGGGAAATGGAGGGTGATAATATGTAGAACAAAGAAGAAGTGGGAGAGATGAGAGGACAGAAGATGGATCATTATGCTCCTCGACAGCAGCTCTTGTCCCCGGTAAACACAGAAGCTGCTGAGGGACAATGAAGATGCATTTCTACCCACAGACCAACTCACAGCCCCATCTGGCTGCTGCTTCTTCTTCTTCTTCTCTGTTTGTGTTTGTGTACTGTATTATGCATTTGTGTAATAACGGCTCATTCTCACAGAAACGCGTCTCGTCTCTTATGATGTTCACCAGATGTGTTCGCTTTAACTCTGCAGCTCAGAAAATCACCTGGATTTGATTCATTTTACTCATTTAATATAAATCAGATTTAACACAAATTCAACCAATCTAATCTTCATCATCATGTCTCCAGTAAAACATTGATCCAAACGTCAGTGAATCACGTCCGTGTTTCTTTTAGAAGATGCAGGAAACGTGAAATGAAAAAGTCTAATTTTGTGTCTTTTAAAAGTAAAACGATGCAGTAAAAGTTGCAACTTTTCAGCTGTTTTGTTGCAGTCAAGTCAAAGTCAAACTTTTTCTTCTTTAAAAGAGAAAAAAATGGTGCAACTTTTGACTTTTGTCTCCTGCAACTTTATTGCAACAAAACAACTAAAAACACCACAACTTTTTCCTCAATTTTCATCGTTTCCATTAAAACACTGATCCAAACGTCAGCAAATCACGTCCTTGTTTCTTTTAGAAGATGCAGAAAACATGAGATAAAAGTGTCACATTTACCTTCAACATCACTAAGGACCAAGAGAAACAGTCTCCGGGCAGATTTTACCACAGAGGAGCAAACTGTTTTATGAGGAAGTCGTCTGTTGAGAAACAGACGGAAAAGGTTAGAAACACGGAGGATGTCAGACCAGACACGTCACTGTTAATTTATTGATAAAACAGAATTATAAAGACTTGATCCTGCAACTTTTATTGCAACAAATCCACTAAAAACACCACAACTTTTGTGCAACTTTTTAGAAAAGCTGCTGAGAAATCAGATAAATTAAGACAAGAATACGAAAAAACACCTGAGATCCTGGAGGAACTAGTTAATGAGTTAAAACACAATCTGCATGTTTTAATTTAAGAAGATAAACTATTAAAATGTTTTATTTTAAAGTAAACTCAACATAGATTCGACAGAAACAAGGAACATGAAGAAAATGAGAATCAAACATCAACAATGATCGATCAGGTCAAAGTTCAACCAGGTTTAGTTTTATTTTTTGCTTTAATGTCTCTAAATCGACAGCACCGTCTGTCTCTCTCTGTTGGTTAAAGAATGTCAGCTGATGAAGACGGAGCGGCCGAAGCCGAACACCTTCATCATCCGCTGCCTCCAGTGGACCACGGTCATCGAGAGGACGTTTCACGTCGACTCGCCGGACGAGAGGTGGGTTCAGGGTTTACCTGTCACAGTTTCAACCAAATACATGTTCATTCAGTAAAGTTTGTTAAATGTACATGTGTGTGTGTCGTGTGGTGGAAGGATCATCAGTGGCAGGAGGTATCTACGAGGAGGTTTGTGCTCAGTTTGTGTGTTTTTGTGGGGAACCGGGTGAAAGAGACCGAGTGGAAAAGAGACCTTTCAAGTAGCGTCGGCATAAATTCTCCAGCTGCTCAGTTCCTTTCTGAGGAGCTGAGGTGTTTATCTCTAGAAAATGAACAGCTTTGCCCAGAAGACCACAGATGCTTCTGTGCATCCTTTGAGTTTGTGTGTGTGTGTGTGTGTGTTTTTTTTATACGTGTGTGTGTGTTGCAGCTGTCTGTCCAAGTTTGTTTGTGTTGTATGTTGCTTTTTAATAGTTTTACCTCCAGATAATCAAAATAAAAAATAATATATTTTTATAGTTTTGTCACGTGATCGTGGCTCCAGATGTTTGGAAGTTTCGATGATGAGATGCTGTTTGAAGCTTTGAAGTGAAAGTGGGTTAGAAAGTGTGTGTGTTTGTGCACACACACACACACAACTGGCTGTGTGTGTGTGTGTGTTACAGTATGGGTTGTACAGTAGCAGCCCTGGCAGCGCTCCAGCTACCGCAGCCCCAGCCGTGAAACAGAGAGGGTGGCACATGTTGGCGAGGCGCCCGATTGTAGGCAGCCCATTATCTCTCATTAGCAAAAAAAACTCATTATACACAAAAAAACACTCTAACCAAGAGAGAGGGAGCATTTATCTGCTGCCTGACCTTGAGAGAGTTCCCATTGCTTTTCATGTGGCTGCACACACACACACACACACACACAAGTGCCACAAACTGAGAGCTTCATTGTTGCAGACGAGTGTAACTCAGTTTGCCCTTGTTTCAGAGAGAGTAGGGGACGCTTCACATCTTAAAAACGCAGCTCTGTCTTTAAGTTCAGATGGATGTTTCTCCAGATCCTTCAAGGAAACATATGGGTCTGTAGCTCAAAACAAAACACACACACACACACACACACACACACACGGAGGTGATGATGGTGTCAAACAGGTTTTCATTGTTATGATCTTCTCACGGGTTTTTAAGTTTTGTTTGAAAGTGCACAGCTCCTAAATCCTGACGTGCTTCTCTGGAGTCCAGAGGATTTCTGAATATTTGATCATCATCTTTGGTTTCACCTCAGTTTGGGTCTTTAGTGTTTTTCTACAAACGTGTCGCGCTGCATGTGGCGCAGGATTAACTCTGTTTGAAGGAAGATTCAGAAGGAAAAAAAAAACTCTACGTGAACCAGCGTCAGGAAAATACTTTCTACTATTTTATAGAAAATCAGAAACGTTAGTTTCTTCTTCTCGTTTATCAGAGAGAAGAAAACATAATATCCATCATCGTTAAACGATGTTAACGTGTCTGCACATCCTGATGCATGGCCGACCGTCTGCTACACACACACACACACACACACACACACACACGTCCTCTCAACAGATGTTGAACAACATCGCTAATGGAAAGTCAATGGGGAGGAACAATGTTAGCAAACAACAATGCATTGTTCCCTCTAATGTATGAGTGTGTGTGTGTGTTAATGCACACACACACACACACACACACACTCTCTCTCTCTCTCTCTCTTCCTCACTCACACACACACACACACACACACACACACACACACACACACACACACACACACAAACATTAGTTCTGCTCCGTGATCGTTGCTCATTTACTTGATTCTCCCGTTGACCATGTTTCCTCTCTGTTGAACAAATAGGTGTTTGTGTTAATTGAAAACACTTTTTTTTGTCTGAGACCAACGTCCTGTTTTACACCTGTGTGTTGTTACATGATCCTGTGTTCACGTGTTGAATATTGGACCAGAGAGTCTTTAGTTTTCTTCTAAATAAAGTTGTTGTTGAATAAAGTTTCATCATGATTCGATGGATACAAGACGATATCAAACATTTAACACAATCAGCTCGTATCAGCTCATTAGAAACAACTAAAATAGATTTAACACTTTTATTTCTTTGCTCTTCGAGGTTTATAAATGAAAAACAATCTTCTTTTTAATCAAATAAACATCTGATTCTTCGCTAAAGTTAAAGTTTCCATTTTTATTCATGAAATTCATATTTTAACAGTTGGAGCTTTAAAAATAACCAGCGTCACCATATAAAATCTATTTTATTTTAATTATGATGATATTGATCCATGTTTTTACGTAGTATTGATCACATAAGAAGCCTAAGCCACACCTGGTCGTCTCCACTGGGTCCTTGGACTGAAAAACTTAAATAAAATGATTGATAGATGATGGAGATAAAAATTATTTTCTGATCAAATCACACATATCCTGTGTCTTGATTTAAATGACAACCATCAGTGTGAGTCAAGGAAACGTTTGTGGTCGATTTATTCTCGTCCGTATCCGTAGATACGTAGAGATGCAGATCCTCTGCATCGTCGTGTAGCTCGTCCGACCTCGTCTCCGTGAGCTGACGAAACGACGGAGATCACACAGAGACCGCAGGGCTCTGATTGGTCCGCGAGAATTACCTCATTTCCGGTATTCCTTCCACCACCACAACAACAACAACAACAACAACAACAACAACATCTCCACCGTCTCCTCTTTAGTTCTCGTCTCATTTGTAATAAAATGATTTGTTGTTCGATGACGATCAGTTCCACTTCCAACAAACGTCTTCTCTCCATCTCTGTTGTTTGTTGTGTGGAGCAACATGGCTGCTAAATAAACACTCAACAATAGCTGATAATCATAACTGAAACGTATCGCCTCCTACGACACCCGCCAGGCGACAGAGAACGAGGTCACGACCGTGTGGCCGCGCAGGACTCGGCCTTAATTGTTGATTTATCTGAAAATACGTGACTGGTTCCACTACAAAACCAAATAGTCATGTAGGAGATGTTACAGTCTCTCCCGGCGTAGCTGCCACTTTCCTCATGGACCAGATTTATTGTAGTTTTCTCCACGTTCTTCGTCCTGGTAGAAGGAGGTGAATCTCATCGAGGTCACAGTCGATCTGTCAGTCTGACGGTGACGTAAACGTAGCGTTGTAGTCGCTACGTGGTCTCACACTAAACCTACAGTAACGTTTGCTGCCTGTCACTAGACAGACTCTGTCCATGTCAAACATTATCTTTAACATTCACTAACATCACGTTAAAACCAGGACACAAAATAATCTTTATCTCCATCGACTTGTTGATCATAGGACCCACAGACTGGAAGTAGATGGACGTGACTGAAACTTCCTGTTGGATTGTTAACGACTGAATCAATGTATTGATGCGCTAACGAGGATCCAGACTGTTGTAGAAACAGACGACACAAATCAATTTGATCAATTATTTCCATTACGTCTAAAGGTTCATCTTCCTCCAGAGCAGCTGTTTGTTTCTCGTTTCTCTCAGATCTTAAATATTTTATTATCAGCTACAACAGACGTGTTGTCGTTTAGGGCGGAGAGACTTCATCCAGACATGATGATATTATCGATACGTATCAATCAGCTCACGTTGTCGGTTGTGACCTCAGAGACGAGTGGACGGAGGCGATCCAGATGGTGGCGGATAAACTACAGAGACAAGAGGAGGAGAGGATCCAGTGCAGCCCGACGTCCAACATCGACAACATGGTGGAGGAAGAGATGGACATCTCCACCACACACCACAAACGCAAGGTCACACACACACACACACACTCATTTCATTCCCGTTTGTTACAGTGTAACAGGTTATTACCTTTAACTGTTTACAATCTTTATAAAATTGTTCCCTCAGTCGCAGCTTTTTTATCAACTAATGAAAAATCTTCTGTGACAACAGAGGATGTAAATTGGTTTTCACAAATAAAAGAAGAAATGCAAAATAACTTTTAGAAAGTCTGAAGTAGAGCTAGCGCCCCCTACAGGCTGCACGGGTCATTACACCCCAACAATGTAAAGATCTTAAGGTTTAATTTAACGTTTTTCCACATTATTGTGATTAGATTATGTTGTTTTATTTAACATAAACTGTTGTTTTAGGGCGTTTTTTTGAAGGTTTAATCAATATTTTCATGAGCAAAGTCGTCGTCTGTTTAAATAACTTGTGAATGTCTGAGTATGTACGAGTGTAACGTTTCTACGAATACGGATAAATAAAGATTCTTCCTTTTCAAGTTTTTTAAGCATTTTCAAAGGATCATTTTGACAAAAAGTGTTTAATTTACATAAATAATATCAAATGTTTAATGTCTTCACTATTTATCACCTCATCAATCCCATATTTACTATATTAACTATAATGTTAACAGTCAGAACCTATTAATAACAGTAACATATAAACTATTGATCTATAACTGAAACATTTGTTTCTTTTCTTCCAGACAATGAGCGACTTCGACTACCTGAAGCTGTTGGGGAAGGGAACGTTTGGTAAAGTGATTCTGGTTCGAGAAAAAGCGAGCGGGAAATATTACGCCATGAAAATCTTAAAAAAAGAAGTCATCATCGCCAAGGTCGGCGTGACACAGCTTCTGTTTTTATTTAGTTACAGTTTTTAAACTCGTTGATGTTTTAACCAACAACGTTCGTTTTTTTTTTTTTTCTTTTAAAAAAGGATGAAGTTGCTCACACACTCACAGAGAGCAGAGTACTGAAAAACACCAGACACCCTTTCCTCACTGTAAGTAACACACACACACACACACACACACACACTGGTTTAATCCAGACACACGTAAATATACAAACACACACACGACATATTGATCCTTTACCTGAATCTCTGGAGGATAATTATGAGTTAGACGGTGAAATGTTGAACAATAGCAGCCACATTTGTTCACTGTTCACTCTGTCTTTGATGTACACACACACACACACACACACACAAGCTGCTGTTTTTTTATCACACACATGTATATAAACACACACACACTCACTCTGTCGTAAGAGCAATTACAGTTCACATCTGAGTTTACCCCATCACACCTGCAGCCACAAAGAGACTCAGACCAACTGTTCTTTTGTCTCACACACACACACACACACACACACACACACACACACACACACACACACTTCCTTCCTTTGAATAAACAAATAGAGACATAAACTGTTTGAAGCGATGAATGATCATGTTTTTCTGCTCGAACGAGAATGAATGTTGAGACGTGATGAGATGAGATGAGATGTAATTTAGTAAAAAACAAACAAAAAAAAACATTTGATGCCTTTTAAGCGTCAAAGCGTCTGAGCTGCTGCTGAAATAAAAGAGAAAGATTGGATTTTTAAACTAAACTGATACAAACACTTTATTTGTTGATGTTATGTTTTGTTCTGAAAACACTGACCTTTGACCTTTGACTACAGCCGTGTGCAGACACGCGTGATGCTGTGTCCCTAATAAAGTGAGTAACACTGCTGCAGTAAAATCTGACAAATCAACACGTTGGATGTTGATGATTAAAGGTGATGGATCGATGGTTTTAGTTGAAACGTTTCCTGGTTAAATCTTC